>CM038214.1:166163483-166225983 GCA_021442155.1 Cymbidium sinense
TGATAACATCTTGTCAATCTAAGTTTAGATAAACTCTAAACAAACCTATTCAAAAAGAAAGGCATTTTAAGATTAAATAAAATGAATCAAAATTCACATAACACACATTACTTCATTTCTTTCCCAACATATATAATATGCATATGGATGGACCCTAAGCATATTTATACATGAAAATTAGAGTATTTAGTTATGATGCATGCTAAGTAATCCATTGAAGAACATTTAGTAGTTGAATATGCTTGATTTTTCTTAAGTAGAAAAGGTTTTCCTTATCCAAAATTTTACATACATACTTGGAAGTATGAAAGGCATAAGTGAGTACTATGCCATTGTTAACCAGAGGTGTAAGGTACAAGACCTACTTAGGGCTACTTAAAGCCTTGCAACCTTGAGATTTTCCAGACTAAAATACCACTTTCCTTAACTACAAACATGTATATAAAAGAAATGGAATAGAAAAGGAAAATGCAAAAGTTGTTTAATGGATTCATTTTTATTTATGCAATTTATGTATGCAAATGTAGGTAACCTTTCTTAGATGGTAGCATAGGATAAATAGGATATGCAATTAGGTGAGCATTAGGTTCTTTCAAATTAACCATATACTTCACCAAATTTCTATTCAAAGTTATTCAAACATAAGAAAGGAAACCTATACTAAGCATACCTTTATAATCTTTCACATGCAAGGTTATAATTAAAGTATAAGTAGAATACTTTCAGATTTGATATTTCATTTATAAGTTTTAAAAATAATTTGGATTTAGTAGTGATAATAACCACTCATATTTCTACTTTAGCCAACACATGCAAGTTTGACATAAAGTAAACAATTTCATTTTAATATTTAAGAAATGAAATTATGAATGTATGGAATCAAATGGCATACAACTTAACATGTTGGGGAAAGGCCCAAAGTAATGAAAGCATGTAAACAAACTCACTTCAGTTAAATTCTAAAGACATTCTTATAGAATAAGAAAATTTAGAATAAATCAAAGTGAATTTCAAAGTGATTTTTGTTTAGTATGAAGTTTGATTTAATTTTGAAAATGGGAGATGAGTTTGTTATTCTTAACCCATTCTCACATGTGTTTGATATTTCTGTTAAATTTTTAGATAATTGGATCCATTTTTATGAGTTGATTAGGTTAAGGTATGCATTAAGTGACTTAATTAACCCTTACCTACACAACCTTAGAAGAATTAACTAAATAGTTATGAACCAACGAGATGACATAAAACCTACAAGGAATTTAAATTTGCAATGCACCTAATAATGAAAAGGCCTAATGCAATTTGGCTCACAATTAAAAGTTAATTAAGCTAAGGGCTTTTAACTTAAGTAATTTCAAAATACCCTTTCACACATGTGAATTGGATATTGATTTCCTTAATTGACCTTAGGCTATTGAACACCTAGGCATCTACCCATGGTAGATTAATTAAGTTTTGAAACTTTTTAGAATTTTTGAAAATTGATTAAGGGGTAATTAATGAAACCCAATTAGTGGGAGGAGATTAAGGAGAGAAGAGGGGTTTTGGGAATAGCTTAGGGGAATGCCCCAAAATTATTCCATAGACTTCTTACTTACTGAATTTGACCTTAATAAAACCTAATCATAAACCACTAATCATACCCTAATTATGCATAATTACATGAAAGGGGTAATTAAGGAATGAGATAGTAATTTTTCCAATTGAGCCCTCAAATAAATCTCAAGAAAACTAGGGGATGCAGAGGTCATCCCCTAAAATGAACCCTAGAAATTTGAGATTAATTGATGACCTAATTAAAGGAGAATTAGCTAATTAAAATTCTCAAAGAAACCCAAATTCAGAGAAATTAGTAATTCAAAATCCATTGAAATTATTTCTAAATTATTCTTGATGGAATTATCTTTCTATAACATTTTTTCCATTTATTTTTTTGATTTTTCTATGGAGAATTATAAATTTTAGAAGTTCTATGAATTAATTGGGAATTAATTAATTACTTAACTAATCACTGCTTAATCCTTAGCTCAGATGCGTGGCGGCGGCGGTCAGCGCGCTTTACACGCATCACGCCGTGAGGGGGCAACTTAATTTGTCACCTCACAAAGGCAGTGGTGGCACACACACTTATATTCCCAACCATCCGATCAAAGATCAGATGGCTGAGAATTCCCCTGTGGTTTTAAAAGGAAAATCAAATTACTAAACATGTTAAATAATCTCAGTCGTCCATCTAAAATGCACAGATGGATGTCTGAGATATGCCAAGTTCTTCCCTGAGGGTCAATGGGGACCGTCCATGATCTAAGGGGAGATCCTAGCTTGATATACCATGGAATCACATAGAATTTAACCCACACCATCTAGAGAGATAGAATGGGAAATCCAATGGTCAAAATTCATTGAGGTGAAGATTTCCTTCACAAAGCTCCACTCTATATTGAGTTTAGTGATCGAATAATTCCATACCATACCGAAGGTGATCACCAATGCTCGAGATAGATGAGGTAGCTTTGTTTAGTGGAGATGAGGCCCTATTGAAATTCCTAGGCCTTAGGATTGAGTGGATCAATGGGTGGACCAACACCATTTCACTTAGGCTTCAACTTTTATTGAATTGAGCTCTTCGTTGCCTCTAAAACTTTAGAGAAAGCTTAGGCCAATTTGACTTGACCCTCAGATGGAGTGTGCAAGAGTAATTGAAAGGAGATCAAGTGTGGAGAAAGTTAACTATTAGATTGAGCTCCCCTATTTTGCACTTTGCAAAACTGAGAGATAGGGAATTCAAATCCTCTGTAAGAAGCTTAGGAGTACTCTAAGATGGGTGCTCTAGGTTCCTAGGCTTCAATAGACAGAGAGTGAATTGAAATTTGATTGAATTAGGGGAGTATATCTCCTCCTCGAAGGATCAGACAATCAATAATGTCCATGCTATTTTGATCCAATTGATGAGATTAGAGAGGTTGTTTAGGCTATTTTGAGTGTGCACATGGCCAGTTTGATCTAAGGAGTGGATTGCCAACCTCCCATGTGCCTTAATTTGAGCTTACGAGGGAGTTTGGAAACTCAATTTTGAGCTAGGTGGTTGGGTCTAGGGAACAAATGGGCTGAACTAAACCCATTGGGTAGGGTGCACCACTCATCACTAAGTCCTCTTGAGCTTTTAAGAAAGCCTCAAGCGATTGTGAAGAGGGTATGACCAAAATACCCATGGATTAGGCCAAAATTTGCTCTATGGCATAGGGGTAGGTTGGTCATTTTACTATTTTTTTCACTTTGGACATGTTGGGTATGTGGAGAAACTAGATTTGGCCAAGTTTCATTGAATTTGTAATCCATTTGATAGGGCTTGGCTCATGCTTACCCATTTAGGTCAAAATGGGTCAACATGGGTCAAGCTGACCAAATGGGCTAGGTTAGGCTCAAAGGTTGACTTGGTCAAGTTCAAACATAGGTCATGAGTGAACTTAGATCAATTGTTTCAATCAAATATTCCTATGGTGGAATTTGGCTATGTTATGTTTCATTTTGGGTTAAGTGTTGTCTTGGTCAACCCTTAAGTTTGACTTGGTTTGACCCAATTTGATTGATTAATCATCACATGATGATTATTGATCATGATGAGATGGATTTATGAGTTTGGTTCAATCCAATTTGGTTAGGATCAAAAGTTGGCTCATAAGAGTTCTTTAGGTCACTTTGGGTCAAGTGAGCCTACGTGGGCCAAATGGCTTAGTCAAAGCTTGATTTAAAGTTGGTTGATCTTGTATATGGACTTATGATTGAATTATAAATTTATTTACAAGTGATTTGAAGTCAAATGGATCACTATAAATCAAGTACTTGGCATTCAAATCTTACATATTTTTGGCGATTCTCAACTTATTATAAATCAAGTACTTGGCATCTATAGAATTAATAAGCTTGAGTTAGCTTTCTATCACAAGCGAGTTCTTGAGCTTATGAAGCAAATACCAAATGTCACACTAACTCGAGGCTCTCAATCGAGAATAGTAAATCTGATTGCTTGACAAAATTAGCTAAGGAAATGGCAAGTATGAATGGTGATTATGTCATGATCAGCATATTTACTCGACGAGTTCTAGAGCCAGTAAAATATCAATCCCCACAGGTAGAGGGGTTACCAAATCTGACCCAGTAGGATGCGACTCAGGTTTCTCCTCATACTCTCCAAAATCAACAAGAAGTTGTACCAAGAAGAGTTAAGAATGACATTGCCTCAGAAAAGCAGTGTGAAGCCTTTATTGTAGAAGAATCACGTGATTGGAGGCAAGCCTTCATCAACTACTTTAAAGAAGGCAGAATACCAAGTAATAAATCACTGGCAGCTCAAATTGAAAAGATAATTCTACGCTATGCTTTCATCAACAACACTTTATATTGTAGAGCCTTTGAACAAATGTGGCTATGATGCTTATGTGTAGATGAAGCTAGCAAAGTGATGGTTGAAGTTCATGAAGGACTTTGTGGTGCATATCAGTCGGGTCCCAGATGGTAGTAAAGATTAGAAGGATGGGTTATTATTGGACATCTATGGTGAGAGACTGTATTAATCACGCTAAGAAGTGTCATGAGTGTCAAGTACATGGGGATCTCATCCATTAACCTCCAAATCCATTACACCCACTAATAGCATCCTGTCCATTCGAATGTTGGGGTATAGATGTAATTAGACTAATAGATCCACCGTCATCAGCTGGACATCACTTCATCCTAGCAGTGACTGACTATTTCTCTAAGTGGGCTGAGGATAACCCATTTAAAGAAGTTACCGCAGATAGGGTAATTAACTTCTTCACGCATAATATAGTCTATAGATTTGGAGTGCTATGCCGAATAATTTTTGATAATGGCACAACTTTTAAAAGTGCAAAGATTTATAGATTCATCGATTGACACAAAATTGATTGGCGATATTCTTCAATATGCAATCTAAGATAAAATGGTTTGGCGGAGGCCTTCAACAAGACATTAATCAAATTGCTCAAGAAGATCCTCACTAAAAATAAGAGAGAATGGCATACCAAGCTAGTAGAGGCTCTATGGGCGTATCGAACTACCTACAAGATGTCGACTAAAGCCATTCCCTATTCATTGGTATTTGGAATGCAGTTCTTCCGCAAGTTGCCTTCACTTCGAGTAGCCATCCAGTACAATCTAACTAAAGATCAAAATGCCCATCTAAGAATGGAGGAACTCGATGCACTGGATGAAGTTAGATTGCAAGCTCATCAAAATCTAGAAGTCTATCAAGCGAAGATGTCCAAGGCTTTTGACCATACGGTGTGGCCTCAAACATTCCAAAAAGGAGAATTAGTCCTGGTGCTGAGAAGACCAATTATTCCTAATAGAAAATTAGGTGGAAAATTTGAGCCTAACTGGGAAGGCTCTTTTGTCATTGAAAAAGTATATCAAGGAGGGGCATACCAACTTATCGACCTAAAGGGTGAAAGACCAATACCACCAATCAATGGTCGTTACCTGAAAAAGTATTACATATAACAAACACATTCCCAAAGTACAATAGAAATCTCCCTGCAAGATAGGGGTCATTCTTTTAGTATATCTATTTAGGTTGACATCGTGCTTCATACTGAGATCCCTAAATAAACATACTCTAGATGAAGAACTTTTCTGTGAAAATTCCCCTGTTATATAGGGGGCATTTTTAGATTTTTATATATAGATGAAATCAATGTTGTATGTTAAAATCTCCTTTAGAGTATATCAATTCAAATATTGATGTATTATGTATTTTATCTTAAAAATTCTCCTAAATGTACTTTAGAATTCCCCCTACAAGATAGGGGGTATTTTTTTAGTTTATATAAAGTTTATTTGAGTTGACATCATGCCATAAGATGAGATCCTCAAATATATTCTTATTCAGGTTGACATCGAGCTTTATGCCAAAATCCCTGAATATATCCATAATTATTACTGTTAAGTTGTAGAGTCTTGCAGAAACAAAAAAGAATCTATCTCTATTCATGAATAGGCAGCCTTAAATACCAAGAAATCTATCTCTCAGATTTGCCAAATTCTGGAGATTAAGTCAGAAGAACTCCCGATTTTGAAAGCTTCAATCAATTAAGTTGGAGAAACATCAACCTCTACATCTTAAAGTCTAGGACACGAATGGGTTCTAAAGGTCGAACTCAACAAGCCCACAAATGAGTTGATGACGCCTCCTCACCAATAAGCGCAAAAGGAGAAAGAGCCCCGCTCATTAGTCCGATGAAAACCACTAATCCACTACGCTTAAGTTGAAGACTCAGTAGGTTCTAAAAGTCAAACTCAACAATAAATATGGTCGAATGCTCTCCTCTCAACAAGCGTAAGAAGGCCATAGAAAGAGCGCTCGCCTAATGATGATAGTTGTTCAATCTCAAACCGATCTAGCCTGATTACAAGCAACCAAAATCTAAGAATCTCTACACTTGATCGATAAATCAAGGCAATCTAAGAAAATGCTCAACTCAGGGCTACCTCAAATCAATCTTTATATTACCTGCAAGGTGATATTTCAATCTATTCTTAAATGATTTGATCAAGCTCAAAGCACAGATCAAAGCCTATCTTCTCATCAAGTTCTTCAAAGTAGAAAGCACATGATCGAAGAAGCCATTCCATAGTTCATACAAAGCCGATGGCTGGACTAAAAGAATTTTGTGGTTATTCAATCTGTTAAAGCACACGTTGCTAGACTAATAACTCAACATTGACCCTATATAAGCTAGAAGGCTGGGTCATCTGTATGAACCCTTCAATGAATCTGTCAAAGCAACAAGCACAGGGTTCATGGAGTGCATACACTTCCTGACAAGTCAATAGGGACAAATCGTCAGTCCTTCATCAAGTCCGTCAAGCTCAAAGCTAGGACAAAAGGTATTTTAAATCTGTTCAAGTATGGATAAACTGATTCCCTAGCAGAGTACTTCATCAAAATAAGTAGACCAATTCCTTCATCAAACCCAATCAAGCATGAAGCTAGGATCGGAGGAGGCTTAAGTCTATAATGACATAAAATAAAGAGATCTTCAGCAAAGCCATTGAAGTAGATAGTAGATAGTGTAAGAACTCTTATCTATCTGATAAGTCAATTCTGACAAATTGGGCAAGCCCATCATTTAGCATGTCCTGAATAAGGCAGCGTGCTAATGACAAATCTTATCAAAGCTTCGTAAGCTATGGCAAGTGAAGTTGAAATGATCCAAGTTTTGTGGCCAGCCTAAAAGGTCAACTAGTTTTCAACAAATGTGACTCGCTTCATGCACGAATCACATTTGTTGGGGGCATTTGTTGACATCCATATGTGTGCCACAAAGTCAAAGTCAAGCTCCCAAGCCTAATTTGATAGACTTTGAAAGCGACAGTACGTAAATCGGGGCTCAAAATGCATTGCACGTCATCGAAAATGGTCAAAATGGCCTTCTATCGATGAACGGACTTCACCGTAGCATTCAGAACATCAAAATTGATTATTATATTGAAGTCGAGAAGCTACAAAATGCATATTGAAGTCGAGAAGCTACAATGATGTCTGAATGACCTCAATTCGCAAAATTGATTATGTTGTTAGCTTCAAAACATCAAAAACTGAGGATGAGCTTTGAAAATATATCAGGTCTTACTATTGAAAAAGCATAACAAATCTCAAAGAAGAAATGACTTAAAGCTCTCTTGACAAGGAGGAAGACGACGGAGAAATCTTACACTACTATTTTTGGCTCCACCTAAGAGGCTTGTGGCTCGATTGGGTGGATGAGATGGACGAAAAGGAGGGAGGTCTATTCGGTACTTGTAGGGGAGAAGCAGCTTGCGGCTATTCAATTTATTCTGCATGTGTGAACAGCAAGGGAGAGAGGACGGGAGGGAGAGAGGCATGTGGCTATTCGATCGAGAGGGAGAAGGGAAAAGGAGGAACCGAAGGGGAGCAGCTTATTCAGTGCTTCTGAGTTCGCTAAAGATGGATGAATGGAAAGTGGGGGCTTGCGGCTCTTTCGACCGAGAGGAAGGGAGTTGAGAAAGTTACGGCACGTGAAAATGAGTTTAGACTGTGAATAGAGAGTCCTCTTTAGGGTTAGGTGTTAGGATATTTGTATAATGTCTTTTTTTATTTCATTTAACTAATTAATTAACCCTAATTTGAAATTTTGAGATGACATTATTATGTAATTAATATATATGTTGATTGAAAGTTATTTTGATGTTCCAGATGCAACGGCATGGTCCGTTTCACGATCGAGTCCATTTGGTTCATGTAGTTGTTGAATCGAGGTCAATTTCAGTTCAAATTTGTGCATCGTCACTTCCGCTCGCTCGATATTGATGCAGACTCATCTGAATTGAGTGTGGACAGTCTCATTTGATAGGTTTTGACATTTTGATGCTAACAATGTGATCAATTTGGTGAATGGATATCATTTAGGAATCATCGTGGCTTCCCGACTTTGATATGTGTATAAGTGCATCGACGAACTTCTTTCTTGATCGGTCGACCGTCAAATTATGTAAGATGCCTATTTTGACATTAAATGCAATGGTAGAATCGTTTGTCAATCGAGATCATTTTTTGATTTTGATGCTATCAGTGCATTTAGCTCGATTTGTGCGCTAAAGCTCGTCGAATTGATCTTGTGAGCTCACCTTGACTTATGGCGCGTGCATGAAGGTCAATAAATTCCTCCAACAAATATGATTCGTGCATAGAGCGAGTCATATTTTTTGAAAACTAGTTGACCCTTTGGGCTGGTAATAGATCTTGGATCACTTCAGTTTTGATTTCGGTGGCTCATGGAGCTTTAACAAGATTTGTTAATAATATGATGCTTTATTTTAGACATGCTAGATGATGGGGTTGACCGATTTGTCAAGGTCGACTTGTCTGGATGCTCTTCTCCATCTATCTACTTCAATGAGCTTGTTGAAAACCTCTTTCTCTTATGTTGTTGTAAACTTGAATTTCCTTCGACCTAGCTTCATGCTTGATCGAGTTTGATGGAGGAATTAGTTTGTTTGCTCAGATTTGAAACACATTCCTCCTTTAAGCTTGACGGACTTCATGAAGGGTTGACTTGATTTGTCCATATTGACTTGTCAGGAAGTGTATGTACGCCTTAAGTCCTATGCTTGCTGCATTGATGGATTCGTTGTAGGGTGCATACAGTTGACCCAGCCTTCCGGCTCATATTAGGCTAATATTGAATTATCCATCTAGCACTATGTGCTTTAACAAACTAAATAACAATGAAATTTTTTTAGTTCGGTCATTTCCTTTGTGTGAACTATGGAATCACTTCCTCGGTTCTATGCTTTCTGCTTTTGTGGACTTGATGAGGGAATTAGCTTTGATCTGTGCTTTGTGCTTGATCAGATCATTTGAAAAGAGATTTGAATATCACCTTGCAGGCAATATATAGGTTGATTTGAGGTGGCTCTGAATTGAGAGTTCCTCAAATTGTCTTAGTCCGTCAATCGAGTGGAAAGATCTCTTGAATTTTGGTTGCTCGTAATCACTAAGCTGGATTTGGTTTAAGATTGAACAACTATCATCATTGGACTGATGAGTAGAGGCTCTTTCACTGCGGCCTTTTCTTGCGGCTTGTTGAGTGAGGAGAGCGTCAGCAACTCGACCATTTGTGGGCTTGTTGAGTCCAACCTTTAGAACCTACTCGAGTCTTCGACTTAAGTTATGGTGGATTGGTGATTTAGTCATCGGACTAACTAACGGGGGCTCTTTCATGAACGGGGGCTCTTTCACGAACGGGGGCTCTTTCATTGTGAACTTTTTTTGTGGCTTGTTGAGTGAGGAGAGCGTCAGCAATTCGGTCACATGTGGGCTTGTTGAGTTCGACCTTTAGAACCCATCCATGTCATAGACTTGAAAATATAGAGGTTGATGTTTTTCCAACTTAATTGATTGAAACTTTCTGGAAGTTCTTAACTTGATCTTGATTTGACAAATCAGACAAACTCTTGACATTTAGGACTACCTTTTTGTGCGTTAAAGTAGATTCTTTTTATTCTTGTAAGACCTATAACTTTAATAATAACATTTATATATATATTTAGGGATCTCGGCATAAAGCTCGATGTCACCCTGAATGCATATACAAGAAGGTCTCTTATTTCATAGGGAATGATTGTACATCTTTGACTTATAAAATTAAAAAATGTGCCTTGTCTAACAAGGGGATTGTAGACTAGTTCAAGAATACATTATAGAGTTTGAACTTCTTTATAATAAATAAATGAAGCTCATTCTGATTATTATATATATATTTATCTAAGGATATGTCAACTTAACTAAATATATAAAAATACCCCCTATCTAATAAGGGGAGGCTTTCATAGTAACTTGAAAATGTGTTCTCATTTTACGAGAGAATCTTCAAGTGATATTACATATGTATTTGATATGAAAGCCTTACTAGTGCAAGATTCATTTAAGTATTTATATACTTATCCATAGTCAGTTGTGATATTTCTTGAGATATCGACCGTTGATTGGTGGCATCAATCGTTGACCATTCTTGTCAATAAGCTGGTAGGCTCCTCCTTCGTACACCTTCTTTATGATGTAAGGACCTTCTCAGTTAGCTTCAAATTTACCACCGATCTTGCGATGAGAGATGATTGGCCTTCTCACCATCAAAACCAATTCACCTTTCTAGAATGTTCGAGGACGTACTGAACTATTTAATGCTTTAGACATCCTCACTCTATAAATTTCTTAACTTTGTTGAGCTTGGAGTCTAACTCCATCAAGTGCATCCAACTCTTCCATTCATAGGAGAGCATTCTCATCATGAGTAAGATTGAATTGGACAGCTACTCGAAGTGATGACAACTCAACTTCTAGTGGTAGAACAACTTCAACTCCAAATCTTAGAGCATAAGGAGTGACTATGGTTGGCATTTTATAAGTTGTTCTGTATGCCCAGAGTGCTTCCATCATTTTAGTATGCCACTCTCTTTTATTCTTCATGAGAATCTTTTGAGCGACTTTTATCTTATTGAAAGCCTTTGCTAAACCATTGGCCCTTGGATTATATTTTGATGAATACTGCCAATCGATTTTGTGCCGCTCAGCAAATCTGTATATCTTTGCACTCTTGAAAGTTGGACCATTATTTGAAATGATTTATCATGGCACCCCGAATCTATAGATATTAGTGAAGAAGTCAATGACTCGATCAGTGACTTCCTTAAATGGAGCGGCCTGGCCACTTGGAGAAAGTAGTTAGTAGCTACTAGAATGAATCGATGTCCCACTGATGATGGAGGATCAATCGGTCCAATTATATCTATGCCCTAAGTTTTGAACGGCCAAGATGCTATTGTCGGGTGTAGAGGATTTGAAGGTTGATGAATGAGATCTCCATGGACTTGGCATTCATGATATTTTTTGGCATACTTTATGCAGTCTTTCACCATTGAAGGCCAATAGTATCCCATCCTCTTAATTTTTATTATCATTTTAGGACCTAACTAGTGCATGCCACAGAGTCCTTCTTGAATTTCAAACATTACTCTATTGGCTTCATCCTTCCCTAAGCATCGCAGCAACATTTGCTCAAAGGATCTACGGAACAATGTGTCATTGACATAAATATATCGTAGGATTCTTTTTGTAATTTATGTGGCTAGTGATTTATTGCTCGGAAATTTGGTTTCCTTGAAATAATCGATGAAAGGTTGTTTCCAATCATTTGGTTCTTCCACTATGAAAGCTTTGATTTATTTAGTCCTTTTGAGTTTTTTTGTCTCTTGTACTTGTCATTCTTTAGGAGACTGAGGAGCAATTTGAATTGCTTCTTGCTAGCTTGAGTTTGATGTCCCCTCTACCTGTAGGGAGCATGGATTTACTAGTTACAAAACTCAACGAGTAGACACTTCAATTAACACATTGTTGTCATTCGTGTTCACCATCTCTTTTGCTAGCTTGGCCAGGCAATCTGCTTTACTATTCTTTGATCAAGAAACTTGAGCTAGTTTAATGTTTGGAATTTGTTTCATGAGCTCAAGCACTCATTTATGGTAGTATGCTAATTCAAGCTTGTTAATCTTATAGAGACCCAACACTTGGTTGATTACCAATTGAGAGTCTCTAAAGATTCTTAAATTTTGAATGTCGATAACAACAGCTTCTTTGAGACCTACTATCAAAGTCTCGTATTCAGCTTCATTGTTAGTTCTTGGCTCAGTCAGCCTGTATGAATGTCTCATTATGCCACCTTCTGATGTTATGAAGATGAGGATGACACCAGCTCTTACTTTTGGTAGATTTGGAGGTTGAGCATACTTAATAAATGATGCATCGAAATACATTTCCCAAATCTACAACCTTTCTCTTTCATGAATAAGCAGAATCTGTTAATCAGATAAATCATCATTGACTGCTGAATCTATTGGGATAGGATGCGCAGTGAGAAAATCTACTAGTATTTGGCCCTTTACAGCTTTTTGAGATACATATATGATGCTGAACTATAACAGGAGTATTGTCCATCGTGATGACAATCTCATCATCAAGAACTTCAGTGGATCGATCTTTGAGATGAGTGTTATCTTATGTGATAACATGTAATGTTGAATCTTCTTGGCAATGAAGATCAGTGCAAGACAGTGCTTCTCGATCGGAGAGTACTTTACCTCAGCATCTATTAATCTTCGACTGATATAATTTAGCACATTTTACTTGCCTTCTTCATTGTGTTGTGCAAGCAATGCTCCGAGGGATTCTTCTAATACAGTTATATACAAAATGAGGCTTTTGAGATTGGCAGCCGGGGTGGATTTAATTGGTATCTTTTGATGTTGTTGAATGCTTCTTAACACTCATTGTCCTATTTAAATGGTGCATTCTTCTTTATCAATTTAGCAAATGGTTGAAACCTGCTCGACAGATTTGATATGAAGCACCAGATGAATGCCAAATGTCCCTACACGGAACAAAGCTGACATAGATTCTTTGAGGTGGCATGTTCACTATAGCTTCGATTTTATTAGGGTCAATCTCAATTCCTCTATGTTGTACCACATAGACAAGGAACTTTCTAGAAGAAACCCCAAATGCACATTTGAGAGTGTTCATCTTGAGATCGTATTGCCTAATTCTTTTGATGACCATCCTCAGGTCACCAAAATGATCTCTTTGATCTATGTTCTTGATGACGAGGTCATCCACGTAGCATTTTACTTTCTGATGAATCAACTCATCGAAGATATGTGTCATGACCCTTTGATATGTAGCTCCAGCATTCTTCAATCCAAAGGGCATGACTGTGTAGCAGCATATACCAATTGACATCCTAAATTATGTGTGCTTCTCATCTTCAAGAGCCATCTTAATTTCATTGTATCCCGATGATCCATACAAAAATGAGAACATATCGATGCTGGAAGTATTATCAACTAGTAGTTCTAATATTGGAAGCAAAAAATCATCTTTTGGGCATGCTTTATTCAGATCTCGAAAATCAATGCAGATAAGGATTTGACAATTCTTCTTTCTCACTAGAATAATGTTGGCTATCCAATCTACATACTTTTCTTCTCGAATAAAGTTTGCTTCGATCAGCTTCTTATTTTTTGCAATCTCCTATTCTTCAATCTCCAATCTCATTCACCTAGGAGCTTGCTTAACAGGTGTTGCCTTGATGGCTAGTTTGTGAACTATCACATCAAGGGATAAGCCTGACATTTTGAAGTATGTCCAAGCAAAGCAGTCCCTAAATTCACATAGCAGAGCTTTCATTAATTCAAACTTTTCATCAGGCATAAGGGCACTGACGAAAGGTAGATGAGGATCATCCTCTATTTCCAAGTTGATTTCCTTCAACTCATCCATGGTAGCTGCCTGTCCACCATCCTCAAGCTCTTCAGGTAATGGCTTAGCTTCTACCTCCTCATCATTGGTTAGATAAACCTCATAAAGATCATATTCATTTTCAATTTTAGTGTCAATCTTTTCTTCTATTATCGCATAATAGGTTTTTCTTTGACGGTGTTTATATCGGATGTATCCAAGACCTTTAAATGTATGATTATCACACTTTCATGAGGTCTGTGGACTTTTTAGACCCCAAAGGGTATCAAAGAAGTGGGCTAGCCATTTGTCTGTTCCAATATCAACTCCCAATTTGTGCATCATCTTGCGAATCCTTGGAGGATAATATTTTGGCATTCTTGTGAGAACCATATCATCAGATTCATCAAATTGCATGAGCTAATCAGAATCCTGGTGATAGCACTCCTCAGACTTGTAAAATGAAATTCCACGTTCACTACTCCCAGGCAAAGGAGGCACATAAAAAGTCTTTAACTCTTCAACAATGTGGACTTCACGTGGAGTGATTTCTTTGAAGTGTTGAAAAGGAACCAGCACGATCACTAATGATTCTTCTGATATCAACAGGTCTATCATCCTTCTTGAAGAGATACACTGAACTTCACTTTCATAAGTAGGTTCAGAATCATACTCAGAATCTAAGTATTCCATAATTTTCTTTCCTTTCACCAGAGACTTGTTTACTCCCTTGGGTCCGATAGAAGGATCATCATCTTCTTCTTCTGTGTCACTGCCCAGATAAAGGACTAGCCTTTTCAACTTATGTGAGATGACATTATTTTGAGATGACATTATAATCTAATTAATATATATGTTGATTTAAAGTTTTTTCTATGTTCTAGACGCAACGACATGGTCCATTTCATGATCGGAGGCCGTTTGGTTCATGTAGGCATTGAATCGGGGTCAATTTCAATTCAAATTTGCGTGTCATAGCTTCCGCTCGGTCGATATTCATGTAGACTCATCCAAATTAAGCATGGACAATCTATTTGATAGGTTTTGACATTTTGATGCTAACGACATGATCAATTTGGTGAATGGAGGTCATTTGGGCATCATTGCGGCTTCCCAAACTAGATATGTGTGTCAGTGCAACAATGAACTTCTTTCTTGATCGGTCGACCGTCGAATTATGCATTTGTTGACCTCTAATAGTTGGTGGGGTGGGGGGGGGGGGTTGCATACTCTCAAATAGTTATCTGATGGATCTATTGAAAGATAGAAAGCTCGTATTGTTGTAAAGGGAGTCTCCCATGAACTAGACGGGCATATGGTCTCAATGATTTTGATACCTTTTCTCCTGTTGCCAAACTTCACTCTATCAGCATTATCCTTTTCATTACAGTCAACAAACACTGGCCTTTTCACCAATTTTCTATAATGGGAAGAGATTCCATTATGAACATTTCCTCCCTTGCCTTTGGTATACACACTGAGAACTTCAATAAAACCATAGCATCACTGCATTTTTTCGTATATACTTATTGACATTGTATGATGAGATACCATAGTTGGCTTTTGTTAGCACAAGAGATAGATATGAAGTGCCTCTTTTAGAGTATCTTGAAGTGAGAGTGTCCTCCTACTGGGAAAGGATAGGTAAATTCTTGTATGAGGAAGAAGCGTGTATATCCTTTTTATTGGAGAGATTGGATACTCATCATTACATTGTCAACTTGAGGATTTGCTCAGCCGACCTTTCAACCTGAGTTCCAACTTCACTTTCAATAATCTCGTTATGCAACGAGTGAACAATCTTGCCCCTGTATTTCAGTCAGTCTGTGTATAATAGGGGATGAGTGTAGTGATTTCTTCATGGAGTTAGTTTGAAGTAAAGAAAGGGACTAAGTTCATGCCCCTTTCAAATAGGCATTGGGGCTGGCAGTCCAATTTTTTTTAGATTCTTTTTACCTTATGAATTCAAAATTTAGGGCCAATTTGAGACTATTCCCATTAGTCAATTTGAAATTTTCTATGTGATTCAAAGCGAGGAAAGAGGAAGCCTACCATTACTAGATTGGTAAGATCTCTTTTTTAGAGAGAGAGAGAGAGAGAGAGAGAGTCGACTAAGCAAACCACCCATATCATATAGTATGAGGTTGGTTTTGAGCCTCTCCCTCACTTAGATGAAGTCAAGTAAGCGTCACTCCCTCCATCAACCTCACAAGTTCCTAGAAGTTAGGTAGTTGTCTAACCATTGAAGTCACCATAAACACTGTATACCTCACATTCCTAGAATGAGACTAGGGTCCCATTATTTTTGTAAGCTTTCCTTGGGTAGCTTCCCTTATAGGCTTTTGCCGGACAACTTTTTTGAATCCCATATGGTCCATAAATGGATTCCTTTATCATTCCACCATGCATCCAACTGTTCACTCTCATCCCTCTATTTAGTCACTTGTATCGATCCAA
Organism: Cymbidium sinense; assembly: GCA_021442155.1. Classification (NCBI taxonomy): domain Eukaryota; kingdom Viridiplantae; phylum Streptophyta; class Magnoliopsida; order Asparagales; family Orchidaceae; genus Cymbidium; species Cymbidium sinense. Next base: position 166,179,775 of record CM038214.1, read on the forward strand.
CCATTCCCAGTGGAATTCTTCAGCATCAACCCCTTTAATTGCTGTCAAAGCCGTCTGACATCTTTCGAACTCATTATACCACTTTGTCTTCTATAGATAGCTATCAAGGGCATCTTCACTTTGATCCTATAAATGAAAATAAATCTTGAGGGCAAGGAAGAAAAAAGCGGCTCATTTAGGACATCCATTTTAGTTGCATACTTGAGTGAGAAAAACTTGGTTGTAGCTTTGGGAATTGGTAAATGACTTTCTTCCTACAAGAAGGGCGGAAACATTGATTATCTTTTTTTTCTTTCGTGGATGCTAATCAAAGGAATCATTCCATAGCTCAACCAACTCCTCGGGTTCTTTTTTTACTACACTTTGAAATCATGAGCAGAATAGAGGCTCCTTGAGTCATATAGACGATGGCAGAGCAACGTCTTAATCAAACACTAACATATGGGGATTATTGAGAGAGTATAAAAAGAACATTGACCTATAAACTGATGGTACAAACTAAGAAGAAAGATATTAGCTACTCTAATTAAGAAAGATTACATAGTCCTGTGAAAGACTATGTAGAATTTGTGAAACCAAGAGTACCATAACAAGTACTAGTAATTACACAGCACTACTATGAGTGAAAATGCTAGTGTGTGAAATACAATCCTTAAGGAAAAACACAAAATCTCACGGATGTCACATAATCTTTTGCAAGTAGGAACTTTCCATAGAGAAAGAGCACCGGGTTAGCCCTCCATAGATCACTAATCTTTCTCTTAATGACCAAGAAGAACACTCATGTCGTGTGTTTTCACACTCTCATCTGCGTCAACAATTAAAGCTGCACCTAACTTTGCACAACTATTAGAACACCCTATAATACACCTTCATACATCCCATATCATTATTGTTTGCAAGGCGTGGTATGTATGTGCATGAGAAATTGAAGAAGCATCATATAAAGTACTATAGGGGTAGGGCCTTTTAGCCAGCCCTTAGGAACTAAAACTGAAATGCTAACATATAGATGTCAATAGAGATGGAATTGAAGTGACTTGCATCACCTCACTCCAATGACATGAAAATATTACTCTCTTACTCATCTTACTCATAGGCCATAAGGCTTAGGGTTCTATGTCTTCAAACTCAAGCATGCAAAGTATACTAAATCCTTGTTTAGGGGAAATAGAAGATTGTGTAGGCATACTAATAGCTCTTCTAAAGCATCACATCTCTATGGTGCAAGAAGAGAAACTCTAAGTATCCTCATAAAGTCCCCATTGAAGTAGAAAATTTGTATTCACATCTCCTGGAACTATTAGTTGTAAGACTCACACAGTAGAGAGATTAGAAAGTTGACCTCACAAGTCAGTCATATTATGAAGTACATTATGTCAAAGTGTTATTCACATTAAAAGTAGAATCTATCCCATACGCATAAAATACAAGATAGTTCCATTGCTTTTGATCTTTCTTAAAGGGAAAGTATACTAGAGGGGTCCACACTTACCTGTTAGTGACCGAAAAGCATGTCAAACTATTTCTCAGAACTAAAATGAGAAGATAAATTGCAATATACCAAACTTGAGTCATGCCATCGAAGAGTCCAGATATAATTTGTTGTTCCAACTACAATCTGAAAAGATTCCAAGATTTTCACTTCATTTAAAGAGTGTGTATACATTTGCACAAATAAAGCTTAAATTTAGACTACCGAGATTCAAGATTAAATTTAGACTCAACCACACGACCATTATCATCTAGTGGATGAAGATAGAATTTGTTGTTCCAACTACAATCTGAAAAGATTCCAAGATTTTTTGCCACTTCATTTAGGCAGAGAGTGTGTAGCCTTACAGCTGCACAAATAAAGCTTAAATTTAGACTTCCCACCATTATCATCATGTAGTGGCTGGAGGAAGGCATCTAGCTGACAAGACTGCTACTAGCATAGGTTTACTTCAACACTAAGAGCACATGGTAATTGCTAGCATATTGACAGTCTAAGAGCCATGAGGCCCAAGACTGACAACCATGAACAATGCCACAGGACATTGTCTAACCGATTGTAATGCCTCAAATGATCATAATCATGGATCTTTCAATCAAGTCTAAGATGATCATCCTTCTGAGACGCCCTAGAAGAAGTTGTTAGGACCTAAAATATCTAGCTTTCATCTAGAGAACTAGGAACAAGCATTCTTTTGAAGCAAGCTAGGGAATTCCTTGATAAGCAATTTTTTTGTTGAGCGATATCATCTAAAATTTGGCTAAATGCTTGAAATGAGCGAGATATTCTTTTAGATCACTAGTCTCATCAAATGTATCAAACTTTGAAGGGTTGTAGTCTCACTTTATTAGCCATGTTGTTACTATATGGCCTCTAAAATGTTGGCTCTTATGATCTTCATTTATAGACTGCATTGTGGTGGCGATGATCTTTTGATCTGCAACATCCATCATGGATGAAGAAGAAGAGGAGGTCCAGTAGTAGGGTGGTAGCATAAAATGATTTCCTTGGCCTTGCAGTTCTTCTTCTTGTAATGCACTAGTCAAAGAGAGTCCTAATTTGGCTTTTTCGAATGTGATTGAACCTATAAAAACAAAAACATGCTTCATTTCTTATAGCATGATTTGTATTCTCCTCTCCTTTCAGTGGAGTAGCAAGCTCACCTCTCTTTTTACTAGATTCTTGACTTATGAAATCAAAGTCAGTGTATTATATATGTTATGAAATCAAAGAAATTAATCCGTGAAATTATAAAATCATTTCATTGAAGTAGCAAAATACTTTTTCAAGAAGAAAAAATCTAGTATTTATCTAAAATAGACTTATCTCACAAATTTATTTTCTCTATTTTATGTACGATCTATTTGGTAAACCCATTTATCTTATCCCTCGAGTAATGAGAATGAAAGGATAGGTTTTTATAGGCTCGAGCAAAGAGAAAGGATGTATATACCCACTCGAGAAAAGTGAGAGGAGGTATATAAACAGAGCGAGAGGAATGAAGTAGCTATCCTACCTTTTTAAGGAGAGGATCGAGTGATCAAGAATCAATTTCATGATATGTCACATTCATTGAACTAGTATAATCCACTCTCTATCAGTAGTAATGATGCCAAAGAGGTTAACCAAGCTGAATGTGATCTTTTGTTAAAGGCGAAGAAAGGACTATCGGTACCCATAGAAATAATATTACTTTTACGCAATTCTTTCCTCCTTGCTACACTCCAATTGCATTCCTTCACTATGCGTATAAATGCCTTCTATTTAATAGGCTCATCACTTGATCTGATAGTCAATGGGTCAGGCTTCTCAATCAATGTCTTAGTCTAAGATACGAATCAAAAGATTTATTTGAGCTGCTCCTTGCCTCTTGAGTCTTCTCAGCTTCTTAGACTTGACCGCTAAACCAAAATAAAGACCAAATTTCAATGGGCTTAGGATTGCCCTTTCCCTAACACTATAGGTAGGAAATGATCCTGACTTGGCAAAAAACTCGATGATGGAAAAAAAATAGTGTGCCTCCTCATCTTAATTGAAGCATTTACCTATATTTTCAAAGAAAGGAAGATGAGATGGTCTAACTACTAGACTTGCTAGTGTAGCTTGATTTGGCATTTAGCTTCTTCTTGATGTTTCTTTCACTGAAATACTGATAGCACCATCTTTTCCATAAAGATGCATAGGAAAAATTAGATTCTAGCGGGTTGTCTAGTTCCCTTTCTCAAGGGCTACTCAATGCATCCCTCCCTCTTTCTCTTTCCATCTGCTTGGTTGATTGGATTGATTATCCGTGGGCTTTTTTCTTGATTTGAAGGTTTAGATAAGTTGATTGACATATTGAATCAACTTTTGATTCCATATGGAACCTAAAAACCAATGAAGAAGATGATTCAACCATAGACAGAAGTCAACCAAAAAATGAAAAATAGTACATATATGAGTTACCACTAGTAGAGAAAGACTGTGCGGAAGCAGGCAAAGCTCAGATTGGACCATTAAGTCAATTGAACCAAGACGGGGAAGGAGAGCTAGTGTTTTAATGTACTAAACCTAAAGCGGTGAGCCTGGGTCCATTTGTTCTCATTTGCGGTTGGATTGAAAGCAGGTTAGCAGGTTTTGTTAGTTCATCTTTGCTTTTGATCAGTCATGAGAATACCCGTAATTGACCCGGAGGGCCTAGAAATGCAAATGATTCATGAAGTCTGCTCGTAATCTCTAAACCTTAAAAACATAAAAACCTAAACCAAAACTAAATAAAACCTAAAAATAAAATAAATAAATAAACCTAAACCTAAATAAAATAAAAACATCAACTAAAACATAAAAATAAAACCTAAACTAAAAGGTAAACTAAATAAACCTAAGCCTATTGGTTTACTTAATTTAAAAAAATAATAAAAATAAAAAATAAATAACCCTAACCCTAAACCCTAAACCCTAAAAACCCTAAACCCAAACTCCTAAACCCTAAACCCTAAACCTTAAACCCTAATTCTTGCACCCTAAACGTGCTCTAAACCATAAACCCTAATCCCTAAACCTTAAAACCTAAACCTAAAACCTAAACTAAATAAACCTAAAAATAAAATAAATAAAAACTTAAACCTAAATATAATAAAAAAATAAATAAAATAAAACCTAAACTAAACCCAATCCTAAACCTAGAAATAAAATAAAATAAAAAATAAAAACTAAACTAAAATAAAATAATAAAAACCCAAACTAAACAAAAAAAATAAAATAAACCAAAAAATAAAAAACTTAAATAAAATAAAACTAAACATTAAAAATATAAACCTAAAATAAAAAAAAATAAAACTAAATAAAACCTAAAATAAAAATAAACCTAAAAAAATAAATAAAAGAAAATTTAAACCCTAAACTAAAAGAAACTTAAAATAAAAATAAAATAAACTAAATAAAATAAACCTAAACCTAAACTAAAATAGCCCTAAAGCCTAAACCATAAACTGTAGACTAGCAGTAAACTGTAAAAACCTATAATCCTAATCCTAAAATAAATAAATAAACTTAAACCTAAATAAAATAAAAGCCTAAACTAAAATTTAAACCTAAGCCAAAACCTAAACCTAAAAATAAAATAAACTAAAAAATAAAAGTAACTAAAATAAAATTATTAAAACCTAAACTAATAAAATAAATAAAATAAAATAAAAACTTAAATAAAATAAAAACTAAACCTAAAATAAAAATAAAATAAACCTAAAATAAAATAAAATAAAATAAAAACTTAAACTTAAAAAATAAACTTTAAAACAAATTTAAAAAACTATACCCTAAACTAAAAAAAAACATAAAATAAAAATAAAATAAACCTAAACCTAAACTAAAAAATAAAAATAAAATAAATAAATAAATAATAAAATGAATGTAAAATAAAATAAAATAAACTAAAATAAAATAAAATAAAACTAAATAAACCTAAACCTAAAATAAACCTAAAATTAAAATCTAAAAATAAATAAAAAAGAAAAACTAAACCCTAAACTAAAAAAAACTAAACATAAAATAAAGATAAAATAAACTAAATAAAATAAACCTAAACCAACACTAAAATAACCTAATCCTAAATCATATTGCAAATTAACCTAAACCCTAAAACCTAAAATCCTAAACTAAATAAAACTTAAAATAAATAAACCTAAACTTAAATCTAATAAAATAATAAGATAAAATAAAAACCTAAACTAAAACCTAAACCTAAACCTAAAAGTAAATTAAAATAAATAATAAAAACTAAACTAAAATAAAATTATTAAAAACCCAAACTAAACTAAAAAATAAAATAAACCTAAAAATAAGAAAATAAACTAAAACTAAACCTAAAATAAAATAAAATAAAACTAAAATAAATAAAAATAAAACCTAAACTCTAAACCTATAAAAATAAAATAAACCTAAACTAAACTAAAATATAAAACCTAAAGCGTAAACACAATAAACTAATCCTAAACCAAACTAAATATAATAAAATAAACTAAACTAAACGATTAAATTAAAAAATAAAACCTAAAAAAAATAAAAACATAAACTAAAATAAAATATAAAACATAAACCTAAAAATAAAATAAAATAAAACTAAACTAAAATAAATAAACCTAAACCTAAAAATAAACTAAATAAAATCTTAACTTAAAATAAAATAATTAAACTAAACTAAAATAAAAAATAAAAAATATAAAATAAAAAAAATAAAAATAAGCTAAAATAAATAAAAAAATAAACTAAATAAAACCTAAACCTACCAATTTACATAATTTAAAAAATTTAAAAATTTTAAAAAAACCTAACCTTAAAACAAAACCCACTAAATCCTAAACATTAAACCCTTAACCCTAAATAATAATAACTACTAAACTAATAAAGTAATAAATAATAATAATAAATAATAACTAATAATAAAACAAATAAAAAAATAACTAATAATAATAAACTAATAAAATTAATAATAACTAATAATAACTAAACTAATAAAAACATAAACTAATAAACTAAACTAATAACTAATAAAAAATTAAAATAATAATAGACTAATAATAACATAACTAATAACTAATAAGAATACCTAACTAATAAATAAATAAATAATAATAATAATAATAATAATAATAATAATAATAAACTAAGAACTAAAACCTAATAAAACTAATAAACTAAAAACTAAACTAATAAGAACTAATAAATAACTAATAATAACTAATAAATTACTATTCAATAACTAATAAACCTAAATAATAAATAACTAGAAAAACTTACTAATAAACTAATAAAATATAAACTAAAACTAATAACTTAAAATAATAAAACTAATAATAATAAAAAATCTCAACTAAAACTAACAAATAAACTAAATAACTAACTAATAAATAAAAAGTAATAATAATAATAAACTAATAAAATTAAAACTAAGGATAATTAATAACTAAAATAATTGATAATAATAATAATAATAATAATAATAATAACTAATAAGTAATGATTAATAACTAATAAAACTAAAATAATAATTAATAACTAATAATAATAGAACTAATAAACTAACAAAAAACAACTAATAAAAACTAACTAAAATAACTACATAAACTATTAACTAAATAACCAAAAATAACTAAATAAACTAATAAAAACTACATAATAAATAATAACTAATAAATAAAAAAATAACTAACTAAACTAACAATTAATAAAAAAACTAAACTAAAAAACTAATAAAACTAATAATATAAAAATAATATAAACTAAATAATAACTACTAATAAATAACAATAATAATAATAAACTAATAAAACTAAAACTAAAGCTAAAACTAATAATTAAAAATAATAAGAAAATATTTAGTTTAGGTTTAGGTTTATTTTATTTAGTTTATTTTATTTTTATTTTAGGTTTATTTTTTTAACTTAGGGTTTAGGTTTTCTTTTTTATTTAATTTTAGGTTTAGGTTTTATTTTATTTTGTTTTATATTTTGTTTTATTTTATTTTTTAGTTTTATTTTATTTAGGTTTTTATTTTAGGTTTATTTTATTTTTAGTTTAGTTTTGCTTTATTTATTTTATTTTATTTTAGTTTTATTTTATTTTATTTTAGATTTAGGTTTAAGTTTTAGTTTAGGTTTTTTTATTTATTTTGTTATTTTATTTAGGTTTAGTTTTTTTAATTTTATTTTTTGGTTTTATTTAGTTTAGGTTTAGGTTTTTAGGTTTTTGCGGTTTAGGGATTAAGGTTTAGGGTTTAGGGTTTAGGGTTAAGGGTTTAGGTTTTAGAGTTTAGGTTTTATGAGTTAAGGTTTAGGGTTTTTAGTGTTTAGGGTTAGGGTTTTATTTTTTAAAATAAATAAGTAAACAGGTTTATTTATTTTATTTAGTTTACATTTTAGTTTTGGTTTTTATTTTTTTGTTTTAGTTGAGCTTTTCATTTTATTTAAGTTTAGTTTTTTTTTATTTAATTTTTAGGTTTTATTTAGTTTTGGTTTAGGTTTTTATGTTTTTAAGGTTTAGGGATTACAGTTTAGGGTTTATGGTTTAAGGTTAGTTTAGAATTTAAGGTTTAGGGTTTAGGGTTTGGGGTGTAAGGTTTAGGGTTTAGGGTTATAGGTTTTAGGGTTTACGGTTTAAGGTTTAGGTTTTTAAGGTTTAGGGTTTAGGGCTTTAGGGTTTAGGGTTTTAGGGTTTATAGTAGGGTTTAGGTTTAGGCTTTTGGGTTTTTAGGGTTAGTTTTAGGTTTTAAACCATCCCACTGGGCTTACAACTGCTTGGAGAGGTAGCTGCTATCACCTCCTACACTTTAAAACCATGTAGGAAAGTCATATGATTTTGCAAGATAGTTAGGTTATTATTATTTAGAGAGAGACTAAAGTCCTTAAACCCACTCCCTAAAGAGACTAGAGCATGAATGGTATGAGTAATGACTTAGTCTAATGAAAATATTTTCAAAATTTATTTGTATTTGACACTTCATTTTGACAAAGGCTTTGGGTTTTATATGTCTAAATGCATGATGAAATGGATTATTGGCCAAATCAAAAGAAAGAGGGTGAAGCTCTATTAGTAGGAGTTGCTCTAATAGGTGCGGTTCCCATGCATTTAAGAATGGAGGCCCTCACTTTTGCAAGAGTGGTAAAAGATGCATGCATGATATTAGACATACAACCATACATCTAAGGGGTTGCTAAATCTTTTAATTAACTTAATTTAATGTCTAGGCTTTATTTGAGGTTATGAGTTATTTAGAAATTTAATTATGAGTTGTAATTGGGTAAAAGCTTTATTTTTTTTTCTATGAGCCTAATCGGATCCAGACCATACAACAAAACATCAATAAACTAAGAAACTAAGAAAATGCATGCCATTTCTAATGCATAAGTTAAACATAACATTAAACAAGCTTATAACTAGCATAAAATAATAAAAGGTTGGTGCAGTCGGGTGTCATCGTACAACCCAAAAAGAAAAATGGGTAGTCGAGCTCTATACAACCCAAGACATAAAAGAATAATTTGCAATTTAAAATTGATAAATTCTATGGGGTCTTCAAGTCTTCATGTCATGTATCTTCCTACTTTGATTTAGTTTGCTCTACTTTAAAGGTATCACATGTCCTCCCAAGATAAAGCCTTCTAGCTAATGCTCATCATTATCCCCCCCACAACACTAATCCTAATTCCTAATGAAAAATTATATTAAAAATAGGAAAAGTAAATATAACTACACCTACAAAATAGAGGTTAGCTAACCATACATACAACCGAAGCAGTTATATTTATTATTTAGACTTACCACCCTACACATGGGTAATTAAGCCCACCTATCTAACTTGGATTATGCTCGGGGCTTAAGCCTACAAAAGAGAGCATTTATATATACTTTTAAGCATCTCCTTAAACATAATCCCATAAAATATGATTAGGCTAATCACAACCAACCATCCGTCTACAAAAAACTGCACCATAATATCCAGTCTAAAATAATACATCACCAAATAAAAGATACATGACACCATGTACCATCCTAATATAAAGCTATAAGTGGTGACTTAATATAATGTGTGTGTATTAAGGCTTGTGTGGTATGTCCTAACTAGGAATTAAGGTTAAGATTTTCTAAGTGTGAAAGGATTCAATTTAAAGGGTGGTTTCATTTCAAGTGCTTTAATTGATTGGCAAGTTTTAATTTGTGTTTTCTTTGGTTTTATGTTACCTACACTTAACAACTAAGTGTTATAAAGGGAAGACAGACAATTATTCTCTTTCTTATCCTAAGCCACTTCCTAAAGCATGTTAATTTGATTTAGTTCTCTTTAGTGAATAGCTTATTACACATTTTAAACTAATCTTAAGTTTAGGTTCGCTTTAAATGATCATATTCAACATGAAAGGCATCTTAGGATTAACTTAATTGAATTACTATGATATGACATATATGAAGTTATTCCTTTCGATCACATGTAGCATGCATATGACTTAATTCTAAGTATAACTATACATGCAACATATTTCTTTTAGCACACTTTAAATGAAAGATGCATATGTGTATTTTGTAGAAAATAGGATTTTCACTCATTAGCTAAATGCACATACAAGTGTATAAAAGTTTTAAGCGAATACTTTGCCATAGTTAAACCAGGGGAGTAAGGTAAAGACCTCCTTGGGGCTACTTAGAGGCTTGCATTAGATATACCCACTATTATTGAATACACATAAATGTATAAATGACTGCAAGAATAGAAAATCTTGCAAAAGTTATAGTTCTTTCAATTGAAAAGAGATTTTCATTCATTAGCTAAATGCACATACAAGTGAATAAAAGTTTTAAGCTGATACTTTTCCATTATTAAACTAAGAGTGTGAGGTAAAGACCTCCTTGGGGCAACTTAAAGCCTCACATCCTCAGAATGTCCATACTAGATATGCCCACTATTCTTGAATATACATGAATGTACAAATGACTACAAGAATGGAAAATCATGCAAAAATTATAGTTATTTCAATTAAAAGGAGATTTTCATTCATTAGCTAAATGCACATACAAGTGTATAAAAGTTTTAAGCAGATACTTTGCCATGGTTAAACCAGGGGAGTGTGGTAAAGACCTCCTTGGGGCTACTTAAAGCCTCGCATCCGTGGAATGTCCAGACTTGATATACCCACTATTCTTAAATACACATGAACGTACAAATGACTACAATAATGGAAAATCATGAAAAGTTTTGTTTCTTTTAATTGAATTATTTATACATGTGAGCTAAAATTCTATCTTAATTCTAACATAGAAATACATAGGAATGAATTCAAACAATTATTGTGTCTTTTTTAAATGGGCTATACACTTGTTAACATTCAAACTTTATGTAAATCTATATAGACTAGAGAAAGAGAACTCCATATCACATGTTCAAAGCCATAGACACATGCAAGCTTATAAATATTTATAATTTCACTCCAAATATTATAGTTGACTTATACACTTTTAAAAATAACTTTGATTTAACAGTGATAATAGCCACACATATTATAAAATTCATTCAACACATGCAAGCTTAACATAAAGAAAATTACATTTGATTTAATTAATTTTGAAAAGATGAATGTGTGATTTCAAATGACATGCAACATTTAGCATGATTGGAAAGTAATAATAAGACATAAAACACATGTTTCATTCAATCAAACTAATTCCTAAGGACAATCATGTCAAATAAAACCACTTAAAATAAACCAAAGCTTTTTTTGTATCATTTTTGAAGTCATGTTTGATTTGTTTTAAGAATGTGAAGAGAAGTTTGCTGATCCTAACCCATTACCATGTTCGCAATTTAATTTATTTTAATGAAAAGGTAATTAGGAGAATTTCATGATTTAATTAAGTCATCGTTATGCTTTAAGTACATTAATTAACCCTTACCTATATTACCTTAACATAACTAATCAAATAATTATGTGCCAATATGACATGCATAAAAAGAAAATTGCAATGATCCTAAGAAATAAAAGGGTCTAATGCAATTTGGCTCATAATTAATGATTAATTAAATTAAGAGATTTAATTAAGTACACTTATGGTTTTCCCACACATGTGAGCTAACCATACTTTCCTTAAATGACTTTAGGCTATTAAACACCTAGAGACCTACCCCTCAATTAATTAGGATCTAATGTACTTTAGATTTTAATTAGATTAATGAAATCATTAATCACCTAATTAAATTTAAGCATTATTGCCACATGGGTTAACTATCCTCCAAATGAAGTAGACTTAGGAAAATGTTAGGAAAGATATCCCAATTTAATCCCTAAGTCTCCTCACAATTACATAGTGAAAGTGAGCCCAATTAATTTAATTTACTTTTCATGTGATTAATTAACCCTTAATCAAGAGAGTAATTAAGGCCTAATCAGCTAATTCTCTTAATTAATTAACCAATAAATCCCTAGAAAATTAAGGGAGGCATATGTCATCCCCCTAAATAATCTTAAAAGATTTGGGGTTAATTAATTAATTAATTAGGGAGTAATTCAAGTAATTAATTTTTTAAAATCTAATTAAGTTCTAATTATTGTTTAAAATCAATTAATGATATTTTAATAAATTTCTCTATAAAATACCTTTAAAATGAATATTTATTTGTATTTTTTATGATTTTCTATGATTTAATATGATTTTCCAAAGTTTCATCTGATTTAAATGATTTTTCATGATTTTTATAAAGTTTATTAAAATTTTTTTAACTAAATAAGACTATTTAAGCTTCAGAACACAATATCTCCCAATCTAAAAATTTGTTTGACTTGAATTTTTTATGTTATGTGTATTTTAACTATAGTTTCAATCCTTGAAAATTTTAAATCAATCTAATTTATATTTTTGGTTTAATTAATAAAATTTAATTTTTAATAAAACTCAAATTTAGCTCAAAATATTTAGTACCATTTGGGGATTTTGGGTTTGTTGGATTCCTCTTAGAAAAATGAATCCAATGAGCCCTTTTGGAATTTTTGATTATGTATTTTATTTTCTATTAATTTTTGAAGTTCTAGGTGATTTAAATGATTTTTAAAAGCAAAAAATCCAAAATTTTCTACTTATCGCAGTTAGTACTGCACGGGTAATGGCAATGTAGTGCCAAATGGCACCACGTGATTGGCTGTGTGGTTCTGTGTGGCATGCGGTGCCATGTGACATTGTGTGATTAGCTAGCGTGGTGCCACGTCAGTAAACGAGTGGGAAAGGGAGAGAGGGTGCGCGGTTCTGATCGGTTAATAGTTATTATTAGTTAGTTTTTATTATTAATTTTTATCTTTTATTAGTTTTTAGCTAGTTTTATTAGTTATTAGTTAGTTATTAGTTATTTATTTTATTATTATTTAGTTTAGTTTATTATTATTATTAGTTTTATCACTATTATTATTAATTATTATTATTTTGTTAGGTTTATTAGTTTTTAGTTAGTAGGTTTATAAGTTTTATTATTATTTATTAGTTTTTATTTTTTTATTAGTTAGTTATTATTAGTTTTTTAGGTATAGGGTTAGTTTTAGGGTTTAGGATTTAGGGTTTAGGGTCTTTAGGGTTAGGGTTGACGGGTTTTAGGGTTTAGGGTTGGGGTTTTTCTTAATTTTTATTAATTTTTTAAAATTAACTAACCTGGTAGATTTAGGTTTATTTAGTTTATTTAGTTTATTTTTTCTCTATTTTAGTTTATTATTTTATTTAGGTTTTATTTTTTTTTTTATTTTATATTTATTTTAGTTTAGGTTTTTTATTTTAGTTTTTTTTAGGTTTTGGTTTAGGTTTATTTTTTAGTTTAGTTTTATTTTTGTTTTATTTTTATGTTTAGGTCTTATTTTTTATTTTTAGGTTTAGGTTTAGGTTTTTATTTTATTTTTTTAGGTTTAAGTTTTAGGTTTTATTTTAGGTTTATTTTACATTTTATTTATTAATTTTAGTTTAGGTTTAGGTTTAGGTTTAGGTTTTATTTATTTTAGTTTAGTTTATTTTAGTTTAGGTTGAGGTTTATTTTATTTCTATTTTAGGTTTACGATATTTTTTACTTTAAGGTTTAGGTTTTATTTTTATTTATTTTTAGGCTTTTTTTAGGTTTAGGTTTTTACTTAGTTTTTATTTTATTTTATTTTTATTTTAGGTTTAGTTTTTATTTTATTTAAGATTTCTATTTTTAGGTTTATTTTATTATATTTAGTTTAGTTTAGGTTTTTATTTAATTTATTATTTAGTTTGTATTTTTATTTTATTATTTTTAGTTTAGTTTAGTTTAGGTTTCAGTTTAGGTATTTATTTTATCATATTTTTTATTTTATCTAGTTTTAGATTTATTGATTTTTTTAGATTTTATTTAGTTTAGGTTTAGGTTTAGTGGTTTAGGGTTTAGTTTAGTTTAGGGTAAGGTTATTTTGGTTTAGTTTATTTTCATGTAGGTTTAGGTTATGGATTTTATTTCTTTCTTTTAGTTTAGGGTTTATGTGTTATTTATTTATTTTTTTAGGTGTTTATTTAGTTTATTTTATTTTATTTTTTAGGTTTATTTTATGTTTAGTTTTATTTTTATTTTAAGTCTTATTTTTTTAGCTTATTTAGGTTTTATTTAATTTATTTTAGTTTATTTTTATTTTTATTTAATGATTTCTAGGTTTAGTTTAGGTTTATATTTTATTTTATTTTATTTATTTAGGTTTATGTATTTATTTTATTTTAGCTTTATTTAATTTAGGTTTGGTTTTTCAATTTTTATGGTTTGGTGTTTAGTGTTTAGGGTTAGTTTAGGGTTTAGGGTTTAGGGGTTTAGGGTTCAATGTTTGAGGTTTAGGATTTAGGGTTTAGTGTTTAGGGTTTAGGCTTTTTTTTAAGATTTTGGTTTTAGGGTTTATGGTTTTAGTGGGTTTTAAGGTTTAGGGTTTAGGGTTTAGGGTTTAAGCAGGTTTAGGGTTTAGAGTTTAGGATTTAGTTCAAGATTTTAGGGTTTAGATTTAGGGTTTAGGGTTAGGGTTTTTATTTTTTATATTTATTTTTTTAAATTAGTAAATCATAGGTTTATTTACTTTATTTTTTATTTATTTTAGTTTCTTTTATTTTTTATTTTTATTTAGGTTTATTTTTATTTTAGTTTAGTTTAGTTTATTTATTTTAGGTTTATTTATTTTAGTTTAAGAATTTTTTTATTTTTTGGTTTAGGTTTATTTTTTAGTTTGGTTTTATTTTTATTTTATTTTTCAGATTTAGGTTTTAATTTTTCCTTTTTAGATTTAAGTTTAAGTTTTTTTTTAAGGTTTGTTTTAGGTTTTATTTTTTTTTTTTTTTTTTAGGTTTTATTTTTTAGTTTAAGTTTAGGTTTATTTTAATTTATTTTATTTAATTTAGTTTAGGTTTAGGTTTAGGTTTAGTTTATTTTAGGTTTATGTTTTATTTATTTATTTTAGTTTAGGTTTAGGTTTATTTTATTTTATTTTAGGTTTAGGTTTTAGTTTAAGGTTTAGGTTTTCTTTTTTATTTATTTCTAAATCTTTTTTAGGTTTAGTTTTTTTTTTAGTTTTTATTTTATTTTATTATAGGTTTATTTTATTTTTATTTTAAGTTTATTTTTTATTTTATTTAGGTTATTTATTTTTCAGTTTATTTTATTTTTTTAGTTTAATTTAGGTTTTTATTTATTTTAGTTTAGTTTTTATTTTTTATTTTGTTTTATTTATAGGTTTAGGTTCAGGTTTTAGTTTAGGTTTATATTTTATCTTATTTTTTATTTTATTTACATTTAAGTTTATTTATTTATTTTATTTTTTGGTTTTATTTAATTTAGGTTTAAGTTTTTAGGTTTTTATGGTTTAGGGTTTAATGTTAGTTTAGGGTTTAGTGTTTAGGATTATTTTAGTTTTGTTTATTTTAATATAGGTTTAGGTTTATTTTATTTATCATTTTTATGGATTTAGGGTTTAGGGTTTAGTTTAGGATTTAGTGGGGATTTAGGGTTTAGGATTTAGCTTTAACATTTAGGGTTAGGTTTTTTAATTTTTTAAAATTAAAAAAAGTATATGTTTAGGTTTACTTTTATTTAGTTTATTTTTATTTATTTTA
This sequence comes from Cymbidium sinense, assembly GCA_021442155.1. Classification (NCBI taxonomy): domain Eukaryota; kingdom Viridiplantae; phylum Streptophyta; class Magnoliopsida; order Asparagales; family Orchidaceae; genus Cymbidium; species Cymbidium sinense. The sequence goes on from CM038214.1 coordinate 166,195,373, forward strand.
ATTTATTTTATTTTATTTTATGTAGGTTTATTTTATTTTATTTAGTTTAGTTTATTTATTTTAGGTTTATTTAGTTTAGTTTAGGTTTTTATTTTAGTTTATTTTTTAGGTTTGGTTTAGGTTTATTTTAGTTTAGTTTTATTTTATTTTTCAGGTTTATTTTATTTTTACTTTTAGGATGAAGTTTAGGTTTTTATAGTATTTTTTTAGGTATAAGTTTTAGATTTTTCTTTTAGGTTTATTTTTTAGGGTTTTTTTGTTTAGGTTTAGTTTTATTTTTTAGTTTATTTTATATTATTTAGTTTAGGTTTAGGTTTTATTTATTTAAGTTTAGTTTATTTTAGTTTAGGTTTATGCTTATTTTATTTTTATTTTAGGTTTAAGATATTTTTTTTAGTTTAAGGTTTAGGTTTTATTTTTTTTTTTTAGGTATTTTTTATGTTTAAGTTTTATTTAATTTTTATTTTATTTTATTTTAGGTTTATTTTATTTTTATTTTAGGTTTAGTTTTATTTTATTTAGGTTTTTTATTTTAGGTTTATTTTATTTTTTTAGTTTAGTTTAGGTTTTATTTTTATTTTGTTTAGTTTGTATTTATTTTATTTTATTCTATTTTTAGGTTTAAGGTTTAGGTTTAGGTTGAGGTTTTAGTTTAGGTTTTATCTATCTTATTTTTTAACTTTATTTAGGTTTAAGCTTATTTATTTATTTATTTTATTTTTTTGGTTTTATTAAGTTTAGGTTTTGGTTTTGGTTTCAGTTATTTTAGTTTAGTTTATTTTCATTTAGGTCTAGGTTTATTTAATTTTGTTTATTTTATTTTTATTTTAGGTTTATGTTTTTTAATTTAGTTTGGGTTTTATTTTTTATTATTTTTAGATTTATCTATTAAGTTTAGGTTTTTATTTTATTTTTATTTTATTTAATTTTATTTTAGGTTTATTTTATTTTTTTTGTTTTATGTTTAGTTTTTATTTTCTTTAAGTTTTTTATTTTAAGGTTTATTTTATTTTTAGTTTAGTTTAGGTTTTTATATAATTTATTTTAGTTTAGTTTTATTTTATTTTATTTTATTTCTAGGTTTAGGTTTAGGTTTTTATTTTATTTTATTTTATTTTTTATTTAGGTTTAGGTTTCTTTATTTATTTTATTTTTAGGTTTTATTTAGTTTAGGTTTAGGTTTTTGATTTTTAGGTTTAAATTAGTTTAGTTTAGGTTTAGTTTAGTGGTTTTAGTTTAGAGAGTGGAGGGTTTAGGGTAAGGGTGGGGTTGGGGTGGTTTTGGAGGGTTAGGGTTTTAGGGTTTATGTTTATGGTGGAGAGTCAGGGAGGGTTTAGGGTTTAGGGTGGGTAGTAGGTTTGGGGGGTTTAGTGGTTTAGGGAGGTTTAGGGTTTAGGTCAGGATTTTTTTAGTTTTCTTAATTTTTAATTTTTCAAATAAGTAAATCAGTTTAGTTTATTTTATTTTATTTATTTATTTATTTATTTAGCTTTTTTATATTTATTTTGTTTAGTTTATTTATTTTAGCTTACTTTAGTTTAGGCATTTATTTTTGTTTATTTTGGTTTAGTTTTCTAGTTTTAGTTTAGGTTTAGGTTTAGTTATTATTTATTATTATTATTATTATTATTATTATTATTATTATTATTATTATTATTATTTATTATTATTACTATTAGTATTATTTAGTTATTAGTTTATTTAGTTAGTTATTAATTTATTTTTTAGTTTTTATTAGTTATTATTATGTTATTATTAGTTTTCTTATTATTTTAGTTAGTTTTATTATTAGTTATTATTTTATTCATTTTATTAGTTCTAGTTTTTAATTATTATTATTAGTTATTATTATTAGTTAGCTTTTACTTTTATTATTAGTTATTATTATTAGTTATTAGTTTATTATAGTTATTTAGTTTAGTTTTTTAGTTATTACTTTAGTTTTAATTTTAGGTTTATTTATTAGTTTTAGTTTATTAGTTAGTTATTTATTAGTTAGTTAATTATTAATTTTATTAGTTAGTTAGTTATTAGTTTATTAGTTTATTAGTTATTTAGTTAGCTATTATTATTATTAGTTATTATTTTATTTTAATTAGTTAATTAGTTATTAGTTTTAGTTTATTATTAGTTTAATTATTAGGTTTTAGTTTATTATTAGTTTTTATTTAGTTAGATTATTTAGTTACTAGTTTAGTTTAGTTTTTTTTAGTTTAGTTATTAGTTAGTTTATTAGTTTAATTATTAGTTTTAGTTTTAGTTTATTATTAGTTGTTATTTTAGTTATTATTATTTAGTTATTTTAGTTATTTTATTAGTTTTATTGGTTAGTTTAGTTTTAGTTATTTAATTAGTTTATTTATTAGTTAATTATTAGTTTAGTTTATTAGTTTTTAGTTAGGTTTTTTATTTTTTATTATTTTATAGTTTAACTTTTACGTATTAGTTTATTAGTTTTTATTTAGTTATTTATTAGCTAGTTATTTAGTTTTATAGTTTATTATTAGTAATTAGTTTAGTTATTAGATAGTTTATTTATTAGTTAGTTATTAGTTTAGTTATTATAGTTTTTAGTTATTAGTTTAGTTATTATTAGTTAGTTATTTTAGTTATTATTAGTTATTAGTTTAGTTTAGTTTTTTAGTTAGTTATTTAGTTTTAGTTATTATTAGTTATTAGTTTAGTTAGTTAGTTATAGTTATTAGTTTAGCTATTTAGTTTAGTTAGTTTAGTTATTAGTAGTTATTATTTTTAGTTTTAGTAGTTATTTAGCCCACCTCCTACATCCAAAAAATAAACACAAGGTCCTGCTGTTCATTGAATCCTCTCAACATCATCCTTTTCTTTTGGAGTTTGGAGATGTCGATCCTCAAGTATGCAAGAGTTTTTAGACTCATAATGTTGACTGATACACCTGGGTCAACCAAAACTCTAGATAGCCTGTATCTGCCAACATCCATTGTAATGTAAAAGGTGGTTGTGCTCGCTCATCCTAAGGAGTAAGTCTTCATCGTTGAATGTAACTCCTAAGATGTCCTTCGAGTGGCATGCCTCCACTTTAGTAGCAGTCAGCTGAGGTAAGCATATCTCTAGATCAAGTAAGGCCTTAATTAGAGATTCCCTCATCTCTTTAGATAAGACAAGTGCGTCATATATGCTTAACTTAGCTAAAAACTTTCTAAGGTGAGCTAGGACATTGTAATCAACTCTGGCTTGATCCTCCACAAGCATATCCATGGGTGGAGCATCTTATGGAGGGGTTATTTGCTCATTAGAACCAATGACTTGCTTACCCTTATCCTTAGGTGCTACCCTAAGAGGTAAAACTTTGTCACTGCATAGATTGACTTTAGTGACTTCTTGGAATGATGTGCTTGTGGAAAGTTCTACCTTCTCATTAGGAATACCAACAGCTTCTCCTATGGGATTCTCAGAGTCAGTTGACTCCATGTTAATCTTAAGTGGTGAACCCGATTTATTCAGAGAAGGATATGACTCAATTAGAAAGGAAAGGATCAAAACTACTAGAGCTATTATTTTATTTAGACTGAGAGCTTTCAATAGAATAAAATTAAAAGCATCCAAGTAGACAATATATAAGTAATCGCCTTTGGATGGAGGTACATGATAGAAATCAAGTAAAGTAAGCAAGTAAGGGATTTAGTGCCCTAATCCATAGATACAACACTCTTGTAGAAAAGCGTAAGAGTAGATGCAACGATGGAGGGAGTATTGAACTCGGACGAGGCCAATACCGACTATCTAGCAAGCATGGTGAGCATGGTAGAAATGCTATCCCCATTCGGACCAAGACATCACTTTGACCAAAAGTTTATTGTGATCCTTTTGTTCAAATAACAAGGTGAAGAAGTGAACAATGAATCTCTTTATGATAAATGATCCCTTTTGCAAGTTTGTTATTGCGGGTAGTTCTACAAAGGATCAGACTAATGACATATACAATACTTAAATTATCGATGTAGATACTACATAGTTGGTTCTCATTCTTCAGAGACAATGAGTGTAATAAGAACATCCATTGATAAAAGGATCACCCTAAGATGATTATCTTATGGCTATGGAGAATGAGTCAAATCAGATGGTTCTATTTCTCAATCTTTCTGACACTGTTCGATTGATATTATAGCCTTGACGATAGGTACTCTTTTTCCATAGGGGATAAGCAAGGGGCTCCCCATATTTTGCTCCTTACAATTGCACCTTAGGTTTCACCCAAGATGTAAGATCTCAACAACCCCTCTTGGTAAGAGTCTATTACTTTATTTTTGAGGAAGTAATAACCAAAACTTCAGAGGTTAAGGTCATATGCCACTAGCATGATTAAGTAACGAGTGTCTCAACCAGTGATTGGTCTTCCCTAGACATAGTAGGAAGCTCCCCTTTAAGCGATATAACTCACATTGAAGTCTCACGCCCAAATCCTTAAAGAATTGAGCGCCTATGAATTACACAACTAATCAAATTACCTTGAGTGAGAGAGTTGTGTGCTAATGGAAAGTTTGATCGATGATCAATCAACTAACAACTTCCATTAACCAATCATGGATAGGATGCAAATGTGCTTGCCAGATTGGGTTGCCTATGGTAAACACACACACTTTCCCACTGCCCTATAGTTTGACCCTAAACCGACCACACTCTCATTTTGTCAAACAACTATCCCACCAAATTTCCTGAGCGAGAAGTATAAAACTATTGATTAATCAGCCTAGGCCTAATGTACCTCTTCTATTGGGTTCTATTTGATCATCATAATCTCTAGTCTCAAAGACTGTGCCATTAGAGAACCAAAGACTCCCAATATTAGACAGCATCTTAGGAATCATAGTCATCAATGCAATGGCTTCCATTGGTAAAGTGTGCCACACACTAAGTTACTGTGACAACCTCGACACATTGGCCCCTCAAGAGGATTCTTTTAGGTGTTTGGAGTGGAGGTCCAAACTGGTTGAAACTAAAAAAAATTGAGTTGAAGTAGGATTTTGGTGTAGATGGGACATAAGCTGAGAGGATGGAGGAAGCCCTAGTCATTAGTTCGACTGTGGTCTCCCAACGTGCTTCACTAGGATTATAATTTGGCATCAAGATCTTGATTGGGGAGACTTTGCTTTGCACATTTGCCCAAACTTTTCTAACCTTAGATAAAGAGCACAAGCTTAGTATCAATTTGATAATTCTAGGTTCAATTCTCCTTCTTAGGATTTTTTGATAATAAGGAGGAACTAAATGCGGTATGCCATCTCCTGTCAATGAGGCATAAGTTATTGTCCAGCTATTGAAACCGAATGAATACAAAGAATCTCTCACATTATATAATGCACTGCAAGATAATGTTTGTTAGACAACTTACCAAAGATTGAGTACCTTCTAAGGTACTCCACTAGTGTCGCATGCCTAAATTCTCTCTAAGTTGAAATAGTTCAATCATAGGCATTCTTTTCTTCACTTTCATTGAAGATAGATAAACATGGAGCTCACCTGGACTTAGAGCTCTAAAAGAGCTTTAGCTTTTGGGAAGGGAAGCACCTAAGCATGACTTTGGTAGTTCATTGACATGAAAGAGTACATGTTTTGTAGACTCTGACAAAATAAATTAAGGTAAAGTGCGTAGTAATAAGACATTTCTACCTATTTAGCTGCCTCACAGAACATATCATTATCACGATAGATAATTACTTAGCTTTAGACTCAAATACACTGGAGAGTGATGAACTCTCTATCCAAGGTAGATTGTTATGCTTGGATCTGAAATGCTAACTTGCAAATGCACTACTGAACAATGCTCCATTCCACTATGTGGAGATTACCAGGACCTGACACTGCCGTAACGAACCTGGTAGGATAATCGCCACAGCAGGTCATCGATAGGGCTATCACATTAGATTTCAGAGAATTGGAAATGATTTCTTTCACTAAATCTTTGAACTAGAAAATGGAGGGAGCCAGTGCTGGGTCCCCCCTTTCATTCAAGAGTAGCTTATTCAGACATCTATCTAAAAAATAGGGATTCACAACATTGTTATAGGCTAAGAAATGAGTAGTCATCTAGCTTAGTTTACAAGCTTGCACGCATGCTAGAGGACTTGTTGAGAATGCCCCGGGATGTACCGAAGATATTAACCACATTGTGATCAGATACTCCCTCACTACTAGCATTCTACAGACTCTTGCCTGTTGGGGGTTTAACATGCCTTTCTTTGCCAGTACTCACGACCTCCTCAGGGCCATTCAAAGCACCACCAAGAAGAGCTCGGCTTGGGCTAGAACTTACTGCTACACTATTTATCAAGCTTGGAGGGCTAGGAATGCAAAGACCCACGGCCGCCCATATGCAACCCACAAAATCATTGCAGTAAACATTCTTGAGGTATTCACCAGACCTTGTGCCTTTCCATTTCATGAGCAATGGGAGATCCACCAGCCCCACAGGCTATCCTCAAACCCCTCATGGACTCCCCCCTCCTGGATGGCTTAAGGCCAATGTTGATGGAGCTCTTCTTCCTTCCTGGTATCGGGTATGGTGATCGAGATGATAGGTGCCTTTGTTAGAGCTATGGGAATCCCACGATTGGGATAGCACTTTTATTGAGTTGCAAGCCATGCTATCAAGCGGCTTGTGGAGCCTTGGATGCATGAGTATAAGGGGCTTTTTTTGGAAGGGGATAACTTCAGTGTGGTGAACTACCTCCAACAAACTATGAAATAGGATTACTGGATATCTAGACCAGCTCAAGTTCTTGAGCTCAGTTTCCTCTCTGACTTCCATCAGGTGCTCTTCTCTCATATCTGCAGGGGATCACAAAGGTGAACTTTGTGCTATAGGTTCTGACTTTTTTTGGCATGACACTGACTGTTATACTATTTCTCCTGACTTTTTTGTTATTTTGGAGGATGATAGAAAGCATGTTACTCATAGTTAGTCTTTTGTCATTTTTGCACTTTTGTGCTATTTTATAACATCCTTTTCATATTAATGCAATTGCAACTTTCAAGGAACCCAAAAACTTTGATTTCTCACAAGGTGCGTGAGTCACGAAAGAAACATCACATCCCCGATCGGCATCGGGTTGAGACTAGGACGGTATCTGATCGTCTTCGAGCCCCCAACTTTCATTCTTGATTAATGAAAACAACCTTTGCAAATGCTTTCACAGTGGTTCGTCTTTCATAAATACAAGAATTTCACCTCTGACTATGAAATACGAATGCCCCCGACCATCCCTCTTAATCATTACTCCGATCCTGAAGGCCAACATAATAGGACCAAAATCCTGTGGTGTTATCCCATGCTAATGTATCTAGAGCATGGGCTTGCTTTGAGCACTCTAATTTCTTCAAAGTAATGGCGTCGGAGGCACGACCTGGCCAGTTAAGGCCAGGAATGCATCATCGGCATAAGGGATGAGATGGGCGGTGCACACCATGAGGCAGATCAACCGACCCAACCCAATGTCCAACTACGAGCTTTTTAACTACAACAACTTAAATATAGGCTATTGGAGTTGGAATTACCGCGGCTGCTAACACCAAACTTGCCCTCCAATGGATCCTGGTTAAGGGGTTTAGATTGTACTCATTCCAATTACTCAAGAGCCCGATATTGTTATTTATTGTCACTACCTCCTCGGGTCGATTGGGTAATTTGCACCGCCTCGGATGTGGCGCCCGCTCTCGCTCCCTCTAAATGGAACCCAATTCTCCGTCACCATCACCATGGTAGGCCCCTATCCTACCATCGAAAGTTGATAGGGCAGATATTCGAATGATGCATCACCGGCACAAGGGCCGTGCGATCCGATGAGTTATCATGAATCAACAAGAAAATAGGCAGAAGCTCGCATCGACCTTTTACCTAATAAATACATCCCTTCCAAAAGTTGAGGTTTGGTGCATGTATTAGCTCTAGAATTACTACGGTTATTCGAGTAGCACGTACCATCAAACAAATTATAATTGATTTAATGAGCCATTTGCAGTTTCATAGTCTGAAATAGTTCATACTTACACATGCATGGCTTAATCTTTGAGACAAGCATATGACTACTGGGAGGATCAAGTGTAGTAATGCCCCTCGACGCAACAATGATCTCGCCCATCATAACCATGCATATATGGAGGGAGGCAAAAGAATCAGATACGCATGAAGGATGAAGGTGTGATTACCTTCGAATAAATCGACCCGGGCAAGGTGGCCATGTCACCAAGACCCGATTTCTAAGAGCGACATTTGCAATAATATGATGAGACCCTTTGCCCACCGCCTAAGATACATGAATGTCATGGGGACGGCTCCCGAAGCCAAGGATGGAAGGGTGTCATTCTATAGGGCAGTCTCCATGCCATGAAAATGGGCAAAGAGGCTAATCCGTGACACATCAACAAATGTTAATACTGACAACAAAAGGGATTCCCGTTGCAAGAAATAGCCACAATCGATCTCCAAAATAATATGAGGAGCGAGGAATTGAAAGGACTGTCATACAGATAGTTGGTCACATGAAGGTGACCACCAATCAATAGAAGTAGAGTCCACGACATCTCATGCACTGCATACGGGTCTCCAACCTAAGCACATCACCAAGCTCAAAGGCACTGCCCTAAAATAGAGATCAAGAAATCTTTGTCATCAAGTGAACCAAAGGGTCATGATAACAATGCGGATGGCGTGCTCCCATGAGGAACGTAGATTCATGTCAGAGTGAGAAGAAGCTCCATGTGGGATGCCAAGCCAACCAATACTCTGAAGAGTGCAGTCGATTCGTATGCCGCAAGAAGCTCTTCCTTCAACTATGCCCAAAAAATCCATTCGATTCGCAACACGATGACAAACATGAAGGAAGAATGCAGATCTTAAGATCATGAGCATTGTCTCTTACATGCAGCAAAAAACAACACTCCCCCGCCTCATCTCTAATAGTCAGGCAGGGCAAAATGCACATTTCATCCCCCGAAAGTTCCAAAAACCCAAAAATCTTACTTTTTTATGGAAGGTCATATGCCCAAATGGAGGCTGCAAAATATGCCCGTGAGCACCGCTGGGAGATTTTAGGAGGTTCCAGCCTCAAAAAATGCCAAAACACGGCCAATTTTGAGGAGTTAAATGCACATGGGCACCACAGCACCCACCACTGGGCTGCAAGTGCGCACTCGCACATGTGGGGCCGCAAGAGGGCCATGTGGGCATGATCGTGTCGTGGCACCATGGTCGACGCATGTGCGAAGGCGCCCAGACACCGGGTGCGCCAAGACGCAGTGCGGCACCGCTGGGGGCCGATGATCCATCACCTCGGCCAGAAGACCTGGGGACGTGGCGCGGCATCGAGGGCCCGCAGCACCGCGTGCCATAAAATTGCCATCAACGACGCCGGAGGCTGCACCACGCCAACACCAGAGGCCACTCAGCCAACGCGGCGGCATGCAACCATTTCCGCCGGTGCACGTGAGATGATAAGGATGCTAAGCTCACATCCGCACTCATGTGACGTACGGCTCACGTGGCTCACGGGCTCGGTGGTACATGGCTCGCGACACGCACTTGCACTTGGGGCGCTGGGCATGATGCGCGCATCTTAATTTTATATAAGCACACCCCCTCGCCACAATGCACCAGCCACCACATCCGGCCGCCATCGCCGCACCGTGGGGCGCGCCGGTCGGCCACCGCCGCCACCCCGGTCGCAACCGCCTATCACGCGTCGGTGGTCTACCGTGCGATCGCTTCTGAACGAGCAAGTCCACGATCTCTCGCTCAATCACGCGTACATTGGGACACCCCGCACCACCATCACAGATTCCCGCATGTGGTTGCACCACCGTGAACAAGCCCCATGGATTGCTCATTCTTCACGAACATCGAGCGCGCCGCGCCCAAATTTTTTGCATCACCTTCGGGTCATTTAATCGGGTGCACGAGCTCCCAAATTCATGTTTCGCACATCGGTTCGAATTTATCTGGTCACATGCGTTAGATTTCCACCCGGATGTTATTTTCTCATGCGGTGTACCGCAGGCTCATCTGGGTGTATGATCAGCATCGGGCAAGCGATGACACACGATTCGAGAATATAGGCTCGGGTGTCAATGCATGTCAGGACATGCTCATGATGTGGCCATTAGCACGGCCATCCCAGCATGCATGACATGCCTTCACACGAAGGCAGAGGGGCTGTCAGGCCGGCTCACTCCCTAATAGACGGGCCCCCAAAACACTACTTTTGGCACAAAGGCACTGCCCGAAAAAAGAGATCAAGCAATCTTTGTCATCAAGCAAACAAAAGGGTCATGAAAATGAATGTGCATTTTTCTTCCGTGAGGCACGTACATTCACGTCAGAGCACGAAGAAGCTCCATGTGGGATGCCAAGCTGGCCAATACTCTAAAGAGTGCGGTCGATTCGTATGCTGCATGAAGCCCTTCCTTGCACTATGCCCGAACAATCCATTCGATTCACAACACGATGACATAACATGAAGGAAGCATGCAGATCCAAAGATCATGAGCATTGTCTTCCTTACATGCATATTCACAAAAAATAGGACCTACTAGCTAAATTTCATATCTAATAGACATGTAGGAAAAATGCACATTTCAGCCCCCAAAAGTTCGAGAAAGCCTAAAAAGCTTACTTTTTATGGGCACTCATATGCCCAAATGGAGGCTGCCAAATGCACCCGTGAGCACCGTTGGGAGGTTTTAGGAGGTTCCAGCCTCAAAAAATGCCAAAATAATGCCAATTTTGAGGAGTTAAATGCATATGGGCACCATAGCACCCACCACTGGGCTGCAGATGCACACCGCACATGCACACGGAACATGTGCACCACCGCTGCGCTGCGCATGGGGGGCACGCAGGTACCTGAGGCCGACGGTGCCCGCATGGAGGTCGGGCGGCACGCCACCGCTGGAGGCCGGCGGCTGCATAAGAGCAGAGGCCGCGAGGCCTTGCCGTGGAGGCGCCATGTACCAACGCGCGCCCGGCGCCATCGTGGTCGCGACGCTCATAGTCACCACCACCGCTTCCACACGCACCGTCGATGTCTATGATCGCCACTCGACCGCTGATGCTTGTCCGACGGCGGTGTGGTACGCCGGGTACATCCGCTACCTCTCGTGACGGCCATGCCCAGATTCTCGCCATGGTCCGCCAATCGACCGGCCCTGACGGCTCATCCTTTATGAACATCGGGGGTGCCATGCCCAAATTTTTTGCATCACCGGTCATTTCTGTTAGCTCAATACTTTGAATATCTCTCAGGTCGTGTTTCTCGGGCGCGTCAGTGCCCGAATTTATCGGGTCACATGTGTTGGATTTCCACACGGACATTATTTTTCTTGCACTGCAATCGAAGGCTCATATGGATGGACGGTCAGTGTTGGACAAGCGATGATGCATGGTTCGAGAATAATATAGAGCAAGCTCATGATGACGCTCACATATCAAGACCTCCCGGCATGCATGCCTCCACACGGAAGGGTCGCCGCGAGTTCCGAATCCCAAAAGCTTACTTTTCAGTATGTGGGTGGTCCGCATGCGGGTTGCCCACCATAAATTTTTTACGGTCAAATGCTCCCCCCCGACATTATTTTTCTCGCACATACCAAGGATGGGTGCATAAAAGATCGATGATGTGTGGTTCTAGAAAATAGGTGCAAGCACTAGCATGGCAACCGGCGCCGCCAGATGTCGTGGCATGTTAACGATCCATTGACGCCGCCCCGTGATGGCGCGCCTCCGACGGGCGAAGCGCCAGTCGGGGTCACTTAATAGATGCCACCCAAGATGCGTTGTTGGCCCCGAGTTCAATTCCCAAAACTTACTTTTTCATGAGCACATTCATGCTGCCGGTTCGCGCCAGGTCCCCCGGTGAATTTTAAGTCATTCAACTCCCCCGATAGGGGAGGCGGTTGGGGGGTCGAATCTGGTGTGACATAGGGCAGGATCTTAGTGGATCGTGGCAGCAAAGGCCACTCTGCCATGTACAATGCCCCATCATGAATTTAAGTCGTCTGTAAAGGATTCTGCCCGTCATCCATTCAAAACTGCATTTCAAGGTGTCCGCACTGTCTTAGTCGCCAAATGTGCCGCACGATGCGCTCCCTCCAAGCCCTACCACTAGTTAGCGGGTGGACGACAGGCTCAGGCTCCACATTTTTAGAATGGATTCTAACATAGAGGCGTTCAATCATAATCTTGCACATGGTAGCTTCGCGCCACTAGCTTTTCAACCAAGCATGATGACCAATTGTGTGAATCAACGGTTCCTCATACTAGGTTGAATTACTATCACGACACGATCATCAGTAGGGTAAAACTACGCTGTCTCACGATGGTCTAAACCCAGCTCACGTTCCCTATTGGTGGATGAACAATCCAACACTTGGTGAATTCTGCTTCACAATGAAAGGAAGAGCTGACATCGAAGGATCAAAAGCAACATAGCTAGCTATGAACGCCATCGCCACAAGCCGCTTATCCCTCTATGGTAACTTTTCTGACACCTCTAGCTTCAAATTTTGAATGACTAAAGGATCAATAGGCCACGCTTTCATGGTTCGTATTCACACTGGAAATCAGGATCAAACAAGCTTTTACCCTTTTGTTCCACATGAGATTTATGTTCTCGTTGAGCTCATCTTAGGACACTGCATTATCTTTAATGCCACCACCCAAACTCCCCACCTAATAATATCTTCTGCCCGGATTGACCCACCGAGACTTAAAAGCCAAAAGGAGGGGCCAGGCCCCACCTCCATCTCACATAATAAGTAAAATAATATTAAAAGTAGTGGTATTTCACCTGCACCGGTGAACCGACTCCCACTTATCCTACACCTCTCAAGTAATTTCATGAAGTCGGACTAGAGTCAAGCTCAACTGGGTCTTCTTTCCCTATTGATTCCACCAAGCCTGTTCCCTTGGCTGTGGTTTTGCTGGATAATAGGTAGGGACAGTGGGAATCTCGTTAATCCATTCATGTGCATCACTAATTAGATGATGAGGCATTTGGCTACTATAAGAGAGTCATAGTTACTCCAGCTGTTTACCCGTGCTTGGTTGAATTTCTTCACATTGACATTCAGAGCACTGGTCAGAAATCATATTACATGAGCATCCGCTGGGACCATCATAATGCTTTAGTTTAATTAAACAGTCAGATTTCCCTTGACCATACTAGTTCTAAGTCGATTGTTCGATGCTCGGGGAAGGTCCCCGTGGGGGAGGGGGGGCATTCTCATTCCCTATCGACGCTGATCCGCTCACCACTCACCGAAGCCTACCGATAGCCGATGGATTCGGGACTGGACCCCCATGCCCAACCCCAGAGCCAACCCTTTTCCCGAAGTTACATATTCATTTTGCTGACTTCCCTTGCCTACATTGCTCCATCGACCAGAGGCTATTCTCCTTGAGACTGATGCGATTATATGACCGCGTGGACGACTTCGCCCTCCAAATTTTCATGGGCCGTCGGGGGCACACTGGATGCCACTCAATGTGCGCGCTCTTCCATATTGACCCTACCGGCCGAGCCATTTCAGGTCGGGTCTAAAAAAGATAACTCTTCCCGAGGCCCCCACCGGCATCTCCGGACTACCAAACATCATCGTCAGTCCCCAAATCCCAGTTCAAGAATTTTAACCCGACTCCCTTTGGGAGCTCGCTCTCGATGGGCCTCCCTCTCTTAGGATCTAACCCATGTGGGTATCGCTCACATGGAACCTTTCCCCCCTTCAGCCTTTAAAGCTCTCATTTGAATATTTGCTACTACCACCAAGATCCGCACCGATGGCTGCTCTGCACAGGCTCACGCCTCATGTTTTATGGCGACCGCTGAGCCCTCCTACTCATCCAGGCATGGTCGTCGCCCCGATGGCCGGGTGTGGGTCGTGTGCTTAAGCGCCATCCATTTTTGGGGCTAGTTGATTTGGCAGGTGAATTGTTACACACTCCTTAGCAGATTTTGACTTTCATGACCACCGTTGTATTTAGACCAACACCCTTTGTGGGTTCGGTTAGGTTGCATCAGAACCGGCTTCTAGTTCATGTAGCATCACTAGTTTTGCTTACCAAAAATGGCTCACTTCGAGCCCTCGATTCAATGGCACAGCTCAATGAAGCAGCCTAGCCATCCTGCTTATTTAAAGTTTAAGAATAAGTCGAGGGCGTTGTGCCCCCGATGCCTCTAATCATTGGCTTTACCCGATAAAACTCTGTCCATGGCTCCAGCTATCCTGAGGGAAACTTTGGAGGGAATCAGTTACTAGATTGTTCAATTAGTCTTTCATCCTTACACCCAAGTCAGATGAATGATTTGCACATCAGTATCACTGTGGGCCTCCACCAGAGTTTCCTCTGGCTTCACCCCGCTCAAGCATAGTTCACCATCTATCGGGTTCCGAAATGCATGCTCTCACTCGAACCCTTCACAAAAGATCAGATCGATCGCGGTGCACCCATGAGAGAGGCTCCCACGCATCAGCTTCCTTGAGCCCACTGGGCTTCGACACCCATTGGCTCACACGCATGTCAGGCTCCTTAGTCCGTGTTTCAAGACAGGTCGAATGGGGAGCCCCCCGCATCGTATGCACGGAGGCCCAGGCTCGAGATGGCACACACGCCATGCTCATGGCCGCACCGACGGTCTCCTCAGCGATTGCCCGGGCTCGCTTGGAAGGCTATGACGATCCGCACTGATGTGCAATCAGATGGGGCCGCTGGGCCGAGGCATCGCCGATTCGCTTCCCTCCTGATAATTTCAACTACTCTTTGACTCTCTTTTCAAAGTCCTTTTCATCTTTCCCTCATAGTACTTGTTCATCGGTCTCTCTCTTGTATTTAGCATTGGATGAAATTCATCGCCTGATTAGGGCTGCATTCCCAAACAACCTGACTTGCTGACAGCGCCTTGTGTTCTGCAGGGTTTGGGCCTAACGGGGCTCTCACCCTCCCCGATGCCCCTTTTCAGGGTACTGGACCCGGTCCATCACCAAGGATGCTTCTCCAGACTATAATTCGAGCCGCCGCACGCAGCCCGATTCCCATGTTGGGCATGTTCCGGTTCGCTAACCGTTACTAGGGGAATCCTCATAAGTCTCTTCTCCACTTATTGATTTGCTTAAACTCGACGAGTGGCCTCACCCATCTTGGGATCATATTCCAAGCCATCGCATGCAGATCGGCGCATGGGTCGGGATCGCCTCGGGGGAACCGTCGTTCTCTCAAGCTCTGCACAAGATAACGCAGACTATGCTCACAACTTTCACCCACCCCTCGTTGCCCGTAGCCAGTGAGATGACAATTGGCTTATCAACCTGCTGCATCGAAGGGCACGACGGGCCACCCTGCGCATCCGTGCCTCGATCGACACTCACTCATCAGGGGGACGGAGTTGGCACGGAGCGACGCGACGCTTGACACCAAGGCAGACATGCCCTCGGCCAGCTGGCCTGGGTGAAACTTGTGTTCAAAGACTCGATGGTTCATGAGATTCTACAATTCGCACCACGTATCACATTTTGCTGCGCTCTTCATTGATGCGAGAACTAAGATATCCATTGCCGAGAGTCATGTCCATCTGCATGGAGAGCGACGGCGCTCCACGTGACTGAGCCCGATGCGGGGCCCGTGCCTTTCAATTTTTCCTTGGCACGGGGCTGCATCAATTTGTGTTTCATCCATCCTGTGCCCCCCCGCCTCCCCAGAGGGGGGACGGCGACACGATGCCGTCCATCAAAGTCGCCACCACTCGCTTTGTGAGTTCTCTAAATCATTCGATGTGTTTCGGTCTTGACAATGATCCATCTGCAGGTTCACCTATAGAAACCTTGTTAGGACTTCTCCTTCCTCTAAATGATAAGGTTCAATAGACTTATTGCTAAGTCGTGAGCCACAAACTGCCCACATTGCAGCGATCCGAACACTTCACTGGACCATTCAATCGGTAGGAGTGACTAGCGATGTGTACAAAGGGCAGGGATGTAGTCAACGCAAGCTAATGACTCGCGCTTACTAGGAATTTCTCGTTGAAGACCAACAATTGCAATAATCTATCCCCATCACGATGAAATTTTTGAAAGATTGCCCGGGCCTGTCGGCCAAGGCTATATACTCATTGTATACATCAGTGTAGCACGTGTGCAGCCCAGAACATCAAAGGGCATCACAGACCTATTATTGCCTCAAACTTTCGTGGCCTAAATGGTCATAGTCTCTCTAAGAAGCTGGCCGTGGAGGTTGAACTCCGCATAGCTAGTTAGCAGGCTGAGGTCTCGTTTATTAATAGAATTAACCAGACAAATTGCTCCACCAACTAAGAACGACCATGCACCACCACCCATAGAATCAAGAAAGAGCTCTCAATCTATCAATCCTTACTATGTCTGGACCTGGTAAGTTTCCTGTTGAGTCAAAAGCCACTGGCTCCAGGTGGTGCCCTTCCATCAATTCCTTTAAGTTTTAGCCTTTACACCATACTCCAACCCAAAAAAACTTTGCTCGAAAAGATGGTAAGCCCTCGATATTTTGGAAAAGGTAGCCCTCATGGGAGAGGAAAGAAGAGTTCTTGCATCCTTGGGGAAGGGTTCTTGAATTCTCAAGAACACACCAAAAGTTCTTGCATCTTTGGAGAAGGGTTTTTGAAATCTCAAGAAAGTAGACTGCAATGCCTGGCCGGAGTGTGGCAACCAATCAGAGTTTGATAGGGCTCAAGGCCTCAAGAACAGACCAAGAAATGTGGTAGCTATGAACCAAAGGGCATGAGGCCATTATCGAGATCAAGGTAATGCTTGGAAGAAACCACTGTTGTATCTCTTGACAAGATCAAATTTGATCAAGTAAAAGCATGGATGGCATATCTACATTAGATACACAAGCCATGCAATAATAACTACACATGCTAGAGTTAGCTTTAGTGGGAAGAAGCTGCCTTCTTCTTCCTCTAGAATGACCTAAGATGAAAATGGGGTCATTTGGGGGAATTTGACCTGGTTATGATCGCATCAGATTGTTTTATTTGTATATTCAAAACTATTGAGGCTAGGGATGAAGTTCTCCTCAATGGACCATGGTTTGTTGTAGGAAACATTATTGCCTTAGACAAATGGACCCTAGATTTTTCTCCAAATTCTTTGAAAGGCTAGACATCTCCTATTTGGATAAGGCTCCCTGGTCTTCCTCTCATTTACTGGGACAAACAACCTTGCCAGAATATCCTCCTTTGTGGGGGAACCACTTTGGATGGACAATCAAACAAGTAAATTGTGACAGAGTTCTTATGCTCGGGTTTGTGTTAAAGTTGATCTTGCTCAAAGCATACCTGCTGGAATCTGGATTCAAGGCTACCATGGCCGGTTCTTTCAAAAAGTTGAATATGAAGGTATTGCCCAGCTTTGCTTTCAATGTGGAAAAGTGGGGCATAGGATGGAAAATTTTAGATTCTACCAATAATATAGAAGTTAGATCTGCACAAGTCAAGCCTACAGCCGCTACTCCCCACCCTAAATAGGGGAAGTCCCATGTCAATAATATTGAGACCAACAACACCAACTTCATGAAGAATACTGTAGAGAATAGCAATCCCCCTTTGGCTAATCAAAATGCTAGCCTTCTAAAGAAGGATGCTTGTTTAGATGTTAAGGATCATGGGGTTGAAGACAATGCTTATGGTCCTTGGACTCTTGTGGCTAGACAAAAAGCAAAGGCAGCCAAACCTATAAATCATATGAAAAGTAAACAAGGGGAATCTTCTAGGATAGGAAAAATTGAAGATGCCAAGAAGAAGCATGGAGGGAACTTGGACAGCAAGGTCCTCCCCTCTAGTCAACTGCAAGCCAACAGTTCCTCTTTAGTTTCCACCACCAAAGGGAAGGAAATTGCTACCCCCACTCCCACCCCCTCTTCTTTCTCTCTTGCCTCTAAGGAACAAGAGGTGGGGCAGCCAATTTTCATGGCCAAGAAAGACAAAAAAAAGGGGAGCCAAAGGTGTCCAAAACCCACTTGGACAAAGAATTGGGCTAATTTGGCCCTATCAAGGACATCCCCAAGAAGCGATGCAAATGTGATTTCCAATTACAAGATGGGGGGGGACACCTCCCATTCCTCCCATTCCTTTCAGCAATGACTTCCATTATTATATGGAATTGCCGAGGGGTCCATAAGAAGGCGATGGGCCACTACATTTGACAAATTTTTGGAGAG
This sequence comes from Cymbidium sinense, assembly GCA_021442155.1. Taxonomy (NCBI): domain Eukaryota; kingdom Viridiplantae; phylum Streptophyta; class Magnoliopsida; order Asparagales; family Orchidaceae; genus Cymbidium; species Cymbidium sinense. The sequence goes on from CM038214.1 coordinate 166,213,590, forward strand.
CATAGTGCTCTCTTTATTGGCCTAATTGAAACTAAGGTTGAAGACCTTTCAAGAAACGATATCGACAAGCTTGTTGGCCAGAATTGGGGGTTCCTCCATCATCCCACTATTGGCAAGTCTGGAGGAATCCTCTCTTTATGGCAGAGTGACACAGCCTCTTTTACTCTCATCTCACAATCTGACCAAGATATGATTTGCAAATTACAGCTCCCTGATAAGAGTAGCTGGAATGTGGTTGTATGTTATGTTAGCAAGGACTACCACATTCATCGAGGTCACTGGTCCCTTCTTACCCCTACCTGCCTCCTATGATTATTGGGGATTTCAATTGCATCTACTCCGTAGACAAAAGGGGGGGTTCAGATTTTCTCGCTAGAAAATGATGGACTTTATGATTACTGGGGACCTCTATGAGTTGGACTTCATGAGCCCTAGGTTCACTTGCACCAACAACAAAGACAAAGGAAGTAAAATTTGGGTTTGATTAGATCACTTTCTAATCAACATAGCCACCTCTAACCTTTTTTCTTTTGCTAAAACATGACATTTGTCTCGACTCGCTTCTGACCATTGCCCCATCCTTCTTCAGATTGGGTCTAGGGAGGTTTTGAAACAACAAAAGTGGATTAGGTTTGAGGATACTTGGTTCTCCTATCCGATGACCTGGAAGCTCATATGGAAAAGTTGGCAAGCCAACTACACAGGGTTTAAAGCTAAAATCCTAGATCGTAAATGCCATAAGACCCTGAGGAATCTTTACTATTGGAGCAAAAATAAGCTCAAAGATCTCAGCTCACAAAGAGATGTCCTCCTTATGGAGGTGGATGAGCTTCAGCAGGTCGACTGCACCCCTTCTAGTCTCATCGAACAAGGGGAGGTGGACCTTCCGTAAGACCAATGAGCTAAACTTTGTCCTTGCCTGACTGAATGGTTGGTGGCACCAATGGGCTAAAGTCAGGTGGCTAGAAGATGGGGATGCCAACAATAATTTCTTCCATGCCATTGCTTTTGCAAGGAAAAGAACCAATAGGATTCATGGCCTTACTCTTGGATGGGCAAAGAATTGATGATTAGGAGGCCATCAACCATTGTTTCACAGAGTTCTTTCAAAAAAAGTGGAGTGCCAACTCAATCATTACATCCAATTGGCCTTCCTTCGAGGAGCACGATAGAATTCCTCCCCATATTTGTGCCCTCTTGGATGCTGAAGTTGGAGAGCAAGAAATTTGGGATGTTGGGACATGGGAACAAACTGAGCTCCTGGGATTGATGGCATCACGATTTCCTTTTATAAAAATTTTTAGAAGATCCTTGGCATCGACGTGGTGGCTGTTGTGAAGGAAATCTTCATCAACAGCTACATGGCTCCAAGCTGGAAGGAGGCATTAGTGATCCTTCTCCCCAAGGCCACTAATGTTGATTGCCTGACCAAGTTTTGGCCTATCAGTCTTTGTAGAATAGCTTACAAGCTCATTGCTAAGATCCTGGTAAGTCATTTGAAAAACATTCTTCCCACTATTTTTTCAAAGGAACAAGGGGCCTTTATTCCCTCTAGATCCATCTCCTACCATTGCTTGGCTGCTCAAGAAATATTTAATAAGTTCCAGCATTCCACTTCCAAGGATGGCTTTATGGCCATCAAGGTTGACATGGAACAAGCCTATGACAAGATGAACTGGGATACCCTTGCCTTAGTCTTGGAAAAATTAGGGTTACCTAGTACTTTCAGAGGTTGGGTCCTCCAATGTATTTTTTCCCCTTCATTCTCACTTTTGTTGAATGGCCATAGGACGGGGTGGATTCAAGCTCATTGTGGGTTCTACCAAGGGTGCCCACTATCTCCCTATCTTTTTATTCTTTGTTCAGAATTTCTTTCATTAGCCTTGAAGCAAAAGGGAAAGGATCGTGGTGTACCATTAGTTAATGGGGGCACTCCCTTTTCCCATCTTCTTTATGCTAATGATATTCTCATCACTTCCAAAGCTTCAGTGCCTCAAGCCAAGAATGTCCTGGGTATTCTTAATGATTATTGCAATTGGACAGGACAACGAGCCAAGACCAACAAGAGTGCCATTCTTTTCAGCAAAGCTACTCTTGGTTGGAAGGCCAATAGGATTGCCCCAACTTACTGGTTTCCGTAAGGCTTCTAAGCTTGAGCACCTGGGGATCAAGTTGGGAATGAGGAAACTCAGAGCTCAAGATTTCATGCATTTAACCCAACAAGCCAGGGATAAGGTTAATCAATGGGGAATTAGACATCTTTCCATGGAGGGTTGTTTAACCCTTATCAAATATTCCCTTTTAAACATATCCATGTACCAAATCACCCATACTACTGTACCTAAAGGGGTACTTAAAGACATTGAGCAACTTGCTAGGAGGTTTCTTTGGCAAGGATCCCAGCAACAAAATAGGATTCACTATGCGGCATGGGAGCAGGTTTGCAAACCCAGGTGTTCTTGTGGACTCGGGTTGCATGCTGCTTCCCATTGGATTGGCTCCTGCGTGCCAGGATTGCTTGGAATTTCATCTCCAAGATAAATTCCCTCCTCCACAGATGCTTGGCAAAAAAGTATGGGAGAAATCCTTGGGCAAGGAACCAAAGGAGAGGGGACTCAGTTTGCTGGCAGATTATCAAAAATGGTGCAGAATTTTGGATAGAATCCTGAGATGGAAGATTGCAGATGGGAAAATGGCAGAGTTGCTCAACTCAACATGGATTTCTGATTTACCCTTGCCCAGATGGCCTACATTCATTAATATGGACTGCATCTAGGGTTGTAGCTTGTCTGACCTGATTTCAAGCAACAACTCCTAGAATTTGCCTCGGCTTCAGCAAGTCTTTGGAGCAGAACTCTGCACCTCTATATGCAGAATTATGTTCAATAGTGAGCTAATTCATGACCAGGGTGAGCTGATCAAGCTTCCCCTTGGCTCAACCATCACATCCATGGTTTACAAATCCCAGTTCTATGAGCAATTTGATTGTCCTCATGGTCTATTCAAACTCAAGATGCCACCAAGAGAGAAACTCTTTTGGTGGAGGCTTGTTAGAAATGCTTTGCCAACCTATGGTTGGCTTGCTTGTCGTGGCTTAGTGGATAACTCCATGTGCCCCTGGGGATGTAATTATGAGGAGGACATTGAGCACCTTGCAGTCTACTGCACCCTCACCAAGAACATCATCCAGATCTTAGCTAAGTGGGGCTGTTTGGTACCCATTTTCTGCACTCTTTCAGATCTGCTCAAAGCTCTCTCTTCAGTTCAATTCAAAGACATGTACTAGGCCAGATGCTATTGTGCCATTGTCTATCAAGTTTGGAGATTTAGAAATGCTAAAACTCATGATCGTATCCATGGTACTCCAAATATTATTGCAGCTTCCATTTTAGAGTCCATCACTCATGCCCTCCTTCACCTTCCAGGAGCAATGGGACATTACTTAGCCCTATGGGCTGTTCAAACCAAATTTGTGGTGTTCCCCCCAGTTGGCTGAAAGCAAATGTTGATGGATCCTTGCTTTCTTCTATAACTGTCTCAGATTGGTATCATCATCAGGGATGATGGTGGCAAGTTCATTAGGTTCAAGGGGCACCAATTTCAGCACTGGGACAGTAACTTTGTTGATATAGAAGACATGCTTTACATCAAGGATATCATTGAGCCTTGGATGTTCGAGTATAAGGGGATCAACATTGAGGGGGATAACTCAAGTGTGGTTGATCACTTGAAGCTTAGCATGACCAAGGAGGTTTGGAAGACCAAGCCTCTGGAAGGACCAGATATCAGTTTCTTGAAGAACTTCCACCAAGTTCTTTTTGCTCATACCAATAGAAGCAACAACAGAGTGCTTATTTTTGTGCTAACTTAGCTACAAATTCTAATTTATTTTGGTATATTCTAGATAGTAGCACTTTTTCTCCACAGTTTCTTATTCTGTTGGAGGAGGATAGGAAGCATGCTGCTTGTAGCTAGCTTCTCTATTTTTAAGATTTTGTTACTCTTTTGTAAGTCTTTTCTTTTTATCAATGCAAATGCATCTTTTCAAGGAACCCAAAAACTTTGATTTCTCACAAGGTGCCGGCGGAGTCCTAAAAGCAACATCCGCCAATCCCTAATCAGCATCGTTATGGTTGAGACTAGGACGGTATCTGATCATCTTCGAGCCCCCAACTTTCATTCTTGATTAATGAAAATATCCTTGGAAAATGCTTTTGTATTGGTTCTTCTTTCATAAATCCAAGAATTTCACCTCTGACTGTGAAATACAAATTCCCCCGACCGTCCCTCTTAATCATTACTCTGATCTTGAAGGCCAACAGAATAGGACCGAAATCCTGTGGTGTTATCCCATGCTAATGTATCCAGAGCGTGGGCTTGCTTTGAGCACTCTATTTCTTCAAAGTAATGACACCGGAGGCACGACCCGACCAATTAAGGCCAAGAATGCATGCCAATAAGGGACGAGACAGGCGGTGCACACTGTGAGGTCGAACGACTGACCCAACCCAAGGTCCAACTATGAGTTTTTTAATTGCAACAACTTAAATATACGCTATTGGTGCTAGAATTACCATGACTGATGGCACTAGAATTGCCCTCCAATGGATCCTCGTTAAGGGGTTTAGATTGTATTCATTCCAATTACCAGACTCAAAGAGTCAGGTATTGTTATTTATTGTCACTACCTCCCCATGTCAGGATTGGGTAATTTGTGCTTCCTTGGATGTGGTAGCCGCCTCTCGTGCTCCCTTCCGTAATCAAACCCTAATTCTTCATCACCCGTCACCACCATGGTAGGCCCCTATCCTACCATCGAAAGTTGATAGGGTAGATATTTGAATGATGCGTCACCGGCACAAGGGCTGTGCAATCCGATGAGTTATCATGAATCAATAGGGAAAGGAGTAGAAGCCCGCATCGGCCTTTTACCTAATAAATTCATCCCTTCCAGAAGTCAGGATTTGGTGCACATATTAGCTCTAGAATTACTACGGTTATCCGAGTAGCACATACCATCAATAATTGATTTAATGAGCCATTCGTAGTTTCACAGTCTAAAATAGTTCATACTTACACATGCATGGCTTAATCTTTGAGACAAGCATATGACTACTGGCAAGATCAACCAGGTAGCACTTCATCGATGCAACAATGATCTCGCCCATCACAACCATGCATATATGGAGGGAGGGAAAAGAATCAAAGTTGCAGGAAAGATGAAGGTGCGATCACCTTCGAATAAATTAACCCGAGCAAGGTGGTCGTGACACCGAGACCCGATTTCTAAGAGCCACATTTGCAACAATATGATGAGACCCTTTGTCCACCACCTAAGATACGGGAATGCCATGGGGATGGCTCCCAAAGCTGAGGATGGAAGGTTCTTATTCCACAGGGCAGTCTCTATGCCATGAAAATGGGAAAAGAGGATAATTCATGACACATCAACAGATGTTCATATCGACAATGAAAGGGATTCGCCGTAAGCAACTGCCACAATCGATCTCCAAAATAATATGAGGAGCGAGGAATTGAAAGGACATCCATACAGATAGTTGGCCACACAAAGGTGACCACCAATCAATAGAAGCAGAGTCCACAAAATTTCATGCATTGCATACAGGTCTCCAACCTAAGCACATCACCAAGCCCAAAGGCACCGCCCGAAAATAGAGATCAAGAAATCTCCATCATCAAGTGAACCAAAGGGTCATGATAACGATGTGGATGGAGAGCTCCCATGAGGCACATAGATTCCGAGCGAGAAGAAGCTCCATGTGGGATGCCAAGCAGACCAATACTTCGAAGAGTGCAGTCGATTTGTATGCCCTATGAAGCTCTTCCTTCGACTATGCCCAAAAAAAATCCATTCAATTCGCAACACGATGACATAACATGAAGGAAGAATGCAGATCCTAAGATTACGAGCATTGTCTCCCTTACATGCATGTCTAGCAGCAAAATAGCATCCCTACTCCCTAGTTCAGCTCATCTCTAATGGACAAATAGGGCAAAATGCAAATTTCAGCTCCCGGATGTTCCAAAAAACCCAAAAAGCTTACTTTTTTATGGGAGACCATATGCCCAAATGGAGGCCACCAAATGCACCCGTGAGCACCGCTGGAAGGTTTTAGAGGTTCCAGCCTCAAAAAATGCCAAAATACGGCCAATTTTGAGGAGTTAAATGCACATGGGCACCACAGCACTTGCCACTGGGCTGCATGAGCACATTGGCACACGCGGGGCCATGGGAGGGGTGCACGAGAATGTCGCGACACCATGGTCGAGCTTTGCGCCGCAGGGTGAGGGCATGCGGCAAAGACCTGGCACATGCCAACCATCACCCGCGCGGGTGCACAGTGGCAGAGCGACACACGAGCGTGGTCTCCGCGAACGCTACCGAACGCAATGAACATGCGAGGCGCGGCGACCACCATGGGGCCTCGCCATGCCCACATATAAGGGCAAGCCGCGGGGGTCAGTGCACACGCAGCGCTGAGGTCAAGAGTCCCGCGGCAGCAGAGATGGTCTTTCTTTTCTCTACTTTTAACCGAGATCATCAGCATGGCACTCAACTTGATGATGAATGAGTTCATCGAAGATTTGAGTCATTTCCTGCTGGTATGTAGCCCCGATATTTTTAAGGCTGAATGACATGACCTTATATTAATAGTTCTTGATCTGGGTTCTAAAAGTAGTGTTTCTTTCATCTTTAGTGGTCATCTTTATTTATTTATATTCAAATGATCCATTCATGAAAGAGAAGACTGCATGAGATGAAGCAATGTCCACCATCAGCTCTAGATTGCTTGTAGAAATTCATCTTTTGGACATGCCTTATTTAAATCCCTAAAATTGATGCATATGTGAATTTGGCCATTTTTTTTCTTAGTTGGGATGATACTGGCTAACCAAATAGAGTATTTTTCTTCCTGAATGAAGCTAGTATCAATCAATTTCTTGACATCATAAATGACTCATTGTTCTATGTCTAATCTCATGCATCTGAAGCTTGCTTCATAGGGTTAACAGTAGCTTTATTGCTAGTTTATAAACCACAACATGAGGAGCTAATCTAGTCATCTCTTCATAACTCCATGCAAAGCAGTTCTCAAACTCAATCAATAGCCTAACTAAGTCATTGGTTTCAATTTCATTCAGCAAAGAACTGATGTATGCCGGGCCTAGATCTTCTTGAGTTCCTAGGTTGATTTCCTTGAGCTCGTCGATGGTTGACTTGATCTCTTCTTTGAAATTTGGTGGTGTCATTGACCTCAAAATTATCTAAATCATCTAAAGTTTCTAAGCACAACTCCTCATATGAGTTAATGTGATTTGAAAAGAACCTGTTAGATTTCAAATGATTGGTGGTGACTAAGTAGTAATCGCCATCATCGATTGGACCCATTATAGCAAATCCTAGTCGATCTTGATTAAGAGCATTTCCATATGTTCATCCATATTCTTTTGAAGTAGTCTGACCTATGCTTTGACCAAGTACTCTTTCAAGTCAAAGAGAGCCGCCGGTAGTGCCGTGGACCCAAGTCGGCAATGCCTGCAAAAATTGACGTGCGCACATCAATGCATGCAGAGGCCCGCATACTCATTCTAGCATCTACAAAGGCCCATAGACTCACACCAGCACCCCATGGGCATGCATCCATGCTCGCTGGTGCACGTGAGACGATAAGGATGCTATGCTCATGTTCGTAACTCATGTGATGCTCCACGCGTGGCGGCTCACGGCTCATGCCCTCACGGCTACGGCACTTGGGCTCTTGGGCACTTAGGCATACGCGTGCATGCATCTTGATTTTTATATAAGCGCATGGCCCCACCGCAACGTCGGTCGCCAACCCCAATGCCCCACGTCTGGTCGCCGCCGCCACCGTCGGTCGCAACCACCTATCATCGAGATCCGCTGATGGTATGACGCCGCTTCTTCCGCGACGATCGCCGCCGATCACGATGTTGGGCACGCCCAGACGCCATCCCGCTCAGATTCTCCCGCCATGCCGCGCACATGCCCCGGATGGTTCGTTCTTCACAACCATCGGGCGTGTCGCACCCAAATTTTTTGCATCACCTTCGGGTCATTTAATCAGGCATGCGAGTGCCCGAATTTATGGAATTTCTCTCGGGTTGTGTTTCTCGGGCATGTCAGCGCCAAAATTTATCTGGTCGCATGCGTTAGATTTCCACCCGGACGTTATTTTTCTCGCGCGGCATACCCCAGGCTTATCTGGGTGCACGGTCAGCATCGGACAAGCGATGACGTACGATTCGAGAATATAGGCTCGGGCATTAGCACATGTTAGGACATGCTCATGACGTGGCCATTGGCATGGCCATCCCGACATGCAGTGCTGCCTCCGCATGAAGGCGGAGGGGCTATCAGGCCGGGTCACTCCCTAATAGACGGGCCCCCAAAACACTACTTTTGGCACAAAAGCACTGCTTGAAAACATAGATCAAGTAATTTCCATCATCAAGTGAACCAAAGGGTCATGATAACGAATGTACATTTTGCTCCTGTGAGGCATGTACATTCACATCAGAGCACAAAGAAGCTCCATGTGGGATGCCAAGCCGGCCAATACTCCGAAGAGTGTGGTCGATTCGTATGCCACATGAAGCCCTTCCTTGCACTATGCCCAAACAATCCATTCGATTGGCAACACGATGACATAATATGAAGGAAGCATGAAGATCTAAAGATCATGAGCATTGTCTTCCTTACATGCATGTTTGATAGAAAAATAGTAGACCTACTGCCTAATTTAGCTCATCTCTAATAGACAGGCTGGGCAAAATACATATTTCAGCCCTCAAAAGTTCTAGAAAGCCCAAAAAGCTTACTTTTTATGGGAGGCCATATGCCCAAATGGAGGCCGCTAAATGCACCAGTGAGCACCGTTGGGAGGTTTTAGGAGGTTCCAGCCTCAAAAAAGGCCAAAATAAGGCCAATTTTGAGGAGTTAAATGCATATGGGCACCACAAAGACTGCCACGTGCATGCTCTAGCGACGGGGACCATGGGGGCATCGCCGGCTGAGGTGGTGTGCGAGCCTCGAGGCTCAGCGCCACCGCCAGAGGCCGCGGGGTGGTGTCGTCACGAGGCCCATGGCCGCCTTTGCCCCAAGGCCCACCGCCATGCCACCACGCCACCCGCCACCGCCGCCACCGTCACACGCACCGCCACTCGCAGATGTGCACACATCCGATCGCCGCTCCACTGGCCGACGCTTGTCCGGCGCGGGCCGCCGATGTTGGGCACATCCACGATCTCCCCGTACGGCCATCCTCTGTATTCCTGCAAGCCGTGGCTGCCGGCCAATCGCACCGGCCCCCCGGATGAGTGTCCTTCACGAACATCGGGTTCACTGCGCCCAAATTTTTTGCATCACCTTCGGGTCATTTCTCCGGGCATCCGAGCGCTCGAATACTTTGAATATCTCTCGTGTTTTCGCACGCCGGTCCGAATTTATTCGTCGATGCCGGATTTCCACCACGATATTATTTTTCTCACGTTGCATATCGGCTATGAGGGCGCGGACAATAGACGACATGCGGTTCGAGAATATAGGCATGGGCGCAAAAGCATGTCAGGACATGCTCACGATGTGGCCATCGACATCCCAAGATGCATGACATGCCTCGGCGGCAAGGGGTCAGCCAGAAGGTAATCCTCAAAAACTTTACGTTTTTGCACTTTTGCGCGGCGCGGCCGCCCCTGCGAATTTTGGGTCAAATGTGCTCAAATCCCCCCCTGGACATTATTTTTCTCACGCAGCATACCGAAGGCTCATATGGGTGCACGGACGCAGACAAGCGGCGATGTGTGGTTCTAGAAAATAAATGCGAGCACTAGCATGGCATTGACCGACATCAGCGCATGTCAGGACATGCTCACGATGCGGCCATTAGCACGCCCGTCCATGCATGCACGGCGTGCCTCTGCACGAAGGTGGAGAGCCTGTTAGGTTGGGTCACTCCCTAATAGACGGGCCACCCAAAATGCAATTGTTGGCCCCAGTAGTTCCAGAATCACCAAAAAGCTTACTTTTTCACGGGCACATTCGTACCAGCAGGGTGCCCACGCACGTGCGTCGGTCGCACCGCGTGCAAATTTCTCAAGTCTCCCAAACCCCACCATCCCTCGATGGGGGAGGCAGTTGGGGGAGACAAATCTATAGTGACATAGGGCAGGATCTCAGTGGATCGTGGCAGCAAAGGCCACTCTGCCACGTATAATTCCCCTCATGAATTTAAGTCATCTAAAGGATTCATCGCCCATTGAACACATTTCCCAAAATTGCATATTGCATTTAATAATAAAAGTAGTACAAAACTAGCAAAGGCTAGAGAGTTTAAAATAAAGAGCTAGATAGAAGCAACATGCTTCTTATCATTCTCAAATAATGAAACAAAAACGAAGGTAAAGTGGTAACATCTAAAGAAAGCCAAGTAAAGTGCTTAGGTGCAAGGACACGGTAGTAGTCCACACCGGTGAAGTCCCGTGAAATGAGAACAGGACATGGTGGAAGGCTAGGAGAAAACCCAAGTCTCGGAGCTCAAGGAAAAGAAGACCGAGAAAGTCACATGGTCTTTCTAAGGAAATTGACAACACTAATGTTGTCCCCTCAATATGATGCCCTTGTACTCATACATCCAAGGGTCTATTTGCTAATGGCAAGCATGGATCTCTATGAAAGCCGTCCCAATGGAGAGATGAATACCAGCAGCCTTGATGAAGTCACCAGGACCATCCCTGAAAATAACTCCAATGCCGCCTAATCCAGAGAGGGAGAGTACCATCTACACCCTAGCCATTCTGAGGGGGAGTCGGGAGTAGAGTAGCAGCGTGGTGGAGTTCCCATTACCCAAAAAGGTAGATGCATTAGTGAAAGCCTCAAAATATTAGCGAATGACCTTTGGTGTCCCATGTTGGTGCCCATGTGTCTTTGCATCTTGTCCTCAAACTTGATATATCATCTGCAATAAACTCTTCCCCAATGTCCGACTGGTCCGTCAAAGCGGAAATAGATCATGAGCATTAGAAAATAAGGAGGTTAACTCCCAGAGGACAAGACAGTATGATGGAAGAAGTAAGAGGTGGTGAGGATATGATCCGTGCCTCCATGCCCAGGGGCAATGAGTCTCCTCAACAAGACCTCGAGTGGAGCCAGTGGTGGTAAGGCATTCTTCACGCGCGCCGAAAGAACCTCTGGGTGCAGGAACCTCTCAGAGCAGGAGTGGCTAGGGGCGGGGAAGAGGGCATCAAAGGCAGTCGGCCAATGTTTTCCCCGGAGGGAGGTGGATAAGCTCTCCTGCCTTTCATCTAAGTCTGAATGAAGCTCCACCTTGGTAATGTGCTCCACAAGATCCTTGCCAAACCGCTACTCAAGTTGTGTAATATCCCATGTCCTGTCCCTATGGATGAGGCTTGCCACTGTCTGATCCTCAAGGCTAGCTGCATCTAAGAAAGTCGGTCTTCGGGCTAAGGAACAATCGTAACCATATGTGGTCCAAAATCGAACTTTGCGCCATCGAATCTTCCTTGAATGAGGGGTTCAAGACTTTGAGCCCCACCGAGAATGACGCCCAAGTTTTGAGTCCCCTCTTCAAGCTCCCACTCCAAATGTCTTCCCATGCTCATGTGAAGTAAGGAAGTGGGCTTCTTGAAAAAATCCCAAGCCAACCTAGCCCTGAGAGGGCTAGCCCAAGTTGGGGTGGAGTGAAACCAAGTCCCCATGCTTAATAGGCAAGCAAATAGTACCCCACTATGTATGCCCCTCGGTTGGACTCTTGTCCCACAAGAAGGATCTATAGCCGATCTCTGCAGACATTCAAGGGAATAGTGTGTTAGTTGATAAAAAAAACACGGTATAAGAGCCGAGGAGATAAGGGTAGCCGGCTGCATAAGAGAGTGTCGAGTTCCCAGCCATAATCTTCCCTTTGGCCCACTGGATCAGGCGAAATCATGCTTGTAGAGCTTCCTCATACTTTTAAGGCCAAGATACTCCATCTCTTGGACCTTGTTGAACCCAATAAGCTCAATCCGATTAGTCCTCCATCTCTTGGGCTTTGCTAAAGAGAATGGCACTTATTGATCCGTCTGTCCATACAATAATCATCAAGTATGGCTTTAATTTTCTTGGCATGGAGAATAGAAGCGAGGTAATCGTATCATCGATATTAGAGATGAGGTACCTCCCATTTTCAAAGTCACACCGTGTGGCCCCTCTACTAAAGGCTAAAGAAAGTAGCTCGAGCATAGAATAAATGGTAAGAGAGTGGAGTGTCAATACGCCTCGATCCATCGGGGGAGATCGCCATTCAAAGATGGAGAATCTAGGGTGAGTGACACCAATCCACTTCAATCTATCGGG
>CM038214.1:166228483-166296146 GCA_021442155.1 Cymbidium sinense
TTCTAGACTTTCTCTCTATATGGCTGGGGGTGGCCGCCGGTCACCTCCTGGAACAAAATGACGGGTAAAGGAGGATGAGAGGGTGGCAAGTCCTCAACTACTGTTCACTCTACACATCTTGATGGCAAAGAGGCGGTGCTTGGCTCATCCAATCCTTACACAAGAATGGGACGGAAGACCTTGATGTTGGCAAGAAACCGAGCATTATTCATTCTGCACAGCCAGTCTACACTGTAGACTCTGCACGGGCCGCTGGCATGGAGGTGGCGCACGGATCGGCCAGTGGATGTGCTGGTATGGATGGACTGGAGGTTCTTGATCTTGGCAAGAACCGCCATCAGAGAGTCCGCGACAGCGCGGTGCAAGATTCAAGATATGACGACTGGATCTTGCCGGCGGCAATCTTGCGCTAGTCGCAAAGCCGCCGAATGTCGAATGGGAGGCACGCCGTGGGCGCCGTGCGAACCGGGTGGTGGGTGTGCAGATCATGCAACCACACATGCGTATGGTGCAGACGGGCATGCAATTAGTGCCACGAGTGCTGACAGCCGCACAAATGGCGGAGGCGGACATGGCATGTGTGCTAGGGCACATGAGTGGGGCGCGGCGAGCGCTAGCACAAGCGGTAGGGGTGTCGGCCTAATGGCGACATAGCGCGCATGCGCCATCGGTAATGTGCCATTAGTGGCGCGTGGTGCATGCGGGGCTTCGCCTAAGCAGCAAGGATGCCGCCCGTGAGGCTACGGAAAGTGACAATGGGCACTTGTCCGCTCACTCGCAGGCTTGGGACAACCAGGGAGCGGGCAAGAGGCAAGACAGGGGTGCTATGCCTGATAAGGACATCCAGGTAACCCTGATCCGGCTTTGGGTGAGGAAGAGGGTGCTATTTTTTCCGATGCTATGGACTTTTCTTCTGTGGTTGATCATGCTACAATTGCAGGACACCCAAATCATAATGGGGTGCTTAACCAGGACCTTCACATGGCTGATCACAGTGCTCCAGGATAGTGCACACAAGGTGCTTGTGAAAATACCTCTGAAGCTAAGAACACTTTTTTTTGGGGAGTTACTCATGAATTTGCTAAGGGACAATGAACTACTACTTCCAATCCTTTAATTGAGCACCACAGCCCCCCTAGGAGGCCTCTTTAAAGACCATCCAATGAGGCTACCTCTCGGCCCATGCATGGCCAAATGGGATCCACTCCATCCAACCCATGGAAATGCAAAGAATTTGTAAAGCTAGGATCGGTCGACAAGGCTTCAACACTTATGGAGGATGGCACCACTATTTTACTTAATGATCAAGCAGTTGAGGACAATCAGTTGAACCTTGAGAAGGCTTTAGTTGGGAAAATCATGGGGAGAAGGCCTTCTTTCTTTTACCTTAACACTGATCTCTAGAGGAAGTGGGGACAATGGGGAAGTTTCAAATTGATTATGGTCACTCAAGATTATTTTATTTGTATCTTTGATATAATAAAAGCTAGAGATGCATTGATGAATGGTCCCTGGTTTGTAGCAGGTAACATCATTGGATTGGACAAATGGTCCCCTTCATTCAACCCTGCATCACTCAATGGTTTGTCTTCACCTATCTAGGTTAGATTCCCTAAGTTACCTCTCCTATATTGGGACAACACAAACATTGCCAGGATAGCCACTTTCATTGGAGAACCTCTATGGGTAGACCACCAGACCAACACTTGGGACAGAGCATGTATGCCAGAGTGTGCATCAGACTGGACCTCTCAAGCAAGCTTCCTACAGGAGTATGGATACATGGGAGACATGGCAGGTCATTTCAGCCTGTGGAATATGAGGGGATCTCCCAACTATGCTTTGCTTGTGGCAAAGTTGGCCACAAAGTGGACTCCTGCCCTACCTCCAGGGCTCCTCCACCTACACCAGCATGTAAGCCACACCGCTCCTCCTATGTAGGCTAATGGCAACATATCTATGCAAGGGACTACCCAACCTCAGGTGGCTGAGGGAGGTGAGTGTAGCACCCCTCAGACTAGTACCAACACTGGTGTACTAGTAGCAAAGGCCAGCATCACACCATCCCATCACCACTAGCCATCGATCCCACTCCTACTGAGTATGACCTTGGGTGCTGGTTACTAGGAGAAAGAAGACTAGGCCTATTCAGGGAGCCTTGAAAGCTAAGGGAGGAGGAAAACCAGGTCATAAACTTGGTCCTGCTACTACAGCTACTCATACTTCTGGAGCACCACCACCACAGGCTCCACCCCTACAGCAGTTACTCCCTGCTATTGATACCTCTACTCCACCTATCTGCCCCCGCCTTTGGAAAAAAGACAAAACCTAACCGGAGAAGGTTGCAAAAGGCCTGGAAAGCAAACCAAGGAAGGATCTCTAGGGCCCACTTTGAGAGGGAGCTCAAGGTTGGTTGAGTGAGTGAGTTCTTCCAAAGAAGAGGAAGAAGACTATAGTTACACCATCAGGATGTGGTGGGGAAGCATCCCCTATGGTTTCTTTGTCTTCCATTCTATTCTCTAGAACTGGGGACGTAGAGACACTGCTATACCACCCAAATCGGCCATGACCTTTGTATTATTGGCTGGTGGAGACCAGAAGGAGATTGGGTGGGAGGTGGACAAGCTAGCTGGGACAGTTGGCAATTTCTCCTCACCCCTGGGTGGGAACTCGGAGGTATGATTATCTTATGGGCAGGCTTGATTTTCTTCCTCTTATCATTTCGGAGACCAAGGGTCTTGAAGGTCGACCGATAATTCCCTAGTGGATGCTTGGTTGGGTGTATGCCAACAAAGCTTACCACTGTAGGAGAGTGCTTTGGCAGAATATCAGAGATAGTGTGGATCTACAGGTTCCAACTATCATTGGAGGAGACTTCAACTATATTCTGACACAAAATGACAAGAAGGGGGGGGCAAGGTTTACCTATTCTCAGGCTATGCAAAAGATGGAAGATTGCATGACCCATGACTTAGACTTCATTAGGTATACTTGGACTAATAACAAAGATGGGAGAAGCAAGATCCGGGTTCAACTTGATCGTGTTCTGTCAATTACGGTTTT
The DNA here is from genome assembly GCA_021442155.1 of Cymbidium sinense. NCBI lineage: Eukaryota > Viridiplantae > Streptophyta > Magnoliopsida > Asparagales > Orchidaceae > Cymbidium > Cymbidium sinense. Next base: position 166,231,547 of record CM038214.1, read on the forward strand.
GAACAAACTTCGAGGTTCATCACTTACCTTATTGCCTCGATCGCCCCACTTTTACTTTTAGTTTTGCCCCTTCCCATGAGCCCACACATTTTTTGACACTTGGTTGTCTACCCGATGGAAACTTGTGTGGCGAGAGTGGAGCAAGGTTGACTGACTATGGTAGGCGGCATGCTCCAAAGCAGTTTCAGGGCCCTCTACCATTGGGTAGAGTAGAAGAACCTCCACCTGCTCAAGGAGAAGCTGGAGTGGGACATTGTCACCCTTCAGACTGCAGAATGTTCTGACGTGGATGGTGAGCTTCGCTCCAAAGTTGTTGAGCTTAACTCTACTTTGGGTAGGCTCAACACTTGATGGAAGCAGAGGCAAAGACTAGATGGCTACAACAGGGTGATGGTAACACACACTTCTTCCACATCATTGTTTCTTCTTCGCACCAGGTCCAATGGTGTTATGGCTGATGGGGGCGGTGGATGGCAGGAGGCTATGGCCTTTACCACTTTCTTTTAGCAAAAATGGGTTGAGGGGCTATCTTCATAGACAACTGGCCTTCTCTGCCTTCTGACTAGCGGTACCTTCTCACATCACTCCCCTTCTTGATGCTTCCATGTCGGATGAAGAGGTTTAGGAGGCCCAGCACTTTATGGGGCCAATCGGGCCCCAGGCTTGGATGGGATCACTTCATCCTTCTACAAACACTTTTGGAGATGTGTGAAGACCGAAAACATCACTGCCATCCAGGAGTTCTTTGGTACCTCCCACATGGATGATTCATGGACAGAAACTCTCATCGCCTTGATTCCTAAGGTAGCTGGTGCTGATTCCCCCTCCAAGTACCGGCCAATCAGCTTATGTTAGACCATCTATAAGCTGATTGCAAAGATCTTGGTGAACCGGTTGAAGAATCTTTTATCGATCCTTATTTACGAAGAGTGAGGAGCTTTTTTTATCCCAGTGGAACATTTCTCATCCTTTACTCTTGCTCAAGAGATCTTCAATAGGTTCCAACATTCCACCTCTCAGGTTGGCTTTATGGCCATCAAGGTGGATATAGATTAGGCCTATGATAGAATGAGTTGATGAACTTTGGAGTAGATGCTAGCTTTAATGGGCTTTCCAGCCAAGTTTAACAAATGGGTGATTCAGTGTGTCACTCATCCCAGGTACTCCATTTTGCTAAATGGCAGAAAGACTAAGTGGATTAGCGCTCATTGTGGCTTCCGACAGGGGTGTCCTCTCTCACCCTATCTATTCATTTTGTGTTTTGAGCTTCTTACACTGGCATTTAAGCAGAGGGGGCCCAACTTAGGCATGTCAGTGGCTACTGGAGGTACTTGCATCTTCAACCTTCTTTATGTTGATGACATACTGATTATTTCTCAGGCCTTGATGGCACAGAAAGCAAATCAAGGACATCCTTGATGATTCTGTGCACACGGATGGGTCAAGATCAACCAAACGGCCATTGCAAAGCGACAAAAGATGGAGGATGAACCACGTCACTAGGCTTATTGGGTTTAGGAGAGTCCAGGAGATGGACTACCTGGGCATTAAGCTGGCAATGCGGAAGTTGTACAAAAGGGATCACTCCCAGTTGATTCAGTGGGCCAAGGAGAAGATTACTACCGGGGATCGCGGCACCTCTCATTGGCTGGCCGTGCTACACTCATTTCTTCAGCCCTGATGCTGGGGTCCATTTATCAGCTGACACATACTATTTTGCCTATGAATGTGTTGCAGGAGATCGAGAAGATGTGCAGGTCCTTCTTTTGGGACAAGGGCTCTACCCAGAAAAGCATCCATTATGTGAAATGGGCCACCATTTGTACACCCAGGAGGATTGGTGGACTTGGGTTCCATTCTGCCACCACTTGGATGGGCCCTCTGAGGGCACGGCTAGCTTAGGATTTCTTCTTCTCCACCAGCTTACGGGAATGATATGGGGATGATATCTGGAATAGCTCTCTGAGGTGGGGGGACTCCAAATCTTGGGTTGTTATCCTAAGTGGAGCTCAGAGCCTTCTACCTCTCATCCGGTGGAGACTTGTTGATGGGAACAAGGTACAGCTCTTTCACTGGACACTCCACTTTCCGGAGACCTACCTTCATTGATGTATGCCGAAGACCTCGTGTGCTCCTTCATTCACGACCAATCCTGGGACATTGCAAAATTGGAGCTTCACTTTGGGCAGGAACTGGTGGATCAGATTAGAGGGATGCGCACTACCTTAGCGGCGATGAGCTGACATCTTCCTCTAAGCAAGTCCCTCACGCACTTGCTTATGGCTCTCTTTCCACCCGGTGATACTATCGGTCAGGTGGTGGGGTTCCAACTACATCCACGAGAAAAGCTCTTTTGGTGGCGTGTCACGAAGGGGGGTTGTGCGTTCACGGCTCCATGAGAGGGGCGATGGAGGAAGTCCGGTGCCCTTGGGGTTTGAGGAAGACTTGGAGCATATTCGACGGATGCTCTCTCACGATGGCTGTCCTGCAAGTTCTTTCATCTTAGGGATTCATTATGCCTTCCTTTACCAGTTCACAGGATCTCTTCAGGGCATTTGACAATACTACTAAGGTAGACTTAGCTTGGGGACAAGCCTACTGCTATGTGATATACCAGGTATGGAGGACTCGGAATGCCAAGACTCACGGCTGCCCACATGGAACCCCCAAGGTGCTTGCTGCAAACATCTTGGAGGCATTCACCAACACTCTGCCTCTCCATTTCGAGAGCAATGGGAGCTCCATCAGCCACATCGGCTATTTCCTCACTCTTCTTGGGCTCCCCCTCGGATGGCTAAAGGAAAATGTTGATGGTGCACTCCTACCCTCTGGCATGGCAGGTATCGGGGTGGTGATTAGGGATGATACTTGCAACCTCATCAAGGCTGCTGGAATTCACCTCCAACATTGGGATAGCACAGGTTGAGTTGCAAGCAATGCTTGCAATTAGATAGCTTCTTGAGCCATGGATGTATGAATACAAAGGGCTGGTCTTGGAAGGATACAACCACATCATGGTGACTTACTTACAACAGACCACACAGTAGAGTTACTGGACTGCACTACCAGAGAAGGCACTAGATATTGGCTTCCTTAGAGACTTCCATCAGGTGATCTTTTCCCACATTTGCGGGGGCCTAGCAGTGCGTGCATGACTTTCTTGAGTCACTTTTATTGGCACTCTCATGATACTTGTATGTTTCCTCTTGCATTTACTGTTATTTTAGAGGATGATAGGGAGCAAGTGGCTCCTTCTTAGCTTGTTTGTTCTTTCCTTTGCACTTTTGTGTTAGTTGTAACCATTTTTTACATATTAATGCAATTGCAACTTTCATGGAACCCAAAAACTTGGGAGAGGCTCTTCATTTCTCTTCTTTTCTTCTCTCTCTTGCTTTCTAGTGAGAGAAGCTCTGGGTATCTTGGGGGGGTGACCAAGGGGCCTCACTCAAGGAGGAGTGGGGGTGGTGGTAGTAGGGATGGCCGACAAGGTGGTGGTGGAACTTTGGATGTAAGGGCTACAAGCATGAAGGGAGGAGCTGGTGGCAGTTCGGCCAGCAAAGGAAGTTGACCAGGGAGCTCAAGGGGAAACATGGAAACCATGGCTCCAAGGAGGATGAGGGAGGTAATGGATGGAGGTGAAGGCCGCCCTTGGAGAGCGAGCTAGGCTCGGTTCAGACCATGGAAGCAGCCATATGGAGCTTGACTCCACAAAGGCGGCAGGAGGAGGAGGAAGATGGGATGCAAGGCCAAGGTCTAGCTAGAGGAAGTGCAGCTACAGTAAGCAATGGAATAGTAACCATGGCATTAGACTCCTCCCTTGGCATCGGTTCACGGGCAGCAGCCGACCAGTGGTAGTGCATCGACTGAAATGGAATTGGATTCTAATGAAACAGTAGCTCATTTTCCGGTGATTCAGAATCAGGCTGCCAACTATAGTGGAAATTCAGCTATGGAGATGGACTCAGCTGCCAATTGTAAGGTAATTGCTAATGAACATATGGGTGTGGCCAATTGGGAGCAATGTGGTATGATAGAGGCGGCTACTACCTCATCAGCTCACGGCGCCTTCTCTCTCAAGCAGCTGACGAGCGAGGTATTGCTTGGCGGTGGCAGGAGACGAGAATGCAACATGAGCCAGACAATTCAAATCAGGTCCAAACAATCTCTCAATCAAGTCTCTTAGGCATCTCCTGTGGTTTTGAGATGACCGACCCCACACCTTCCTATGTGAATTCTGCTTGTATGGTAGATAGACAATGCTTGGATGTGAATACCCAACAGGTACACCATGCCAACCTTCCATATTTTTTAGAAGGTGGCGACCCCCATTGCACTCTGAATCAGAAGTGCACACTGTTGCCGTAATGCCCCAGAGAAGATCACAAAGGAAACTAAGAACTAATTGAGCAGTGGTGGGTATAGTACATAGGGGACATTCAGTTCTCCCACTTCCCATCCTCAGGAGACCACAACAAGGCCATCTAACACAAACAAAACAACACACACTCCAACTAACCCTTGGAGGAAGCCGGTTGTCCCACTTGCCAAATTTAGTTTGATGAAATTAAAGACAATGAAGGAGTGGGTTACTTACTCGATGTGAACTCTATGCAAACTAATATCCAAAGGCTTGAAGCAGCCCTAGTTGGAAAGCTCCTTGGCAAAAGACTTCCCTTTTATTTTTTAAACAATGACCTAAAGTGAAATGGAGCAAATGGGGTGAATTCAACTTTGTTTTAGTTGCGGCTGATTGCTTTCTATGCATCTTCCAATCAATTGAGGCTCGTGATCTGTGCTAGAATGGGCCCCGTCCATTGCAGAAATGTCATAGCCATGGACAAATGGAGTCCAACCTTCTCTCCTGACTCATTGCATGGCATAACTTCTCCTATTTGGATGAGATTACCTAGCCTACCACTCATCTATTGGGATAGTAACAATTTGGCTAGAATTGCTTCCTATGTTGGTGAGCCTATGTGGATGGATAATAAAACAAGCAAATGGGGACAAAGTCTTTATGCTCGGGAATGTGTCAAAGTTGACCTCTCCAAGAGTCTCCCACCAAGAATTTGGATCAATGGATTCAATGGCTGCTTCTTCCAAAAAGTTGAGTATGAAGGAATTGCACAACTTTGTTTCAATTGTGGGAAGGTAGGACACAAAATTGATATGTGTTTGGACAAGGCTCACATAGCTCACCATATGCAACCCAACAACAAACATAAAAATCCCTCCTCTCCTTCAGATCAGCAAGCCACCCAACCAACTGATCAAGTGCAAATCTTCAGACTTCAAAAAAACTAAAAAAGACAAAGAGTACATCCAGACCCATCAAGCGCATGGAGAGAAACTTAAGCCATTCAACACAAACTAGAGAAATCACTATGGCGGCCATACAAAAGGAAAAATGGTCGACAATGTCACGCAATGAAGAACTTGAAGGGGCCTATGGGCCATGGAGCCTAGTATCCAAACCCTCAAAACCTGAAAATGAATCACAACAAGGGGACACCAACAGAATCGTTGAATGAAGCAAAATTTAGGCTGCAGATGGTAACAACACCAAAATGCATGAGTCTAACATAGTGGACAGCAAGAAAACAGGCCAACAATAGCCAAGCCAAGGTGAAGGAGAGGCTAACTCCAATGTCTCCATACCTTCCTTTCAGGTTGTCAAAGCACCACATGATGATCTAAAATTGTTCAAGCATAGGAGTGCAAAGGAGGGGCAAAACTGGATATCCAAGGAACACTTCACCAGAGAACTGGGTCAATTGGGCCCTATCAAAGCAGCTCCTCGTAAACACAAGAAAAGTGATTTCCATATTGACACAGGGGGTACCTCCCATGATGTCTACCCATGACTTCTGTTATAATATGGAATTGTCGGGGAGTCCGTAAGAAGGCCACGGGCAACTATCTCCAAAAAATTCTTGGAGAGCACCATGCTCTCTTCATAGGCCTTATAGAAACCAAAGTAGAGGATGTCATAAGAAGAGAAATTGATAAAATTGGCGGGGATTTTCTACACCAACCAGCGGAGAAAATGGAGGCATCCTTGCTCTATGGAGAAATGACTTAATCTCCTCTCTATCACACAAAATGAAGCAGGTGCATGGTGGGCAACATTAGTTACCTAACAAGTCCATATGGAGGGTGGCGGCTATGCTAACAAGGATTACCACACTCAGGGGTTATGGGACACCTTAACTCTCTTGTCTGATTTGCATATCATTGGGAGATTTCAATTGTATTTACGATGCTAGTTACAAAAGGTGGAAAGCAATTTAAATTCTCTCCTGGCAAAGGAGATGATGGACTTCTTGGCGGGGACCTTCATGAGCTAAATTTCAATGGTCCCAGGTTCACTTGGACCAACAATAAAGATATAAGCAGCCATATCTGGGTGCGCTTTGATCGCTTCTTCATCAACTCAATTTCCTCCAACCTCCTCCCTCTTGCTCAAACCAAACACCTACCAAGGATTGCATCGGATCATTGCCCTATCCTTCTCCAAATTTTGGCCAAAGAAGAGTGGAAATCACATAGATTGCTCCGGTTTGAAGACACTTGGCTGTCTTACCCAATGGCATGGAAGCTTGTTTGGAAAAATTGGCAAAGCAATTACAATGGCTCCAAAGCTGAAAACTTGGATAGGAAGTGCAGTAAGACATTGAAGAACCTATTCTATTGGAGCAAGAACAAGCTCAATGACTTAAGCAAACAAAGAGACATCCTCCAAGCAGAAATTACGCAACTACAGGTGATTGATTGCACTCCAATGGAGCTGACTGAGCAGCAAGAGTTGGAACTCCACCACAAAGCTAATGAGCTGAACTCAACTCTTGCCCGCCTCGCTTGTTGGTGGAAACAAAGAGCCAAAATCAGGTGGGCTGAGGAGGGGGATGCCAATACTCATTTTTTTCATGCAGTTGCCTCTGCTCGGAGGAGATCTAACAGAATTAACACACTCAAGCTTGAAGATGGTCGGAGCACGGATGATCCAACCTTAATCCACCAAGCCTTCATGAATTTTTTTCAGCATAAATGGAGTGTTCTACCTATCACTACCTCTGGATGGCCTTGTTTTGCTGAAAATTTCAGAATTTTCCTCAAGTTGGGGAACTATTGGAGATGGACACCAATGAAATTGAAATTTGGGAGGTGATCCATTATGGGTGCTCAGAATAGATGGCATCACATCTTTCTTTAAGCACTTTTGGAGAATCATTGGCCAGGACGTCATTGAGGCTATAAAGGAATTCTTCCACAAGGGCACCATGGCTTCTCAGTGGAAGGAAACATTGGTGATCCTCTTGCCCAAATCACAGAATGCTGATTGTCTAGTAGACCTATTAGCCTTTGCAGAACATCATATAAAATCATAGCCAAGATCCTTGTGTCGAAAAATATTCTCCCACACATAATCTCGAGGAGCGGGGCCTTTGTACCTCATAGATCGATCTCACACCTTGCTTGGCTCGAGATAATTAACAAATTTCAACACTCTACATCTAAAGATGGCTTCATGGCACTCAAAATTGACATGGAGCAAGCTTATGATAAAATGAGGAAACTCTTGCTCTTGTCCTCCATAAAATGGGTATGCCAAACAAATTTCAGAATTGGCTTCTCCAATGTGTCTCCTTCCCCTCCTTTGCACTTCTACTCAATGGCCAAAGAACAAACTGGATAAAAGCCCATTGTGGGTTTTGAGGCTATCCACTATCTCCATACCTCTTTATACTTTGCTGAACTCCTTTCCATGGCTATCAAACAACAAACCGAACTTGGTAGCCAATGGAGGCACTAATATATCCCACCTGCTTTATGCCGATGACATCCTCATCGCATCCAAAGCCTCAATCACCCATGCCAAATGCATCCTCAGAGTTCTAAATGATTATTGCAGCTAGACCAAGCAACAGATTAACGCTACCAAAAGTGCTATTATTTTCAAACAAAACCATCTACCGTGGAAAGCAAGATTTCCAAACTCATGGGGTTCAAGAAAGTCCAGGAGCTTGAGTACTTAGGCATCAAATTGGCCATGAGAAAATTGAAAACTACAAATTTTTTGCAGCTAACCAAAGAGGCTAGAGAAAGGATAAGCCAATGGGGTATTCGACACTTGTCTATGGTGGGCCGTCTCCAACTTATCAAGTCTTCTTTGCTCAGCATTCCTATGTACCAGGTTACTCACACTTTGGTACCCAAAAGCATTTAGATAGAGAAACTTGCTAGATGCTTCCTTTGGCAAGGGGGACCTAACCATCATGGCTTACATTATGTTGCTTGGGAAAAAAACTTGCACACCCTTCAGGTTTGGAGGACTTGGCATTGAGAGGTGGCACAGACACTCCATTCCAGATTAACGAATTTGTTACCAAACCAACTACACTTCTACACAAGTGTCTTTTGGAAAGATATGGGAGGAATATATGGCAAAACCTAAAACAAAGTGACTCCATGAGCTGGAAAATCATCACTAAAGGGGCAAAAAATTTAGAGCATTGGAAAATTGCCACGAGTGAATATTGACTTCCTAAACTCAACATGGATTGTTGATCTCCCAGCCAAATGGCCTACATTCCTTAACATGGAATCCATGAATGGAGTATTTCCACACTAATTACAACCAGAAAATGCTAGAATTTGGTGAAACTGGGATTTGTTTGGCAACCTTATATGATATCTCAAAGGTACAAATATGGGCCAACCAACATCAGGATCAACTTGAACTAATCAAGAATCCATTGGGACCACCATCACTTCAATAGTCTACCAAGGTATATTTATGAAAGTGAAGCATCAATTTACAAATTGCAAAAAGAAACTTCCCCTGGGAAAAAATTTTTTGGTGGAGACTCATCCAACATGCTATACCAACCAACTGCTGGTTGGCTCGATGGGGCTTAACAGAAAACACCTTGTGCCCTTGGGGATGCAACTAGAAGGAAGATATAGAACATATTGCTGTCCACTGCACCCTTACCAATGCTATAATTCAAATTCTCGCAAAATGGGTGTTCTCCATTCCTATTTTCAGTAGCTTGGCCGATCTCCTTCAAGCCATTCAGAATGTGCAACCAAGTAAGGTGTACTAAATGCTACTTGCATCATCTACAAGTATGGAGAGCAAAAAAAATGGCCATAGCCATGACACACCGAAGATTATTGCTGCCTCCATTCTCGAATCCATCACCCACGTCTCTTCCTTCTCCTTCCAGAAGCAATGGGACATCACCCAGCCCTATGGGCTGATCAAACCTACATTGTGGTGTCCTCCCCCTCCTGGTTGGATCAAGGCCAATGTGGATGGCTTCTTGCTTTCTAATGGGTCTGCTGGTATTGTTGTGGTCTTAAGGGATGAAAATGGCAACTTCATCAAAGCCATGGGTCATTGCTTTTAGCATTGGGATAGCACAACTATGGAATTAGCGACCATGCTCTACACTCAGAACATCATTGAGGCTTGGATGATGGAGTACAAAGGCATTGTCATTGAAGGGGACAACAATGGTGTGGTGGACCACCTCAAGCTCTCACTCAATAGTGAAATATGATAGAACCGACTTCCTGACGCTTTGGACATCAGCTTCTTGAAGAACTTTCACCAGGTCATTTTTGCTTACACACCTGATCTAATAAAGCTTAATACTTTTGTGCGATATAGCTACTAGCTTGATTTTGTATGGCATAGCTTAGATAACCACACTATTCCTCCCATAGTTTTGTTCTTTTGAGGAGGATAGGAAATATGCTGTTAGTAGCTAGTTTTTGCTTTCTTTTATAGTTTTTTACATTGTAATCAACTTTTTCATTATTAATGCAAATGCATCTTTCAAGGAACCCAAAAACTTGGGAGCTCTTCATTTCTCTTCTTTTCTTCTCTCTCTTGCTTTCTAGTGAGAGAAGCTCTGGGTATGCGGTGACCAAGGGTCACCCCCTCGCTCAAGGAGGAGTGGGGGTGGTGGTAGTAGGGATGGCCGATAAGGTGGTGGTGGAACTTTGGATGTGAGGGGCAAAATGAAGGGGGGGGGAGCTGGTGGCGTTAAAGGAAGTCAAGCAAGGAGCTCCAAGGGGAGAAATGGAAACCATGGCTCCAAGGAGGATGAGGGAGGTAATGGACAGCAAGGAGGTGAAGGCAAGCCCCCCAGAGAGAGGCGAGCTAGGCTGGTTCAACATACCATGGAAGAGCCATATGGAGCTTGACTCCAGAAGCGCATGAAGGAGGAGGCAGATGGGATGCAAGGCCAAGGTCTAGCTAGAGGAAGTGAAGCTCAGCCACGGAGAAGAAGTGCATGATAGCAATATGGCATTAGACTCCTCCAGCATCGGTTCACAGGCGTGACCAAAAGGGTGGTAGTGCATCGGCCGACATGGAATTGGATTCCAATGAAATAATAGCTCATTATCTGGTGGTTCAGAATCAGGCTGCCAACTATAGTGGAAATTCGGCTATGGAGATGGACTCGGTTGCCAATTGTAATGTAATTGCTAATGAACATATGGGTGTGGCCAATTAGGAGCAATGTGGTATGATAGAGTGCTACTACCTACAATGGCTTCTCAAACAAACACCTTCTCTCAAGCAGCCAAGGCCTTTGTGAAGACGGAAGGCAACTACAAGCAACAATCGGGTGGCTAATCAGTGAGTCGGGTGAATGCAACATGAGTAGAAATACTGAACTCAAACCCATTCCGGGGTTGATACAACCACCTTCCATCAGGTATGTCCAAACAATCTCCCTTCAATAGAGCGAGTGGCTCTCGGGTCTTAGGGCAAGGCACCTCCTACGGTTTTGAGTTGATCGACCCCCAACCTTCCTATGTGAATTCTACTTGTATGGTAGATAGACAATGCTTGGATGTGAATACCCAATAGGTACACCATGCCAGCCTTCCATATTTTTTGGAAGGGGCTCGACCCCATTGCACTCCATGAATCCAGAGAAGTGCACACAACTGTTGTCGTAATGCCCCAGAGAAGATCATAAAGGAAACCGAGAACCAATTGAGCAGTGGTGGGTACAGTACATAGGGGACATTCAGTTCTCCCACTTCCCATCCTCGGAGACCACAACAAGGCAATCTAACACAAACAAAACACACTCACTAACCCTTGGAAGCCACCCGGTTGTCCCACTTGCCAAATTTTGGTTTGATGAAATTAAAGACAATGAAGGAGTGGGTGTTACTCTTGATGTGAACTCTATGCAAACTAATATCCAAAGGCTTGAAGCAACTAGTTGGAAAGCTCCTTGGCAAAAGACTTCCCTTTTATTTCTTAAATAATGACCTAAAGCGAAAATGGAGCAAATGGGGTGAATTCAACTTAGTTTTAGTTATGGCTGATTGCTTTCTATGCATCTTCCAATCAATTGAGGCTCATGATGCTGTGCTCCAGAATGGGCCCTGGTTCATTGCAGGAAATGTCATAGCCATGGACAAATGGAGTCCAACCTTCTCTCCTGACTCATTGCACAGCTTAACTTCTCCTATTTGGATGAGATTACCTAGCCTACCACTCATCTACTGGGATAGTAACAACTTGGATAGAATTGCTTCCTATGTTGGTGAGCCTATGTGGATGGACAATCAAACAAGCAAATGGGGACAAAGTCTTTATGCTTGGGTATGTGTCAAAGTTGACCTCTCAAAGAGTCTCCCACCTGGAATCTGGATCAATGGATTCAATGGCCACTTTTTTCAAAAAGTTGAGTATGAAGGAATTGCACAACTCTGTTTCAATTATGCGAAGGTAGGACACAAAATTGATATGTGTCCGGACAAGGCTCACATAGCTCACCATATGCAACCCAACAGCAAACATAAAATCCCTCCTCTCCTTAGATCAGTAACCAACTGATCAAGTGCAACAAATCTTCAGCACTTCAGCAAAAACTATACAGGACAAAGAGTACATCCAGCCGACCCATCAAGTAGCATGGAGAAAGACTTAAGCCATTCAAAGACACACAAACAAAATGCTATGGCGGCACATATAAAGGAAAAATGGTAATGTCACTGACCAATGAAGAACTTGAAGGGGCCTATGGGCCATGGACCCTAGTATCCAGGAGAAAGCCAAGACCCTCAAAACCTAAAATCATAATCACAAGGGAGACACCAACAACATGAATGTGCAGGCAGAAAAAAATTTTGAGATGGTAATTAAAATAGGAGTCTAAAATAGTGGACAGCAGGAAAACAGGCCAACAACAGCCAAGCCAAGGTGAAGGAAAGGCCAACTCCAATGTCTCCATACCTTCCTTTCAGGCTGTCAAAGCACCACATGATGATATGAAATTGTTCAAGCATAGGAGTGCAACGGAGGGACAAAACTGGATATCCAAGGCACACTTCACCAGAGAACTGGGTCAATTGGGCCCCATCAAAGCAGCTCCTCATAAACACAAGAAAAGTGAATTCCATATTGACACGGGTGGGTACCTTCCATGATGTCTACCCATGACTTCCGTTATGATATGGAATTGTCGGGGAGTCCATAAGAAGGCCAGACTATCTCCAAATTCTTGGAGCACCATGCCCATGCTCATATTATAGAAACCAAAGTAGAGGATGTCACAAGAGAAATTGATAAAATTGTTGGGCCCTGGGATTTTCTACACCAACCAGTGGGAAAATCAGGCATCCTTGCTCTATGGAGAAATGACTTAATCCCCTTCTCTCCTATCACACAAAATGAACAGTGTATGGTGGGCAGTCTGCTATGCTAACAAGGATTACCACACTCATCGGGGGTTATGGGACACCTTAACTCCCTTGCTGAACTTAGATTTGTCGGCTATCATTGGGGGAGATTTCAATTGTATTTACGATGCTAGTGATAAAAAAGGTGGAAAGCAATTTAAATTCTCTCAGTGCAAAGGAGATGATGGACTTTTATGAGCTAAACTTTAATGGTCCCAGTTCACTTGGACCAACAATAAAGATAAAAGTATTATCTGGTGCTTGACTTCTTCATCAACTCAATTGCCTCCAACCTCCTCCCACTTGCTCAAACCAAACACCTACCAAGGATTGCATCGGATCATTGCCCTATCCTTCTCCAAATTTAGGCCAAAGAAGAGTGGAAATCACATAGATGGCTACGGTTTGAAGACACTTGGCGTCTTAACCAATGGCATGGAAGCTTGTTTGGAAAAATTGGCAAAGCAATTATAATGGCTCCAAAGCTGAAAACTTGGATAGGAAGTGCAGTAAGACATTGAAGAACCTATTCTATTGGAGCAAGAACAAGCTCAATGACTTAAGAAAATAAAGAGACATCCTCCAAGCAGAAATTATGCAACTACAGGTGACTGATTGCACTCAATGGGGATGGAGCTGGCTGGAGCAAAACTAATGAGTGAACTGCCCACTCTTCGCTTGTTGGTGGAAACAAAGAGCCAAAATTAGAGGGCTGAGGAGGAGGATGCCAATACTCATTTTTTCATGCAGTTGCCTCTGCTCGGAAGAGATCTAACAGAATTAACACACTCAAGCTTGAAGATGGTCGGAGCACGGATGATCCAACCTTAATCCACCAAGCCTTCATGAATTTTTTTCAGCATAAATGGAGTGCTCAACTTATCAACCTTTGGATGGCCATGTTTTGCTGGAAACTTCAAAATTTAGCCTCAAGTTGGGGAACTATTGGAGATGGACACCAATGAAACTGAAATTTGGGAGGTGATCCGTATTATGGGTGCCAAGCATGCTCCGGGAATAGATGGCATCACCGCATCTTTCTTTAAGCACTTTTGGAGAATCATTGGCCAGGACGTCATTGAGGCTATAAAAGAATTCTTCCACAAGGGCACCATCGCTTCTCAGTGGAAGGAAACATTGGTGATCCTCTTGCCCAAATCATAGAATGCTGATTGTCCAGCAAAATTCAAACCTATCAGCCTATGCAGAACATCATATAAAATCATAGCCAAGATCCTTGTTTGTCGACTGAAAAATATTCTCCCACACATAATCTCTGAAGAGCAGGGGGCCTTTGTACCTCATAGATCGATCTCACACCACTGCTTGGCTCAAGAGATAATTAACAATTTTCAATGCTCTACATCTAAAGATGGCTTCATGGCACTCAAAATTGACATGGAGCAAAAAATGATGAGTCTGAAACTCTTGCTCTTGTCCTCCATAAAATGGGTATGCCAAACAAATTTCAGAATTGGCTTCTCCAATGTGTCTCCTTCCCCTCCTTTGCACTTCTACTCAATGGCCAAAGAACAAACTGGATAAAAGCCCATTGTGGGTTTCGACAAGGTTGTCCACTATCTCCATACCTCTTTATACTTTGCTCGAAACTCCTTTCCATGGCTATCAAACAGCAGCAAACTGAACTTGGTGTTCCCATAGCCAATGGAGGCACTAATATATCCCACCTGCTCTATGCCGATGACATCCTCATCACATCCAAAGCCTCAATCACCCATGCCAAATGCATCCTCAGAGTTCTAAATGATTATTGTAGCTAGACCGGGCAACGGATTAACGCTACCAAAAGTGCTATTATTTTTAGCAAAGCCATCTACCGATGGAAAGCAAACAGGATTGCCAAACTCATGGGGTTTAAGAAGGCCCAGGAGCTTGAGTACTTAGGCATCAAATTGGCCATGAGAAAACTGAAAACTACAGATTTTCTGTAGCTAACCAAAAAGGCTAGAGAAAGGATAAGCCAATGGGGTATTCGACATGGTAGTCTCCTTATCAAGTCTTCTTTGCTTTGCATTCCTATGGTTTACTCACACTTTGGTACCCAAAAGCATTACCAATGAGATAGAAACTTGCTAGATGCTTCCTTTGGCAAGGGGACCTAACCATCATGGCTTACATTATGTTGCTTGGGAAAAATCTTTTCAGTTTGGAGGACTTGGGTGCATTCGGTGAGGTGGCAGGCCACTCAGATTAGCTTGGGAATTTGTTACCAAACCAACCACACTTCTACACAAGTGTCTTTTGGAAAGATATGGAGGAATATATGGCGAAACCAAATGAAGTGACTCCATGAGTGGAAAATCATCAAGGGGCAAAAAATCTGAGAATTTGCATTGGAAAATTAATGGTGAGTATATTGACTTTAAACTCAACATGGATTCGATCTCATTGGCCAAATGGCATATTACAACCCGATGCTGAATTTGGAAAGCGCTATTTGGCAACCTTATGGTCATCTCAAAGGTACAAATATGGGCCAACCAACATCGATCAAGAACTAATCAAGAATCCATTGGGGACCACCATCACTTCAATAGTCTACCAAGGTATATTTGCTGAAAGTGAAGCATCAATTTACAAATTGCAAAAGCTGAAACTTCCCCCTAGGGAAAAAATTTTTGGTGGAGACTCATCTAACCAACCAATGCTGGTTGGCTCACGTTTAATGGAAAACACCTTTTGCCCTTGGGGATGCAAGAGGAAGATATAGAACATATATGTCCCCTTGCACCTTACCAATGCTATAATTCAGATTCTCTAAAATGGGGTTCTCCATTCCTATTTTTGTGACTTGGCGATCTCCTTCAAGCCATTTGAATGTACAAAAGTAAAGTGTGCTGGGCTATCATCTTGTGCAAGTATGGAAGTAATGCTAAAACTCATGGTGTAGCCATCAAGATTATTGCCTCCATTCTGAATCCATCACCGCATCTCTTCCTTCCCCTTCCGAAGCAATGGGACATCACCCACCTATGGTGATTCAAACCTAACTCGTGGTGTCCTCCCCTCTAGTTGGATCAAGTGAAGTGGATGGCTCCTTTCTAATGGGTTTGTATTGCTGCGTGGTCTTAAGGGATGAAAATGGCAACTTCATCAAAGCCTTGGGTCATTATTTTCAGCATTGGGATACACAAATGGAATTTTAGCTCTACACAAGGAACATCATTGAGCCCTGGATGATAGAGTACAGAGGCATTGTCATTGAAGGGGACAACATTGGGGTGGTGGACCACATCAAGCTCTCTCTTCATAGTGAGATATGGCAGAACCGGTGTATTGATGCTCCTGACATCAACTTCTTGAAGAACTTTCACGGTCATGTTTGCTTACACAAAGATCTAACAATAGCTTAGCGACTTTTTTGCATATTGCTACTAGCTTTGATTTTGTATGACATAGCTTAGATAACCACACTATTCCTCCACAGTTTTTTGTTCTTTTGGAGGAGGATAGGAAATATATGTTTGTTAAGCTAATTTTGCTTTTTTGTAGTTTTACATTGTAATCAGCTTTTCTTTATCAATGCAATTGCATCTTTTCAAGGAACCCAAAAAATTTCTCCCAACCCTCACATGGCTGCACCAACGGGGACTTGTGGAGGAGATCCAATGCCCGTGGGGATGCTCTGAAGCCGAGGACTTGGACCATATTATGACAAGATGCTCCCTCAGTTCTTTGTCTTGAAGATACTTTCTACTTGGGGCTTAATATGGCTTCATTTGCCACATCACGATCTCACTTTTGACCAAACCCCAAAGACAAATCGGGGAGAGCTTATGCTATGTTGTATATCAAGTATGGAGGACCAGAATGAGACCCATCATTGCTTCGTTCAGTTACGTATTGCTCAAAATTCTTAAGAACATTTTAGCATTCAGTACACCTTTTCCATTTCATGAGCAATGGGAGCTCCACCACACACCTATTTTCAAACTCCTCATGGGCTCCCCTTTGGATGGCTCTAATGTTGACGGTGCATTACTTCAGTCTGGTGTAGCAGGTATTGGGATGGTGATTAGAGATGACTCTGGCAATCTTATCAGCTATTCATTTGACTAGGATAGCACTTTGTTGAGATCTGACCATGCTTGCCATCAAGCTTTATTGAGCCATGGATGCATGAGTTTAAAGGTATCATTATTGAGGGGAGACACAGTGTGGTGACTTACCTTCAACATTCTAGAGTTTTGGATAGCTTCTTCTCCACAGCTCGGATCTTGGTTTCCTTAGAGATTTCCACCAAGTGCTCTTTTCTCATCCAGACTACAATCGGTTATTTTTGTTCACCTTGCTATAAATTTTGAGTTTTGTTGGCATCTTTGCTAATTCTTGTACTTTTCATACTTTTCATGTTATGTTGAGGATGATAGGAAGCATTTGGCTTTAGCTAGTTTGTTTCTTCTTATTGCACATGGGTGCTAGGTTGTAATCTCTTTTTTTCATATTAATGCAAATGCAAATTTCAAGGAACCCAAAACTTTGGGAGGCTCTCATTTCTTTTCTTTCCTTCTCTCTTAGTTTCTAATGAGAGAAGCTCACATATCATCGGTGACCATGGTTGCCCCTCACTCAAGAAGTGGGTGGTGGTAGCAAGATCAAAGGTGGTGGTGGTGCCTTGGAAGTTAGCATGAAGGGAGGTCTTGGTGAGAGTTGACCAAAGGAGGTAGCAGAAGCTCAAGGGGAGACATGGAAACCAAGGCTCAAGGAGGATGAAGGAGGAGATGGGCGCAAGGAGGAGATAAAACAAACTCTCAATGAGGCAAATCTAGCTCGATTTCTAGCCATTATCAATCAACATGGAGCTAGACTCCATTGATGATGCTTAAAAAGGAAGGTCCAAGCTCAACCCTCTAGAGGAGGTACTCTCATTTCCAATGGACAGTAACTCAAGTGGAGGCATCAAGAAGGAAGAAGCTACAATATAAGCAATGGGAAGTAACCATGGCCCTGACTCCTCCATTGGCATCCTCATGCGGGAGATGACCTGTATCGGCATTGCACCAAAGACATGGAACGATTCCATCAAACGATAGTGGTTGCTATTTCAATCAATTGACATCATAGTGGATTTGCGCAATGGATATGGACTCTACATAGCATATTTGTGCTAGTGGCATCAGACAATTATGATGATTTGTGGTATCTAGAAGAAAACTTCATCAAATATTCCCAATCCATCCTCAAGTAGTGACCAACAAGACCCATTAATAGCGAGAATTGCGTGAATCATTCGACCATCAGATCGGGAGGATCCACAGCATATGGAACGAATGAATTGAAATTGATTCCGGGATCGATTGATAGCCTTGCTGCAATCACAAGTATGAAGAATGCCCTTTTGTTCAATAGTCTTAGTGAGTCTTACTGATTTGGGGCTATTGGCCCGCAACAGCTCATTTTCGATTCTTGCTCTATGGATGCTTGTGCTGTGTCTATGTGAACTCTAAACAGGACAATCACGCTAGCCTTCCACACCTGCTAGAAGGGGCTGAAACCGGCCTCCAAAATCCTAATTTCTTCAATCCACAGCCATGCACACAAGGTGTTTGTGATATTATCTCAAAGAAGGCCGAAGGTGATAATGGCCGATCAAGGGTTCTCTAGCTATCAGAGAGGTTCAATCACTACTTCCCACCTCAAGGTGACAAAATAACACAAGTTCAAATGCCCGGGGCCTCAACTTAAATTGTTGCCAACTGACCAGCAAGATAATAGATATGCAAGGGCTATCCAAAAATTTTGCTTTACTAAACAGGAGCACAACCTCTATGCCGCACAACATGAAGGGACAAGGTACAGCTACAACTAATGCTTGGCACAAACTAACAGTTGTCCCATTAGCCAAAGTTAGCTTTGAAGACATCAGTGATAAGGATGGGGTTGCTGTCACATTGGACAACAATTCTATGCAGGAGAACATTCAAATGTTGGAAGCCACTCTAGTTGGCAAACTCCTTGGTAATGTTTTGAAGCACAAACAGAGTCAATGGGGGGAATTCGACTTAGTGCTTGTTGGCCCTGATTGTTTTTTGTGTATTTTCAAATCAATTGAAGCTCAGGATGAAGTTCTTCGTAATGGACCTTGGTTTATCACCGGCAACATCATTGCGATGGATAGGTGGACTCCCGATTTCTCTCCGACTTCTCTCACTACCCCTTTATGGATGCGACTCCCGGTCACCCCTCATATATTGGGATGGCAACAATGCTGAATTGCTTCTTTAGTTGGTGAACCAATGTGGATGGACAACCAAATCCAAAATGGGGCAAAGCACATATGCAGGATCTATGTCAAGGTTGACCTATCAAAGAGACTCCCTCCTAGGATATGGATCAATGGCTTCAAAGGCCACTTTTTTTCAAAAAATAGAATATGAAGGAATTGCTCAACTCTATTTCCATTGTGGAAAAGTAGGACACAAGCTTGAAACTTATCCTGATAGAGCAAAACTTGACAAGGCCATGACACCCACCGGCCCAACAACTCTCTAACCCACTATTGACAACCCACCTTGGAAAATCAGTGTAAAAAATCATAAGGGTTCAACAAGCAGTTCAGGTACAAACCCAAGTGCTCAACCTGCTAAACCATCCACCATTGTGCAACAAGATAGCAGCAGCTTGGACAGCAATCCTGATGTAGATTTCAACATTAAAATAGCTTCTGAAACCAAAGGGAAAGAGCCTCTTTCAGCAAACAGTCCTCCTATAGATACAAGTGCTCCCTCTGATCCATCAAACTATCAGAATTTCTCGCAGTTGCAAACCTCCCTACTACAGATTTCTGCACTTTTTCAGCAGCTCTAACCATAAGAAAAGAAGTTCTCTTTGATACTACTGTGCAACCTAACTTAGATAAATCATATGGACCATGGACATTGGTGACAAAAAGGAAGAACCGACCTCTCAAAGCAGAAAACCAGAACAAGATGTTCAAAGGAGACACCTCAAAGCGAAATCATTCTTGTACAAAACCAAACAGGATGAAAATTTTAGCACCCATTCTAATAACTCCAAAGCAAATGGAAACATGTATTCAATGCAGATTCCTCATGACAAAGGCAAGGGGGAGCCATCCACACCACACATACCAACAATTTTTTCTACAGAAAATGAAACAGAAGATGCCACTAAAGTATTCAAACACAACAAGGCTAAAAGGGCAAGGTCGGGTCTCTAAAACACATTTTCATTAGGGGCGACTTGGGATGAAACAAAAAAAAGAGTGAATTCCACATCGACGGAGGGGGGGAGACCTCTCGTAACGTCCACCCATGACTTCCATCATAATGTGGAATTGTCGGGGAGTCCTTAAGAAGGCTACGGGCCATTACCTCTAGAAAATTCTTGGAGAGCACCATGCTCTCTTCATTCATTTATAGAAACCAAAGTGGAGGACATCGGAGTGACAAAATTGTGGGGTGCAATTGCGATTTTCTACACCAACCTACGGTGGGAAAATCTGGAGGTATTCTTGCAATGTGGTGAAAGGACTTAATCACTTTCATCCCTATCATTCGAATGATCAATGCATTGGGGAACATTAGACAAAGCTAATTGGATGGTGGCAATTGTTATGCTCATAAGGATTACCACATCCTTTGTGGGATGGGATACTATTATTCCTTTCTTTGAACACTAAAATTCTTGCGGTCATGGGGAGATTTCAATTGCATCTATGACCCAAATGACAAAAGCAAAGGCAACATTTCACCTTCTCTTGGCCAAAGATATGATGGATTTTTTTGACCAAGGAGACCTCCATGAACTAAATTTCTTGGCCCAAGATTCACATGGACCAACAACAAAGATAAAAATAGTCGTATATGGGTTTGCCTTAACCACTTTCTCATCAACTTCGTTGCCTCCAACCTTCTTCCTCTTGCACAAACTAAACACCTTCCCAGGGTTGCATCGGATCACTACCCCATTGTCTTTCAACTCACTTGGAGAAGTGGAATCTCAGTGGCTGAAATTTGAAGACACGGCTTTCTATCCTATGGCTTGGAAATTAGTTTGGAGGAGTTGGCAGGCAACTCTGATGGGGGCTGAAAACTTGGATAGAAATCTTGGTAAAAAGAACCTATTCTTGGGCAGAACAAGCAAGACTTAAGTAAGTGAGACATCCTTTGAAATCAGATTCTGGTGGCTAATTGCTCCCCGCATGGGATGATTGAGCAGCAAGAAAGGGACCTCCGCCTTAAACCAAATGAGCTGAACTCTACCCTTGCTCTTTCTTGTTGGTGGTGACAAGCCAAAGTGGTGGGCTAAGAGGATGCCAACACCCATTTATTTCACCATTGCAACTAGAAAGAGGTCCAAAATCAACATGCTTAAGCTTGATGATGGCCTGAATATTGAAGACCCGGTCTTGATCCACCATGCCTTTATGAGTTTTTTTTTAGCAGAAATGGAGCGCTCATTCTATCACTACTGCCAATTGGCCTTGTTTTACTGAAAGTAATAGAATATCTTCTCAAGTTGTCAAGCTCTTGGAAGAAGACATCAATGAGGTTGAAATCTAGGAGGTGGCCAAATCTATGGGTGCTAATTGTGCCCCTGGGATTGATGACATCACAACATCCTTCTAGAAGCACTTTTGGAGAATCATTGGCCAAGATGTCGTGGCGGCAGTCAAGGAGTTCTTTTACAGTGGTACCATGGCCCCTCAGTGGATGGAAACCTTGGTCATTCTCTTGCCCAAGTCCCCAATGCTTGTCACAAAATTCACCATAAGCTATGTAGAACGCTTACAAGCTGTAGCACAAATCCCGTTCATGAAGAACATTCTCCCAACATCATTTAGAGTGCCTTTGTGCCTTATAGATCCATCTCCCATCCTTGTTTGGCACCCAAGTATCAATAAATTCCAACCTCCACCTCCAAGGAGGATTTATGGCCATCAAAATTGATATGGAGTAATAATGACAAAATGAGCTGGGAAACCTTAGCTATAATTCTACAAATATTCGGGTTACCAATGAAATTCTAGAATTGACTCCTCCAGTGTGTTTCATCACCTACCTTCTCCCTCTTATTAAATGGGCAAAGGGCGGATAAGATTCATGCTAGTTGTGGGTTCCGACAAGGGTGCATCCCCACCTTTTCATCCTCACTTTCAGGCTTATCTCTAGTCAAAACAACATAGTCTGATTTTGGAGTTACCATTGCTTGGGAACTTGCATATGTACTTTCTTTATGTGTGATATCCTCTTTACAATTAAAGCTTCAATGGCTCATGCAAGGCCTCTTCAAATTTTGAAAAATTATAGCGTGACGAGTAGCATCAATTCAAAATCATTAAAGAAACAAATCTATACATAGATGGAAGGCAAATCGAATCACTAGACTCATGGGCTTCAAAAGAGTTGAGGAGCTTGACTACAGCATAAAACTTGATGAGGAAACTTAAAGCTAGATTTTTGCAACTTGTCAAAAGGCAAGGACAAAACCAGCTCATGGGGAGTTAGACCTATGGTCCGCTTAACACTTATAAGAATTTCTTTGTATCTCTATGTATCAAGAAACCCACAAAGAAATCCCCAAGGGAATCATAAAGGAGATTGAAGCTTGCAAGAAACTTTCTTTGGAAAGGAAATAACAAAACATTGCATACACTACATTCCTTGGGACAAAATCGCATGCACTTAGGGTCACACTTGGGGTAGAATAATCTAAGTGCTAGAATAAATTGGATGTTAGGGTGTATGCTTGTAGAATGAATGGTAGGACGTTCTTAGTCTAACGATTATTTTCTGTAGAGGATTGTACTTATGGGGAGCTATCATAAATAAAAATATAAATACTTTTGCTTGCAAGTACTTTATACCCCTAAACATAATCCATAGGCTAGGTGGACTTAGTCACCCATGTGAGGGTTATAAGTCCAATATACATGCTTTGGATTTGTGTTGTGTGTTTTAGCTAACCTTTGTTTTGCAGGTGTTAGTTAGAATTTCACTTTTCTTTTCATGTAAAAATTTATATAATTAGGATTTTTGGAATGATTTGTCATGGGGATTAGGATGAACATTAGTCATAAGATTCTATCTTATGTACCATGTGAAGCCTTGGAGCATCTATCTTCCAATCATCCAAAAGAATGAACCAAAAAAAGAAAGAGGAAAAGAAGAAAGAAGAAAGAAGAAAATAAGAAAAGAAGAAAGAAGAATAATGCTTGAAGACCCCCATAATAATGAATTCCTTTGCTTAATTATAATATTCATTTGTAATATGGGTTGTATAAAGGTAGAGCTCAGCTACCCATATTTAATATTTTGGGTTTGTGCTGGTGTCCAATACGACCATTTATTCTTTTTACGATTAGCTTTATAAATTATTTGATGATTTTTTTAGCTTTTGCATTAAGTGGCATGCTTTTCCTAGTTTCTTCCTTGCTTTATGTATGGCCTAGATGAGGATTAGGCTCTTTAGATAAAAATAAATCTTTTACCCAACTTAATAACTCAAATAAAAATTAAATAACTTATAACCTCACCTAAAGCTTAAGATTAAAATCAAGATAAAATAATTAGCAACCCCCAGGATGAGCATTTCTTTATAATAGCATGCACAAATGCATCTTATTTCACTCTTGATTGGAGGGCTTCCATCTTTGCCAGAGAACTTTGTCTTGAGCCATGGTGAAAACTCACTCCTCCCTTCTGCTAATTTTGGTCAATAATCTTCTTTCTCATGCATTAGTCATAAAATCCTATTAGCGAGTCAAAATAATTATCCAAAATGAAAATAAAATGAAATTTAAAATGCATTAGATTTAGGTCATTTGAAGCATGTCCCTTTACATGATCTACTATCTTTAGGGAGTGAGTTTAAGGACTTAATATCTTTTTAATATATAACGGCCTAGCTATCTTGCATAAGCATAAAGACTTGCCTACATATATTTAAACCATAGGAGGAGTTAGTTGGCGGCCACCTCAGGATTGTAAGTCCAGTGTGATTTGTCCTCTCTTTGTGAGCAAACCAATTACCCATTTTCTTTAGATTTAGATTGTGCTTCGCAAGCTCCCTAGATTTAGGTTAGGTTGCTTCTTCCCTTTTGGCCATAAGCATAATTCCTCACCTCTTTGGCATTTCCTTAATCTTGTGTTAAGGAATCATATGCCCTAACTTTCTAATGAAAAATACAACTCAAAAAACTAAATTAATTTCTAAAATGTAAAGCCCAATTATAGGATAGTTTGAGATGCTCGCTAGGCTTCCTAGCATCGTGGGTATTTCCTACTTATCTTCCATTTTGGCTTGATAATAACTCCCTCTTTTGATCAATCCCATTTTGATCTTCAAACATAAACCAATTGATTGATAGTCCTTTCCTACTAAAATCTTCAAAGACAATGATCATTTACCTTAATCGAGAGTTTTCATAAAGGATCCTATCCTTTAGGATGTAATTAACTATGAGAGCTTGCCCCTATAAGGAACTTAATGAATCCAGTTTAAAATAAACCCTGCTTTACTTTTCCATTTAAAGTAGGGGAAGAATCTCTGGTACATATACAGACCCATCATCATTAGGAGTCCTTATTGAGGTGATTGGTTCCATTAAAGGGTAGTGACTTCTATCTTTCAAGATAGTACACTATTCTCTTGATGATGTATCTGATCACCTGAATAAGTACATCTGCAGATCTGTGTGGCATCCTAAAAAAATGAATTTTTATAGGTCTCCTCTTTCTTTTCTCCACAGATTTCAAAGGCGACTCCTATAAGGAATTTATTAACCAACAGATTTTTTTGACGACTCCACTAGGGTTGGTTCCTCTCTCCATCTTTGGTAAATGATCATTATCTTTGAGTATCGATAGTGGGTTTGTACTTTGGTATGAATCCAAGACTATCCTTCTTTCATTGGCACTTAGCTCATTTCATTCTTGAGTTAAGTTAGCCAACTTCTTTAGGTTTTAGGACTGCATTCCATGTTGGTCTTAAAACCCCCATTGGGTTCTCCAATGGGTAAAATAAAAATATCTAAATAAAAGAAAAAAAACATTTTAAAGACTTCCTCCTTATCATCTTTATGATAAGGAAATGTTCATCCTAAATTAAATAAATCTTCCATAAAGAATTTTGCTTTTCAAAAGCACCTTTTCAAAAATGCACTTAATAAAAATTTTCCAAAAAATTTTATCTCCCCATTTTAACAATTCTCATAATTATTACATGTAGGGATTTTCAAAAATAAAATTAACAGCATTTTCCAAAAGAACAAATGAACATCTTCTTTCAATTCATTTTGATGAAGATTTCATTTTCAAAATAAAATGATCAAAAAGCACACATGAACCTTTCCATTCAATACATTCACACCTATTGAATGGAAGTTTCATTTTCAAATAAAATTAAACTTTTCAAAAAGCACATATGAACTTCTTCATTTAATTTATTAAATAAAGATTTCATTCTTAACTAAAAATGATATCATAAGGAAATCTCACTTGAACATATCTCACATATATTTTTAGTTGGAATTCCTCTCTTTCAAAAAAAAAACAACAATCACACACAAAATAAAATTTCATATTTCAAAAAAGAAGATTCATCTCCATTCCACATACCTAAATTTGTTGAATGGAGGTCCCCTTTTCAAAAGATAAAACTTCAATAATCAAATTTTAAAATTTTCTAAGACATTTGGAACTTCACTTAACATACCCAAATTTGCTAAGTGAAGTTTCTAACCTTAAAATTCAAAGTCAACAATCATATTTCAAAATTTTCAGCACATTTTGGAAACTCACTCAACATACCCAAATTTGTTAAGTGAAGTCTCCAAATCCCAAAATCAAAATCTTCAAACACATTTGGAACTTCATTTAACATACCCAATTTTGTTAAGTGAAGTTTCCGAATCTCAAAATCAAAAATTTTCAAAGCACATTTTGGAACCGAACTTAACATACCCAAATTTGTTAAGTGAAGTCTCCAAATCCAAAATTTTCAAAAATTTCTAAACACATTTGGAACCTCACTTAACATACCTAAATTTGTTAATGAAAGTCTCCAAAATCCCAAAATTAAAAATTTTTTGAAACACATTTAGGAACTTCATTTAACATACTCAAATTTTTTAAGTGAAGTCTCCAAATTTAAAATCCCACAAAATTTTTGAAAACACACTTTGAAATTTCATTTAGCATGATCAAGTTTGCTAAGTATAGTTTCCAAATCCAAAATCAAAATCAACAATCATAATTCAAAATTTTCAAACAATATTTGGAACTTCATTTAACATACCTAAATTTGTTAAGTAAAGTTTCCAAATCAAAATTCAAAACTTTTCAAAACATATTTTGCAACTTCACCTAGCATACTCAAATTTGCTAAGGTTTCCAAAGTCAAACAAAATATTCAAACACCTTTGGAACTTCCTCCCTTAGCATACCAAATTTACTAAGGAGAAGTTTCCATTTTTCAAAACCAAAATAAATCAAAATTTTTGAACACAAAATTTCGAATTTCATTTAACATACTCAAATTTTCTAAATGAAATTTCCATTTCACAAAAAAAGTGAGATTTCACCTTTAGCATACCAAATTTACTAAAGTTAAATTTCCACTTTCAAAACACATCAAAAACATAATGAAGCACCCTTGGATCCCCTTAGCATACCAAATTCACTAAGGATCATACTCTTTTCAAAAATCAAAACATTCCAAACAAATGAAACACTTAGGATTTTCTTAGCATACCTAAATTTGCTAAGATTCCTATTTTCAAAAAAAAAAATCAAACAAAACACAGTTGGATCCTTTATTTAGCATACCTAAGTTTGCTAAGTGAGAATTCCAAATTTTCCAAAATCAAAACAAATTCACTTTTTCTTCACTTAGCATACCTAAATTTGCTAAGTAAAATTCCAAGAACAAATAAAACAAAGCCATTTGGTCCTTATTTTAACATGCCCAAATTTGTTAAAGGGAAGGGTCCTCAAATCAAAATTCAAATTCAAAATAACAATGAACCTATGGAAGCATCCTATCAAAATTTTGAATCCATATTTCAACATACCTAAATTTATTGAAATTTGGATTCATATTCAAATTCTTTCAATCAATCTCTTCAAATCTATTTGAACCCCACTTAACACTTCCAAGTTGTTGGATGTGGGTTCAAATTTTCAAAATTCAAAATCTATGAAGGCGAAAATACAAGTTCATCTCTCACAAATTCTTTTCGGTCGATTAGTTTATTACTACTTGTGCAAATGGCTAGTTCTCAAAAATTTGTCTTTACATTCCCCCATGATAAGGATCTAGCTTTAGATCAAACTGACTTTCCCCGTTTGGACCATACCCACTTTATTTACTTCGACCAGGGATTTGAGGGGGCCAGGATCACTTGTGAGGGCATTCCCCTCACCACAGTCAGTAGGAAGAAGGTGATCAGGCAGAATTTGGTCATCAGGATAGACCTACCATCTGATTCAGATGTATCCTCACTGAAGAGGAAAGTTGTGGCAGTACCACAGACTTTGACTATTAGTTCCATAGTATCGTGATCGGTTCCAATTATTCACTCTAGCCCATGTTGCGTGCTATACCCTACCATCTGTACCCTCCAAGGGTAAGGCTCCCCTAGTTTTAGGGCTTGCCTTCCTGACATTTGAGTATGGGTCTAACTCGCATTCCTCTCATCCCACCCATACTCAGTGTAGGAACAAGAACCGTATGGTCAAACGGTTCCACATTCGGATAGCTAGAGAGCTAGAGGTAGTAGCTAGGTCAGCCATGGATGAGTCTCCCATGTTCACTTCACCATTGGTTAAAACCAATTTCATCCTCTCTTGGGATCAGATAGAGAGGATGCCAGGAGGATCCGTTCATCACCTCCTCTGGTGGTGCAGTTCTAGCCAGCAGTTTTTAGGAGTAGGAGGTTGTATGCCAACCTGATCTATTCTACGCCAGTAGCGGCATCTGGATGCTCGAGTCGATACCTAGTTGATCTATTATCCCCCACAGTGTAGGGAGGCAGATTCATCAGGAGAGGGCCCGTGAGGCCCATAAATCACTCATTACTAGTAGAGACTGACAGAGGTTCAGCCATCAGTCAGTCGCTTCTGCTTTGGTTGATTTTCAAGCTCGACGCGCTACTTGCGCTGACCATACTGATAGTATTCTCCTCATGGGGACCTTCCACCACAGACGGGCAGTTCCTATGCATAGAGAGTTGGTGGTGTCTCTACCCTACTACTCTACCCCATGTCCTCCATCACCAGTGCAGGTTTCAGCATCTCCCATTCCATCTAAGGCCATGAAGGCCATTCAGGAAAAACATATCCGTTTGTGATCCGCTTTGGCCAAGGGATCCTACCTCCCCTCGCCACCCATTGTGGTAGGGTCGAGCTCTCTACTGACCTTACGCCTGGTGGTGTGAAGGAGTGGAGACCACAGCATTCGTGGTCATTCCTTCACCAACTCTCACCTGGATGCGAGATGGTTAAAGTTATCATAGATATTCCATGATGACAATTATTATAGTGGTAGAGGATCATCCTAGGATTGTTACCCCTATTACAGCCAATATCAATCAAGAGTATCATTCTTCTAGTGAGTACAATCCACGATTGACTCCCCAGTTACAGGCGAGGTCCGGTGCCACTCAGTGTATGATAGCGATCACACTAGTTTTCCCTAACTATTTATACCTGCTAAGTTAGATCAATCCTTAGATGAGATAGTTGCACACTATTTTATGGAAAAGAAGGAGATCTTGGGGTATGCCTGGTCTTGAAGAGAAAGTCAGCTTCAATCCCAATGAAGATGACTTGATGGGGGATTCATGTATGCATGGTTGATACTAGAGGTTCTCTTCTTAGGGAGCAATAGGCCATGGAAAGTGATGAGGTTGATCAAAGAGACACTACAAAATTAGCCCATCACCTCTGACAGTTGTTAAGGTAGAAAGATGAGTAGATTGATAGGATGGCACAGTAGTTGTAGGACTTGTTAGCAGCAGTGTTAGTGCTTTAGAAGCAAGCCCCTCCAATTCATCCTAGTATGATGTCAATCAGCCTGGGCTAGTGCATGTCTTAGACCCAATTAAGACTCTACCTTCCATTGAGCAAGGTAGTAATGTCTATAGGAAGTACCTTCATACATGAAAAAGATCTAAAATCCATGGTTGAGCGGCGAAGGAAGCTTTGGCCTAAGCTGGGAGGATCATCGGTTCTAAAGGGTAGACCATACCTAGAGGAATTGATGCCATCCAATATCCCAAGGGTTTCATGCATCCTTCCTTTAAAAGCTTCGATGGCAGTGGGAATCTGAGGCAGCATATAGCTCACTTCAAGGCCATTTGTTGCAACACAGGTGGTAGTGATGCATTACTCTTTAGACTCTTTGTCAGTAGCTTAGCGGGTATCACTTTTGATTGGTATGCTGAACTGCCCAATGGTTCAATAAAGACATTTACTAAGTCAGAGCAACTCTTCATCAAGAAATTTGCTGAAGCTCAGCAAAGGGTTACTGTAGATGATCTCGTTGTAACCCAACACTCCGGTGAGTCACTTGTTGATTATATTCTTCGATGGCATAACTTGAGTACGAAGTGTGAACCATAGCTATCTGAATAGAATGCCATTGAGATTCTCTTAAAGAATACCCATGGCCTAGTTACCTTCATGCTTAAGGGCTTCACCATAAAGACATTTGAGATGTTAATCAACAAGGCGGGTAGTCTATAATGAGAGGCCAAACAGTTGCCTTTTCCAGATTAGTTGCCAAAGTAGAAATCCCAAATGGTCTATGAGAAGAAACCGAGTAGTGATGCGGTTAACAAGGGAAGCGACTAGAGATCGATCAGAGACCATGACCTCAAAAGCCTCCACCTCTTTGCCACCAGGAAGCCATACCCATCCGTAGCCTCCACCGGCCCAAGCCTTAGCCATACCACCACCAACAGCAGCATGCATACCCGCCGCTAGGTAGCTATGGTCCACCTAATCTTTTAGATAAGTTAAACAAACCTTATTATTTTAAGAGGAAATCAAATTTTTTTAAGAATCTCTTAAAGAAACCTGATTTTCAGCTACACGAGCTTAGGAGACCGGAGGAAGTAGGCAATAGTCATGATCCAAACTTTTGCCCTTACCACTATATCTAGGCCACATTTTGGAGGATTGCTTCACATTCGCTTGAACATAGTTTCAAAACCAGTGTTGTAGTTATCCCAAAGGAATACCTTGTGGAACAACCTTCCATTCATTAGAGTAATCCTTGGGGATACAAGTGATCCTACCAAAACCAAAGAAGGTTGGGACATTTCTTAGTCTAAAACCTCTAAAAAAATAATTTAGAAGATCAAGAAGCTTTCTTTACAGGTGCTTAAGTCAGCTCAAACCTCCAACACGAAGGAAGGTTTGCAAGTTGCCAGTGCCAACTCTAAGAAAGTGGGAGCTCGAGTGCGGTAGTAACAATATGTGTTCAGGGATAGCCCTTTGCACGACCACCCGTGTCCGACCTCACCTTGATTTCCACATGTGACTTCTTCCATTTCAATAGCTCTTCTATTTCTTTCACTAGTAGAACTCTTGTATCAGTAGATAAGGGCATCAAATCCCCCTCCACTTACTCTACTACTTCCCAAATACTTCCAAGAAATTGAAGAATAAAGCTGATTTGAATTACATCTATGTCTCTTCTGATGAGTTGTCTTCTCCTATTCCTAACAATAACTCTTCAAGTCTAAATAACTATAATAATTCGATCTTCCTCTTTTTGATTCAGAGTTAGATTTTCCAACTCCAAATACTTTGGCTTCACCTCTTGAGATAGACTTGGAATCATCTGATTCTGAGGGTCCCATAGGAGAAGTTGTTGGTGAGCCTAAAGTGCAGGTAAAACCTTCCACCTCCTTGCCTCAAGAGATCACTGAAGTCAACCTTCATAGTGGCATGGTTTTACATCCTAAGGCAGCACCTCAAGATAGAGGGAAACAAGTCATTGGTACTAAAGATTGAGAAGCCCTTCCACAAGATGCTCCACCATTGGATATGCTTATGGAAGACCAGCTGAAGGGAGACTACAGTGTCCTTTCTCATCTAAGAAAGTTGACATCTAAGCTAAGCATATATGTTGCCCTTGTCTTATCCAAAGAGATGAGGGAATCTCTAATCAAGGCTCTCCTTGATCCAAATATGCTTAGCTCCATATAGGTGAGGAAGCACATTATGCAAAGAAGCCCAGGGGATCACTTTTACAGATGAAGACCTTCTTCTAGGGGACTTGGAGCACAACCTCCCCTTTACATCAGTTGACATGGAGGTTCAAACTTTCTAGAGTTCTCATGCATCCAGGTGCATCAGTGAACATTATGAGTCTAAAGACCCTTGCTTTTGAGGATTGACATCTCTACACTCCAAGGAGATATGATGATGTTGAGAGGATTTAATGAATAGGTGAGCAAGCTTTAGGTTCTATAGTGTTACCTTTGGAGATAGGTGACGGAAGATTGAAGCCAAGTTCTACATCGATTTGAATACTTCATTCCGCTTTTCTTGGTAGGCCTTGGATACATTAAAATAAGATCATTCCATCCTTCCTCCATCAGTGCATCATGTTCAAAAAAGATGGGATTGAATACCGTGTCAACAAAGATGAAAAGTAATTTTCAGTTAGAGAGGTTGAGATTTATGAGGATCTAACCTACTAACTTTCACAAAATATCCTTTATCATGAACTTGGACAAAATTCAAATGCAAAAACAAAAGAAAAAGAAAATGAAGAAAAAGAAAAACCAAATGAAAAAGAAAAAAAAAATAGTCTAAGTACACAAGAAAGGAAAAATGGAAAAGAAATAGATATACATATCACATTCCACCCAGAATTTGTTCCATCATATGGACATGTGGGTAGGATGGCTCAACCTCCACCGTGGATGCAGGGAAATAGAGGCGGTTAGAGGTGGGAGACCCCTAGTTGGCCTTGATACAGAGGTCATGTTCCAGTTCATAGGAGTACTCCTACTATTCACATAGACTTGGAATCCAGGCCGAAGGATGAGTCTAATGTGATTAGTATACTATCCAACCCCTCTCAGCGGGTTCCATTGGAGGTGACTTTTAACTCAGACAGAGACAAAGACCAGGTCTCTAAGCAAAACAAAGTATTAGAATGTAGTTTATGTGAAACTATTAGGTAGAAGTTGGGAACCTTAGCTCTTACCTCACATACACCTTAGAAAGTTGAAGGTTTGATAGTTAAGGAAATCCCTAAGTCTTTCAGTGACATGAAGCAGAAGAGGTTCTTTTTTGGATCATCCTCCTCAAGCTCTAAAGTTGATGTAGAGCATGAGGAAGATACATTTAAAGAATTAATGGAACTACCGCTTGACTTTTACTCTCCTTGTGTTTAAAATCTTGTGTAGAAAGGTTTGTTTCCTCACACTTGGTCTAAGCATAGGTTAGAGTACTTCAAGAAGCTATGGAATAATACAGGTAGGGAAGCACAATCAAGAGCAGGACTAGGATTTGGTATAGTGGGTCCAGTCGATGATGAAGATTATTGCCTAGTTATTACCAATCATTTAGAATCTGATAGGTTCTTCTCACACATCCCCAACTCTTATGAGAATGTGTGTTTAGAAACTTCAGATGAACTTGATGATTTCCAAGTCAAAGAGGCACCGCTATTTTAAGAAGAAATCCATTCAATAATTGACAAACTTAAAGAAATCTACCTGGAGACAAAAGAAAATCCTCGCCTGACATACATCAGTTTGTTGCTGAATGAAGAAGAAACCAATGACTTAGTTAGGCTATTGACTGTGTTTAAAGATTGCTTCACATAGAGTTATGAAGAAATGCCCAGATTATCTCTTGATGTAGCAGTCCACAAGGTAGTAATAGATCCTAATGTTACCCTATTAAGCAAGCTCCTAGACGCATGCGATTAGAAATTGAACAACAGGTCATTTTGAAGTCAAGAAATTGATGATCTTTGGTTTCATCGGGAAGAAAAATATCCTACGGTTAACTAATGTCATCCCAATTAAGAAGAAGAATGGCAAAATTTGCATCTACGTCAATTTTAGGGACTTAAATAAGGCATGTCCTAAAGATGAGTTTCCTTCTTACCGAAATTAATGGTGGACATTGCCTCATCTCATTCTATATTTTCATTCATATATGGGTCATCTAGCTATAACCAAATCAAGATATCTCACGAAGATGAAAGAAACACTACTTTTGAACCCGTCAAAATCTTCTATTATAGGGTCTTTTGGCCTTTTAAATGCTAGTGCTACATACCAACGGGCCATGACTCAGATCTTCAACGAACCCATCCATCATCAAGTTGAGTGCTATGTTGATGATCTAGAAGTCAAGAGCAGTGAAAAGAAAGACCATCTCTTTGACTTGAGAGTAGTTTTCTAATAGTTAAGATAATATATCCTTAAAATGAATCTCAAGTGTGCATTCAGAGTTGCTTTAGGAAAATTCCTTGGGTTTGTTGTTCGACACCAGGGAATAGAAATAGATCTTGAAAAGATTAAAGCTATCTTAGAAATGCCACCTCCTAAGAGTTTAACTCAACTCAAATCTTTTCAAGGATGACTGGCATATCTAAGAAGCTTCATCTCAAACCTATCAGGGAGATGCAATCCATTCTCAGCACTTGTCAAAAAGGATGCTAACTTTAAGTGGGATGACAAGTGCCAACATGCTTTTGAAGACATCAAAGAGTACTTGGTGAAGCCGCCAGTTCTAGCAACCCTTATCTCGGGCAGGCCACTCATCCTCTACACTGCTGCATTGGATGACACTCTCGGTGCTCTATTGGCCCAAGCCAACGATGAAGGGAAGGAGAGCACACTTTACTACCTCAGCCGTCATTTGATTCCTACTGAAGCAAATTATCCACCTATTAAGAAACATTGCCTAGCTTTGATCTTTGCATCTTAGAAGCTATGGCACTACATGCTTTCTTATAAGGTGAACTTGATCTCTAGAACAAATCAACTACAGTATCTCATGACACAGCCAACACTTTCTGGATGATTGGCTCGTTGGTCCATAGCACTCTCACAGTTTGATATCACATTTGTACCCCCTTCATGCAGTAAAATGATAGGCACTAATGAATTTCTTAGCAGCACACCCACTTCCTACTGATTCTCCACTTAGTGATGATCTCCTCGATGAATGAATCATGAACTCATGGGAGGTCAGCAATCACCGATGGGAGATGTATTTTGATGGTGCTGCTTCTTTTCTTAAGGGTGAAGCACCACAATCTATTCTCCCAGGAAAGGCAGGGGTAGGAATAGTTCTCCTAACTCTAAACTGTGATGTGATAAGATTCTCATACTATCTTTCCAACCCCTGCAGTAATAATGAAGCCGAATATGAGACTTTGATTGCTAGTTTGGAGGTAGCCATCACTATCAATGTCAAGAGCATCAACATCTTTGGGGATCTTAGTTGGTCATCAACCAGATTGTTGGGTCCTACTAGGTCCTCAAGCCCAAGCTTCATCATTACTATGAGTATACCATGAAGCTGTTGGCTCAGATTTCCAAAGTCACCATCTATAAGGTTCTCGGAGAGAATGTAGTTGCGGATGCTTTGGCCAAACTTGAATTGGCATGTCTAGAAGATGAGTCCATTTCGTAAGGGTCTAAAATAGACAAGTCCTATCTCTTATTGATTTTAAACTCATCGAGAGACTTTCTCTTGAAGAGGAGGTTTCCATTGCCAAAATGGACAAGGAGCTAGATTGGAGAAAACCATTCATAGATTACTTGAACACCGGCAAACTACCTCAAGAAAAGTCACAAGCCCATTAAGAGAAATAGAGAGCTCTCTCCTACGCTCTTGTTGATGGCACCCTGTACCGTCGGTCCTTTGACCAGATGTGGTTACATTGTTTGGACAAACATGAAGCCCGTGGCATTATAACTGATGTACATTCAGGTCTATGCATAGCTCATCAATCTGGACCAAAGATGAAGACAAAGATTAAAAGACTTGGATACTACTGGCCTTCGATGATCACAAATTGCATGGATGTAGCTAGGAGATGCCATCAGTGTTAGGTACACGATGTGGTCCTCCACCAACCACCCAACATTCTACACCTTGGCTTCATGGCCATTTGAGTGTTGGGGTACTGACATTGTAGGTCCAATTGATCTTCCTTCTTCCAAGGGCCATCGATTCATCTTAGCTGCCACTGACTACTTTTCCAAGTGGGCAGAAGCCATCCCACTCAGAGAGGTCACAACTCAGTATGTGCTTCAATTTTTCATGAACCATATCATATATAGGTTCAGGGTGCCTCGATGAATTATATCCAATAATAATGCATTCAAAAGCATAAAGATCAACAGCTTTGCAGAAGACACGGTATGGATTGGTGATACTCCACCATCTACTACCCAAGATCTAATGGTTTAACATACGCATTCAACAAAACTCTCATCCAGATTCTAAACAAAACTCTTGATGACAACAAAAGATAGTGGAACGAGCAGTTGGTTGAAGCCATGTGGGCCTACCGCATCACATATCAAACTCAAACTCAGTCTACCCTATTTTTCTTAGTGTATGGGTCTGTCGTTCTTCCTTTAGAAGTTCAACTCCCTTCACTAAGAATAGCATTATGTAACGAGATCACTATCGAGCAGAATGAAAATTTGTGGTTAGAAGAGCTTGATGGTTTGGAGGAAAGTCAGTGTGTGAACCTCGAGTTATATAAATCCAAAATGATTCAAGCTCATAACAAGTTGGTTCGCCCTAGTTCTTTTCACATAGGAGAACTTGTGTTAGTCCTAAAGAGACTAATTATTGCTTGTCAAAAGATGGGAGGCAAGTTTGAACCCACTTGGGAAGGCCCTTATGTCATAGAGAAGGCCTACCAAGGAGGATCTTATCAACTTATTGATTGTAAAGGGGAACACCAGATGCTTCCAATTAATGGGCTCTATCTAAAGAAATATTATCCATGAAATAAAACTTGTTTGAAAATAATCATTAATAAGAAGAACAAAATCTGATTCCATTCATCAAATCTTCTCTTCTTTCAAAGTGTTGTTTTCTTATCCAGTCTATTTTCTATGATGTGTTTGGGGTAGGTGTTAGAGTCCCCCAGTGGCATCCTATCCCTCTTTCACAACAGAAATATAATCTCCCGATGCTTTTAGAATAGGTGTGAGAGAACCTGAGAGGCATCCTATTTCTATTAGCATAACTAAGATAGGTGTGAGAGAATCCAAGCAACATCCTTTCTTAGTGGGAATTCATATTGCCATCCATGGCATCATCTCATAATTCTGCAGCATATTTTAAGGTAGGTGTAAGAGTCCCCTAAAGGAATCCTATTCCTTTTGACACATGCACAAAACCAGACACAAATCTTTTATCTCAGGCAATTTTGATGTGGGAGCAAGCCCTCTGTGGCACTCACTCATTAGGTGCTCCAAGTCAAGTCTACATCCTACCTCGCTAGTATGTCACCCCAGTAGTCATTGGTTGGAAGATGTGAGTCCCTGAGTTTTCTTCCTAACTTGACCATTGCAAACCAACGAGTGCCTTGTTAGTTTGGTAGTCTTCTCTGCCCAGCCAGTAAGCTACCTCATGTTGACTTTGTTTAAGAAGATGTGAGCCCCTATGCTTTCTTCTTGAACTAGCCATCATGCACTAACTAAGTTGAGTATATTTGAGGTTTAGGATAAGCCCCCCAAAGGCTCCTTTCTTCTTGACTACGTTTGAGTTGATATAAGTCCCCCAGTGACATTTACTCAGTAGTCACCCTAGGTCGGATAACTGTCGGGCAAAGGCATTATCCCAGTCAATTTCACTTAGGAGGATGTGAGTTCCGAACTTTCTTCTAGGGTGATTGTTTAAGTGCACCTTGGGTTGGTTGATGTTTCTATGCTGATAGCGACTCACCTAGTGAGTACACCACTCTTGCCAGATATGAGTCTCCGAGCATTCTCCTTGAGTTGGACACTAAATACTTATTGAATTTATGACTATCCATGTCATATTCTCTTGGTATTGGATTAAGCTCTTAGCGGCACTATCCCCTATGGGAACTCTATTTGGATCAAGTCCTTTGTGACCCCATTTAGACACTACCCAGGTTACTTTTGGATTCGACATTCCACTTTCCTAATAACTAACTAAAAACTAAATAATAACTAAACTAATAACTAATAAATAATAAATAATAATAATAATAATAATAATAATAAGTTAATAAATAACTAAACTAACTAACTAATAACTAATAAAAACCTAAAAACCTATAATAACTAAACAAATAATTATAAGTAATAACTAAAAACTAATAAAAACTAACCAATAATAATAACTAATAACTAAACTAATTACTATTAACTAATAACTAAATAATAACTAAAACTAATAACTAATTAAAACCTAAACCTAATAAACCTAATAATAATTAAAACTAAAAACTAATAATAATAAACTAAATAACTGAACAAGTAAACATAAAACTAACTAATAAAACCAAAAATAAAAACTAAACTAAAAACTAAACTAATATCCTAACTAATAACTAGTAATAAAATAATAAAGTGACTAATAACTAATAATAATTAAAAAAAACTAATAAAAAAAACTAAAAACTAGTAAATAACTAAACTAACTAATAACTATAACTAACTAACTAACTAAAAACTAATAATAAAATGAATAATTAATAAAAAACTAAACTAATAACTAAACCTAAAAAACTAAAACTAAACTAATAATAACTAAAGGTAACTAATAAAACATATAATAATAACTAATAATAATAAATTTAATAACTAACTAAAATAATAACTAATAAATAAACTAAATAAATAAACTAAAAACTAATAAACTAATAACTAATAACTAAAATAAAAATCTAATAAATAATAAAACTTGAAACTTAAATGTAATAACTAATAAACTAAACTAATAAAACTAATAAGTAATAACTAAATAATAACTAAATAATAACTAACTAAACTAATAACTAATAACTAATAACTAATAACTAAAACTAATAATTAACTAATAAAACTAAATAACTAAATATAACTAATAAAAAACTAAACCTAATAATACCAATTAATATAATAAAACTAACTAAAACTAAATAATAATTAATAATAAATAATAAACTAATTATAATAACTAATAGCTAATAATAAACTAATTAACTAATAAATAACCTAACTAACTAATAATAACTAAATTAATAACTAATAATAACTAAAACTAATAAAACTAATAAATTAATAACTAACTAAAACTAATAACTAATAATTAAAAATATTAGAAAAATAAATTAATAAATAATAAACTAAGAAACTAATTTAACTAAATAATAAAACTAAACCAAAGTAAACTAACTAAACCTAAAATTAATAATAATAACTAACTAAAAATAATTAAACTAAATAAAACTAAAACTAATAACTAAAACTAACTAATAACTAATAATAATAATAATAATAATAATAATAATAATAATAATAATAATATAATAACTAATAATAATAACTAATAAACTAATAATTAATAAAAGCTAAACTAAAATAAAATAATAAACTAATACTAACTAAAACTAATAAAATAACCAATAAAATAATAAAACTAAAATAAATAACTAATAACTAATTAACTAATAAATAAAAGTAAAAATAATAAACTAATAAACTAATAAACTAACTAAACAACTAAAACTAAAATAATTAATAAAACAAATAATAAACTAATAAAATTAAAATAAAATATAATAATAATAACTAAAAACTAAAACTAATTAACTAATAATAATAATAATAATAACTAATAAACTAATAAACTAATAACTATGACTAATAACTAAAACTAAAACTAATAAGTAATAACTAATAATAAAACTAAAATAATAATAATAAATAACTAAACTAATAAAATAACTAAACAAATAATTAATAAAATTAATAATAAAATAAACCAATAATAATACTAATAAAATAAACTAATAACAAATAATAATAACTAATAAGTAATAATTATAAAACTAACTAATAATAATTAATAAAATAATAATTAATAACTAAAACTAAATAACAATAAATAATAATAATAAAACTAATAATAAAATAATTAATAATAATAACTAATAATAATAAAATAATTAAAAACTAAATAATAAACTAAATAACTAATAAATAATAAACTAATAACTAATAAAAATAAAGATAATAATAATTAAATAACTAACTAATAGTAACTAAACTAATAATAAATAAATAAAATAATAACTAAAAATAATAATAATAACTAATAATAATAACAATAATAACTAATAACTAATATAATTAATACCAATAATAATAAACTAAACTAATAAATAATAATTATAAAATAAACAAATAACTAATAATAAAACTAAATAATAATAATAATAAAATAATAAATTAACTAATAAAACTAAAACTAATAAAAACTAATAAAATAAATAACTAACTAATAAAACTAATAAACAATAAAAAATAACCACAATAAACTAATAACCAACTAATAACTATAAATAATAATAATAATAAAAATTAACTAATAAAACTAAAATAATAATAACTAAAAAAACTAATTAATACTATATAATAATAATAATTAATAAATGAATAATAAATAAATAACTAAACAAAATAATAACTAAACTAAAAATAAACCAAAACTAAATAACTAATAAAATAATAACAATAATAAATACAATAAAAATAAAATAAACTAATAACTAAAAATAATAAAACTAATAACTAAAAATTAACTAATAAACTTAACTAATAACTAATGACTAATAATAACTAAAACTAATAATAATAATAAAACTAATAATAAACTAATAAAATCTAACTAAACTAAAAACTAATAATAACTAAAATAATAATAAATAAATAATTAATAATAACTAAATAACAAGAAATAACTAAAAATAATAATAATAACTTATAAAATAAACTATATAATAATAAACTAAATAATAATAACTAAACTAATTAAACTAATAAAAAATAAATAATAAACTAACTAAAACTAATAAAATAAAAACTAAATAAACATAAACTAAAAATAATAATAATATAATAAAATAATAACTAATAATAATAAACTAAACCTAAACCTAATATAATAATAATTATAAAAAAAATAATAATAAATAATAATAAAACTAATAATTAATAACAAAATAATAATAAACTAATAACTAATACTAATAATAATAATAACTAATAAAACTAATAATAAACTAATAACTAATAACTAATAACTAATAATAAAAACTAATAACAAATAAACAAATAAATAATAAATAATAAAACTAATAATAACTAATAATAACTAAAACTAGTAATAATAATATAATAACTAAATAATAAACAATTAAACTAATAATAAAATAATAATTAAAATAAAACTAATAATAATAATAATAATAACATAATAATAAAATAATAATAATAATAACTAATAAAACTACTATAAACTAAAACTAATAAAAATAATAATAATAATACTAAAAATAATAATAATAAAAAACTAATAATAATAAACTAATAAAACTAATAATAAATAAATAACTAAAACTAAAACCTAATAATAAAATTAAAATAATAAACAAATAACTAAAACTAAAACTAAAATAATAAATAATAATAATAATATAATAATAATAATAAAATAATTAATAACTAATAAATAAACCAAAACTAAACTAAAACTAAACTAAAACCAAACTAAAACTAAATATAATAAAACTAAACCAATAATAACTATAAACTAATAATATTAAAACTAATAACTAAAATAATAAATAATAACTAATAATAATAATAATAATAAAATAAAATAATAACTAACTAATAAACTAATAACTAACTAAAACTAATAATATAATAACTAAAAATAATAATAATAATAAACTAGTAATAAAAACTAATAAAAAATTAAAAAAACTAAACTAATAAAACTAAAACTATTAATAAATAAATTAATAATATTAACTAAATAAATAACTAATAATAACTAAATAACTAAATAATAATTAAAACTAATAACTAATAACTAATAAAATAAACTAAAAACTAATAATAAAAATAAATTAATAATAATAAATAATAAAACAAACTAATAAAATAATTATAAACTAAAAAACTAATAAAACTAAAAAACTAATAACTAAATAATAATATCTAAAACTAAATAAAAATAAACTAATAATAATAATAACTAACAAAACTAATAATAATACCAATAAAATAATAACTAATAATAATAATTAAAACTAATAAATAACTAATAAAGAAAACCAATAACTAATAAATAAATAATAATGATAACAAAATACTAAAATAAATAATAAAAAATAATAATAAACTAAACTAATAACTAATTAATTAATCAATAAATAAATAACTAATAAAAATAAAAATAATAATAACTAAAACTAATAAACTTATACTAATATAACTATTATAATAAATAACCAAAACTAATAACTAAAATAAAATAATAATTACTAACTAATAAAACTAAAATAATAATACCAATAAACTAAATAATAACTAAATAATACAATAATAACTAAAACTATAATAAAAATAATAAACTAATAATAATAATAAATAAAACTAATAACTAAAACTAATAAATTAAACTAAAATAAATAATAATAATTAATAAGTAATAATAATTAAAACCTAATAACTAAACTAATAAATAAATAACTAATAAAAACTAATTAATAATAATAAATATTAACTAAATTAAAACTAACCAATAAAATAATAACTAAAATAAACTAATAATAATAATAATAATAAAAAATAATAATAATAATAATAATAATAAATAAGATAATAATAAAAATAATAACTAAAAATAATAAAAACTAAAATAATAATACTAATAATAATAAAACTAATAACTAATAAAATAAAACTAATAAATAATAAAAAATAATAATAATAATAATAATAATAATAATAATAATAAAACTAATAAAAACTAAACTAATAATAATAATAAAATAATAACTAAAACTAAATGATTAATAATAATAATAAAACTAACTAAACTAATAAATAAATAAACTAATAATAATAAACTAACTAATAAAATAAAACTAATACTAATAATAATAATATAAAACTAAACTAACTAATAATAACTAATAATAACTAATAATAATAACTAATAATAATATAATAAACTAATAAAATAATAAACTAATAATAATAAACTAAAAACTAAAACTAATAATAACTAACTAAAAATCCAATAATAAACTAATAACTAAAATAACTAAAATAACTAATAACTAAACTAATAAAATAAAAACATAATTAATAAAACCATAAATTAATAACTACTAATAAATAACTAAATAAAATAACTAAATAAACTAACTAAAATAAAATAAAAACTAATAAAACTAAATCTAATAACTAATAAAACTAACTAACTAAACTAAATAACTAATAACTAATAACAATAAAAATTAAAACTAAAACTAACTAAACTAACTAAAACAAAATTAATAAAAACTACTTAACTTTTTTTTAATGCTTTTTCAAATAAGATGTCAATATGGAGGTCCCATATTGGGTACACGAACAAGTCCATTAATAATAATAAAATTTATTTGAGCATGTGTTGAGTAGCTTATAACCATCTTATATGCATGCTTTGGTCGAGTTGATGGTGAGTTGACATGTGATGAATAACATGAGTATACAATCTCTCTTTTGATTTAATGAGTTTATAAGGTCCATCTTGGTGTAATACTTAGATGACATAGTAGTCTTGCCAAACTAAATTTCCATTGATGTGATGACAAGACAATCAATTGTCAAATGACCAACATATCATGGACAAGAAAAAATTGAAGATTTTTTGTGTTTTGATTAATGTTGTGTGATATGATTCTTCTTTGCATGTCAAATTTGCCTATGATATCTCAAGAATAACATCACATTATTTAATTTGACTTTTTTTAGGGGTGTTGCTTTACTTGAGAAGTCTCATTATTAGGATGAACTTATGTTTTTTTTAGGATAAGTATTGGCCAATAATATCCATACAGCATTCAAAGAGCCACGATGTTTGTCGAGGAAGTGGGTTAGGAGGTTGATGTTGGGCATGATTATGTATTTGACATTTATGCCACTTTTGTGCATGAACCATGCAATTCTTGATCATGGTTGGATAGTGGTACCCAAATATTTTGAATCAAGTTTTCATTTTGG
Source organism: Cymbidium sinense (assembly GCA_021442155.1). NCBI lineage: Eukaryota > Viridiplantae > Streptophyta > Magnoliopsida > Asparagales > Orchidaceae > Cymbidium > Cymbidium sinense. The sequence goes on from CM038214.1 coordinate 166,274,547, forward strand.
GGCCAAATTGATGTACCTCATAGTATCTTTCATGGACCTTGCTTACTACATTTTAGTTTTCTCTTTGTTAATGCATTGCATCGACATTTAATTGAATGAGCAATGATATAAGATATTATTTATGTAAGTAAATAACTATTCATGCTTTTAATTTGTATGATGAGGATTGTTGGTCAAGCGACAATGATATAGGGTATTATTTACACAAGTAAATAACTATTTAATTTGTTGAATACCTTTTTGATATATATACTAGGCCTACAATCAATGCATCATTGTCGAATCATGCGTGATCTATTAGTTGATATATAAGGCGAGTTTCCAAGTCCACAAATACTTGTTCTTTGATCAATTTTTTTATGTGACAAATGTAATGCTAAGCTATAGTAGGATCACTTGACCATCACTAATTGACCCAATAGAGCAATCTTAGTTAAGTATTATAGAGGTTTACTTTTGGAATTAGGGTGATCTTATACTTGGAGCTTATGATGCAGATTACCTTTGTGAAAATTAGAGTCAAATGTTGTTTTCAATTAATGATTAGTTTAATAAAGGCATTTTTCGTGCTCATAATTAGCTTACAAATCATCCAATGATTTGTCTAGTGCTAGTTATATCAATGATTCACCTCCTTGAATTGTAGTTGCTAGAATGGGTGATTGTAGCATGTATTGCTTAATATTGTCATACATTGTGTAACATGTAATATGTCATTCAAATATGCTTTTTCATTAGTCGTACAATGGGATGGAAGATAACTAAGAGGTTTGGTTTTTAAGTGCTAATACGTTTAAGGTATTCTTGATTAGGAGTCAATTTCATTGCCCTAAATTGTACTATGAAGCTCAAAATCTGCGAAGAGATTTTTTAACATCCATTAAGTGAGTTTTTTAAGTTCAAATTTTATTAGTCACCGAAGATGATAATTCATCAAGGTGTGATTCAAAATTTCTTTCATGTTCTTATTAATTTGGATCAGTAAAGTTCTCAATAATTCATCAAGAAATGGGGTTATTAAAATGGGTGGTTAAAGTAGGTATTGCTTGATGTTAAACACTACCTAAGATATATTGCCCCATTCAAATCTCACAAGTGTTGGCACATACATTATAGTTTGGAAATGAATCTTTGAATAGTCGACCACATTGAGCAAAAGTTGTTGCTTTATGTTTTAAGTTATTGATATGTCCAAGATAGTTTTGATCTTTAACAAATTGATTTTAGTGCCCCGACATCAGAATTATAATGCCTGAGAATTTATCTGTTGAGACTCTAAATGTGCATTTTAGTGAGTTTATCAATTTTTATTATCATTTTAATTTCATTATATTTTGATGACGTCTTAAAAGAGACTATATCATGAAATGATGTGATATTGAATATGAGATAAAAAACCATGAGTTCTAGCATAGGAAGTGGGAAATCATCTTTTTGAAAATTTTGATAGATATCATAAAAATTGATGCAGACCACTTGATTATTTTTTATTCAAGGGGAACAAATTTGATCATTAATGATGATATTAGGCAATTTTGGTACTTTTGTGGCATTTGATCTCATCCTTTTTCTTTTATTCTTTTTTGAAGAATACTCTTTATTTGGTGATTTATTTAACATTTATTCTTTGATTTAATATTTTCTATTTTATTTTTCTTTTAAAATTTTAAAGGAATTTCATATTTCATAAGTAAGTGTTCACAAAGTCCGCCTAGTTGCCCTCCTCTTTTTTTTTCATTTGATATTATAATCTTAAATCATTAAAAAAGTCTAAATTTATTGAATATAAATGTTAATCAATTTGCTATAATACTATTTTTCATGGGATATAACTTTTGAGCGTGGATCTTTGGTATTTTTTATTTTTTATTTTTATTATCTCTTTTCATGAAGAGATTTGGTAATTAACAATTAAAATGCTCTTTACATTAGAAGATCTCTTTGTACTAATGAAAATATGTTCGCAATGGATAACATAATTTTGGTAATCAAGAATGGATTTGTTTTCCTTAGTTTGATATGATACCATTTCAAAAATATTGATAATCATTGTATATGTTGCATCTTCATTTATCTCAATACAAGTTGTGAATGTGTGAGGAGGGTTTGATCTTCTTCTTGAATTAATTTCAAAAATTTGTATTGTTATTGTGGTGAAAAATTAAATAAACTAATTAACTAAACTAACAAAACTAATAAAAAAACTAAACTAAACTAATAAAACTAACTAACTAATAAAAATAAACTAATAACTAATAAAAACAAACTAAATAACTTAAAAATAAAACTAAACTAATAATAAACTAATTAAACTAAATAAAATTAATAATAATAATTAATAATAACTTAACTTAATAAAAAACTAAAACCTAACTAATTAGCTAAAAACTAATGATAAAACTAATAAAGCTAATAAACTAATAATAAACAATAAAATAACTAAACTACTAAGTAAATAAATAATAAGTACACTAATAATAAACTAACTAACTTGTAAATAACTAATAAAAACAAATAAAACAAATAATAAAAAACTAAACTAATAACTAAAACTAATAACTAACTAATAAAGTAAACTAACTAATAAATAACTAAATAACTAATCTATTAATAACTAAATAATAACTAAACTAATAATTAATAATAACTAATAAAAACTAATAATAATAAATAAATAATAAATGAATAACTAATAAATAATAATAAAAATAATAAAATAATAATAACTAAATAAAATACTAAAAACTAAACTTAAACTAAATAACTAAAATAACTAATAAATAACTAAACTAACAACGAAATAAAACTAACTAATAACTAAATAATAATAATAAATAAAATAATAATTAACTAAACTAATAAACTAATAAATAATAAAACTAAATAATAAATAAAAAATTAATAACTACCAATAATAACTAATAACTACTAACTAAAATTAATAAACTAATAACTGATAAACTAAATAATAATAATAACTAAACTAACTAAAATAACAAAATAACTAAATAACTAACTAATAAAAAATATAAAATAATAATAAAATAATAACTAATAATAAAATAAATAAAACTAACTAAACTAATAACTAATAAAATAATCAAACTAAAAAAAAACTAATAATAATAACTAAAATAAATAATAAATAAACTAATAAACTAAATAACTAATAACTAACTAATAACTAAACAAAACTAATAACTAATAATAATTAAAATAATAAAATAAACCAAAAAAAAACTAAACTAAATAATAAAATAATAAATAATAAAATCTAATAATAAAATTAAGAACTAACTAAAATAATAATAATAATAAATAATAACTAATAAACTTATAAACTAATAATAGCTAATAATAATAAATATAATAAAATAAACTAACTAATAAATAATAATAATATTAAACTAAATAAAAAAACTAATAATAAATAAACTAACTAACTAAAATAACAAATAATTAAACCTAATAACTAACTAAAAAACTAAATAATTAATAACTAATAGTAAATAACTAAATAAAAAACTAATTAAAACTAATAAACTAATAACTAACTAATAAAACTAAATAATAATTTTATTTGAAAATGAAACTTCCATTCAATAGGTGTTGAATGGAAAGGTTCATGTGTGCTTTTAAAACTTCATTTTATTTTTTATTTTGGGAAGATAATTGTTCATTTTATTTTGAAAATGAAATCTTCATCAAAATGAATTGAAAGAAGATGTTCATTTGTGCTTTTGGAAAATGTTGTTAATTTTATTTTTGAAAATCCCTACATGTAATAATTATGACAATTGTTAAATGGGGGTGATAAAATTTTTTGGAAAGTGCATTTTTGAAAAGGTGCTTTTGAAAAGCAAAATTCTTTATGGAAGATTTATTTATTTTAGGATGAACCTTTCCTTATCATAAAGATGATAAGGAGGAAGTCTTTAAAATGTTTTTTCTCTTTTATTTAGATATTTTTATTTTACCCATGAGAATTACGGGGTTTTAAGACCAACAAGGAATGTAGTCCTAAAACCTAAAGATGTTGGCTAACTTAACTCAAGAATGAAATGAGCTAAAAAGAAGGATAGTCTTGGATTCATACCAAGTACAAAAGTATCATCGATACTCAAAGACAATGATCATTTACCAAAGATGGAGAGAGGAACCAACCCATGGGTAAAAATCTGTTGGTTAATAAATTCCTTATAGGAGTCGCCTATGAAATTTATGAAGAAAAGAAAGAAGATACCTATAGAAATTCATTTTTTTAGGATGTCATGCAGATCTGTAGATGTACTTATTCAGGTGATCGGATACATCATCAAGAAAATAGTGTACTATCTCAAAAGATAGAAGTCACTACCCTTTAATGGAACCAATCACCTCAATAAGGATTCCTAATGATGATGGGTCTGCATATGTACCAGAGATTCTTCCTCTACTTTAAATAGAAAAGTAAAGCAGGGTTTATTTTAAAATGTGTTCGTTATGTTCCCTATATGGGCAAGCTCCCATAGTTAATTACATTCTAAGGGATATAATCCTTTATGAAAACTCTCGATTAAGGTAAATGATCATTGTCTTTGAAGATTTCAATAGGAAAGGAATATCAATTGATTGGTTTATGTTTGAAGATCAAAATGGGATTGATCAAAAGAGGGAGTTATTATCGAAGCCAAAATGGAAGATAAGTAGGAAATGCCCACGATGCTAGCCGAGCATCTCAAACTATCCTATAAGGCTTTACATTTTAGAAATTGATTTAGTTTGTTTGAGTTGTATTTTTCATTAGAAAGTTAGGGCATATGATTCTTTAACACAAGATTAAGGAAATGCCTAAGAGGTGAGGAATTATGCTTATGGCCCACAAAGGAGAGAAGCAACCTCAGAACCTAAATCTAGGGAGCTTCGGTGAGAGCCAGAAGCACAATCTAAATCTAAAGCAAAAATGGGTAATTGGTTTGCCTACACAAGAGAGTACAAACCACCCAACAACTCAGACTTACAATCGCCTGGAGGAGGCCGCCAACTAACTCCTCCTATAGTTTTAAATATATGTAGGCAAGTCTTTATGCTTATGCAAGATAGCTAAGCTATTATTTATTAGAAAGATACTAAGTCCTTAAACTCACTCCCTAAAAAGACTAGATCATGTAAAGGGACATGCTTCAAATGACCTAAATCTAATGCATTTTAAATTTCATTTTTATTTTCATTTTGGACAATTATTTTTGACTCAGGCTAATAGGATTTTTATGACTAATGCATGAGAAAGAAGATTATTGACCAAAATTAGCGAGAAGGGAGGAGCTGAGTTTTCACCATGGCTCTCACAGGTCAAGCCAAAGTTCTTTGGCAAAGATGGAAGCCCTCAATCAAGAGTGAAATAAGATGCATTTGTGCATGCTATTATAAAGAAATGCTCATCCAAATAAGGGGTTGCTAATTATTTTATCTTGATTTTAATCGTAAGCTTTAGGTGAGGTTATAAGTTATTTAATTTTTATTTGAGTTATTAAGTTGGGTAAAGATTTATTTTATCTAAAGAGCCTATCCACATCGGCCATATAAAGCAAGGAAGAAACTAGGAAAAGCATGCCACTTGCGAGAAAAAAATCATCAAACAATTTATAAAGCTAATCACAAAAAGAATAAATGGTCGTTGTGGTCGGGCACCACTGCACAAACCAAAAATATCAAATATGGGTAGCTAAGCTCTCCCTTATACAACCTAGATTACAAATGAATATTATAATTAAGCAAAGGAATTCATTATTATGGCAGTCTTCAAGCTTTATTCTTCTTTCTTCTTTTCTTCTTTCTTTTTTTGGTTCATTCTTTTGGATGGTTGGAAGATGGATGCTCCAAGGCTTCACATGGTGCATAAGATAGAATCTTATGACCAATGTTCATCCTAATCCCCATAACAAATCATTCCAAAAATCCTAATTATATAAATTTTTACATGAAAAGGAAAAGTGAAAATCTAACTAACACCTGCAAAACAAAGGTTAGCTAAAACACACCACACAAATCCAAAGCATGTATATTGGACTTATCACCCTACACATGGGTGACCAAGTCCACCTAGCCTATGGATTATGCTTAGGGGTATAAAGCACTTGCAAGAAAAAGTATTTATATTTTTATTTATGATAGCTCCCCATAAGCACAATCCCCTACAAAAATAATAGTTAGACTAATAACATCCTACCATTCATTCTACAAGCATACACCCTAACATCCAGTCTAAAACATATATCACAAAACAAAATAAACATCAAATGCACCAACCTAAGGCTAGAAGTGGTAACTTAGGCTAATGTGTGTATTTTGAAGGTTTGTGTGGTATGCTTAGCTAGGGCTTTAGGTTCAAATAAGTGTGAAGAATATGTTCAACTTAGAGAGAGTTTCATTTAAGTTGTTTAAGAGTTTTGGGTTGATTTTATTTCATGTTTTGATTTGGTTTAAATGGATCTTACAATTAATTACTAAGTTATGAAGAAAGGGAAAAAGAAAAGAACTTTTGTTTCCTTCCCTAACCTAAGTAATTTCTAAAGTAGGTTCATAATTTAGTTTCATTTAGGTGAATGTTTTGATTACATCTTTTAATCAATCCTAAGTTTAGATAAACTCTAAACAAACCTATTCAAAAAGAAAGTATTTTAAGATTAAATAAAATGAATCAAAATTCACATAACACACATTACTTCATTTCTTTCCCAACATATATAACATGCATATGGACATACCCTAAGCATACATACATGCAAATGAGAGTATTTAACACACTTTATGATGCATGCTAAGTAATCCATTTAAGAAAATTTAGAAGTTGAATATGCATGATTTTCTTAAGTAGAAAAGGTTTTCCTTATCAAAATTTCATATATACATGAAAGTAAGAAAGGCATAAGTGAGTACATAACCATTGTTAACAGTGTAAGGTACAAGACCTACTTAAGTATACTTAAAGCCTCACAACCTCGGGTTGTCTAGACTAATATACCACTTTCCTTAAGTACAAACATGTATATAAAAGAAATGGAATAGAAAAGGAAAATGCAAAAGTTGTTTAATGGATTCATTTTTGTTTATGCAATTTATGTATGCAAATGTAGGTAACCTTTCTTAGATGGTAGCATAGGGATGAATAGGATATGCAATTAGGTGAGCATTAGGTTTTTTCAAATGAATCATAAACTTCACCAAATTCCTATTCAAAGCTATACTAACATAAGAAAGGAAACCTATACTAAACATACCTTTATAATCTTTCACATGTTTATAATTAAAGTATAAGTAGCATACTTTAAGATTTGATATTTCATTTATAGGTTTTGAAAATAATTTGGATTTAGTAGTGATAATAGCCACTCATATTTCTACTTTAGCCAACACATGCAAGTTTGACATAAAGTAAATAATTTCATTTTAAAATTTAAGAAATGAAATTATGAATGTATGGAATCACATGGCATACAACTTAACATGTTGGGGAAAGGCCAAAAGCAATGAAACCATGTAATAAAACTCACTTCACTTAAATCCTAAAGACATTCTTATAGAATAAGAAAATATAGAATAAATCAAAGTGAATTTCCAAGTGATTTTTGTTTAGTTTGAAGTTTGATTTAATTTTGAAAGGGGAGATGATTTTACTTTTCCCATTCTGACATGTGTTTGATATTTTTGTTCAATTTTTAGATAATTAGATCCATTTTATGAGTTGATTAGGTTAAGGTATGCATTAAGTGACTTAATTAACCCTTACCTACACCACCTTTGAAGAATTAATTAAATAATTTTGAGCAAATGAGATGACATAAAACTCACAAGGAATTTAATTTGCAATGAACCTAATAATGAAAAGGCCTAATGCAATTTGTCTCACAATTAAAAGTTAATTAAGCTAAGGGGTTTAACTTAAGTAATTTCACATGTGAATTGGATTTTGATTTTCTTAATTGAACTTAGGCTATCAACACTAAGCATCTACCCAAGGTAGATTAATTAAGTTTTGGAACTTTTAGAATTTTTGAAAATTGATTAAGGGGTAATTAATGAATTAACCCTTAAGAGGAGATTAAGGAGAGAAGAGGGGATTTAGGGAATAGCTTAGGGGGAATGCCCCAAAATTATTCCATAGACCTCTTACTTACTAGATCTAACCTTAATCAACCCCAATCATAAGGTAAATCCACTAATAATGTCCTAATTATGCTTAATTACATGAAAGGGGTAATTAAGGAATGAGATAGCAATTTTCCCAATCGAGCCCTCAAATAAATCTCAAGAAAATTAAGGGAGGTAGAGATCATCCCCTAAAATGAACCCCAAAAATTTAAGATTAATTGATGACCTAATTAAAGGATAATTAGCTAATTAAGATTCCCAAAGAAACCCAAATTCAGAGAAAAGAGTAATTCAAAATCCATTGAAACCATTTTTAAAATATTCTAGATGAAATTATCTTTCTATAGCATTTTTCATTTTATTTTTCTAATTTTTCTAGAGGGAATTATGAATTTTAGAAGTTCTCATTAATTGCTTATCTAATCCCTGCTTAATCCTTAGCTGACGGTGCGATGTGTGGTGGCAGCGGTCAGTGCTTTACATGCATCGCACCGTGAGGGGGCAACTTAAGTTGTCAACTCACAAAGGCTGGCGTGCTTATATTCCTATTGAAAATCGATGATGAGAATTCCCCATAGTTTTAAAAGGAAAATCAGATTACTAAACATGCTAAATAATCTTAGTTGTCCATCTAAAATGTGTGGATGGATAGCTAAGATGAACCAAGTTCTTCCCTGAGGATCAATGGGGACCATCCATTGTCAAATGGGAGATCTGAGCTCGATCTAGCATGGAATCACACAAAATTTAACCCACACCATTTAGAGAGATAGAACGATAAATCCAATGGTGAAAATTTGATGAGGTGAAGATTTCCTTCACAAAGCTCCTCACCACATTGAGTTTAGTGATCAAAAAATTTCATACCTCATTAGAGGTGATCACCGATGCTTGAGATCGATGAGGTAGCTTCGTCTGGTGGAGATGAAGCCCTATTAAAATTCCTAGGCCTTAGGATTGAGTGGATCAATGAGAGGACTAACACCACTTCACTTGGGCTTCAACTTTGATTGAATTGAGCTCTTCCTTGCCTCTAGAACTTTAGAAAGCTTAGGCCAATTGACTTGACCCTATGGGTGTGCAAGAGTAATTGGAAGGAGGTCAAGTGTGGAGAAAGTTAGCTATTGATTGAGCTCCCTATTTTGCACTATGCAAAACCAAGAGATAGGGAATTCAAATCCTCTAAGAAGCTTAGAGTACTAAGATGGGTGCTCTAGGTTCCTAAGCTTCAATCATAGAGTAAATCAAACTTTCATTGAATTAGGGGGAGTATATCTCCCCCTTGAAGGATTGGATGGTGAGAATGTCCATGCCATTTTGATCCAATTGATGAGATTGGAGAGCTCATTTAGGCTATTTTAAGTGTGCACATGGTCAGTTTTATCCAAGTAGTGGATTGCCAACCTCCCATGTGCCTTAATTTGAGCTTACGAGGGAGTTTGAAAACTCAATTTTGAGCTAGGTGGTCGAGTTTAGTCTAGGGACCAAATGGGCTGACCCATACCCATTGGGTTGGGTGCACCACTCATCACTAAGTCCCCTTGAGCTTTTAGGAAAGCCTCAAGTGATTGTGAAGAGGGTATGATAAAATACCCATGGATTAGGCCAAATTTTGTTCTATGGCCTAGGGGTAGGTTGGTCATTTTGCTATTTTTCACTTTGGACATCTTAGGCATGTGGAGAAACTAGGTTTGGCCAAGTTTCATTGGATTTGGAATCCATTTGATAGGATTTGGCTCATGTTGACCCATTTAGGTTAAAAATGGGTCAACTTGGGTCAAGTTGACCAATTGGTCAAATTGGGTCAAACCAAGGTGGGTCAAGTTCATATGACCATTTGAAATGTTTTGGTGGCTTTGGTTTGGTTCAATTTGGTATATATTTGGTATTGGCTCATATGACTTCATTTAGGTCAAATGGGTCAAGTTAACCTATTTGACCCATTTGACCTATTTGGTGTAGGTCAAGGGCTTGGGTTTGGAGACATATGGAGTGGATTGGTATCTTTGTTTTCAATTTGGGTTAAGTTCAATTTTGGCTCAACATGACCCCTTTAGGTCATGTTGGGTCTAAGGTCAATTGGGCTAGGTTGGGTCTAGTTGGCCAATTGAGGCTTTGGTCAAGTTCCATAAGTGATTTGGAATGGACTTGACCCATTAGTTTGGATCAATTTAGCTTAGATCAAGTTTTGACACATGGTCAAAATGGGTCAACTTGGGTCAAGTTGACCAAATGGGCTAGGTTAGGCTCAAAGGTTGACTTGGTCTAGTTCAAACATAGGTCATGAGTGAACTTGGATCAATGGTTTCAATCAATTTGGCCTATGGTGGAATTTGGCTATGTTAGGTTTCATTTTGGGTTAAGTGTTGACTTGGTCAACCCTTAGGTTTGACTTGGTTTGACCCAATTTGATTGATTAATCATCCCATGATGATTGTTAATCATGATGAGAGGGATATATGAGTTTGGTTCAATCCAATTTGGTTAGGATCAAAGTTGGCTCATAAAGGTACTTTAGGTCACTTTGGGTCAAGTGAACCTAAGTGGGTCAAATGGCTTGGTCAAACCTTGATTTGAAGTTGGTTGATCTTGTATATGGACTTATGATTGAAATATAAATCTATTTACAAGTGGTTTGAAGTCAAATGGATTTTGATTCATTTGAAGATTTCATATTCAAAGGAAGAATACGAAAAGGGTTTTGGGTTTGATTTTTGATTTAGGTTTTGATTGTTTGATTGAAGTTTGGATTTATATATGAGCTCATGATTGTAGGGTTGATTGAACCATGAGTGAAAATCAAGAGTTTGGCTTGATTTGAAAGTGATTTGGTTAACTTAAAGATTTTGTCTTGAAAGGCTTAGATTGAATTTTGAGTTGATTTGAGTTTGATTTTTGGAATTGGTTTTGATTGTTTCAATTTATATTTCATTTACATATATGAATATAAATGAGAATATAAATGGATCATGAGAAAATTTCAAGGATTTTAAGGGGTTTAATCATGATTTAGGTTAAATCCATTAAAGGGAATTTAAAGGATTTAAGGAATTTCAAGGATTTTAAATTTGGAATTTAATTTTTGATTAGATTTAAATGATTTATATTTATATTTCATTTATATATAAGAATATAAATGAGGATACAAATAAGTTTTGAGAAAATCCCATGAGTTTGAATAGGTTTGATCATGTTTTGGGTTAAATCTATTAAAGGAATTTAAAGGATTTAAGAATTTCAAGGATTTTAAATTTGAAATTTAATTTTTTGGATTGATTTGATTGATTTATATTTATATTTCATTTAAATATGAGAGTATAAATTAGAATATATATAAGTTTTAAGAAAATCCTATGAATTTGAATAGGTTTGATCAAGGTTTAAGATTGATTTTGGCTAGTCTTTTAATGGAAAATTAAAGGGACTTAAGAAAAATTTCATGAATTGAGTTTGAATTTTGAATTTGATTTGATGGGTATGCATTTATATTTCATTTATAAATGAGGTATGAGAAAATCTCAAGGTTTAATTTAGTTTTGATCATGATTTTGTTTAAGTCCTTAAGGGAAAATTAAGGACTTAGAAATTAATCATGAGTTGATTTTGAATTTTAAGTTTGATTTGATGGTTTTGTTATATTTCATATATATATATATATATATATATATATATATATATATATGTGTGTGTGTTGTGTGTGTGTGTGTGTGTGTGTAGAGAGAGAGAGAGAGAGAGAGAGAGAGAATATAAATGGAAATATAAATTCATCATGAGAAGATCTCGATTTGAATTAGTTTTGATCATGATTTTGGTTAAGTCCTTAAGGGAAAATTTAGGATTTAGCAAAATTTAGACTTAGGAATTTTTGATGGATTTTGATCATGGGTTTTAATCATAGATTTCAATCATGAATTTCAATCATATGGAGTTGATTTGAATTTGGAGAAATCAAATAGAATTGATTTGGAGTTTGATTTGAAAGAAGGAAAGTGAGGAATGGTTTAGGCTAAGGGTAGGCAAATTTCCTAACACCCTTAAGGCATGACTATTCCTATGGCTAACTCTTCTAAATCACTAGGGCTAGGTTGAAGTGTCCACCTAATCACTAGATGTGTCTTAAGACTAAAGAACTCTTAAAGTCTAAGAAGTCTTATGTCTAAGATGGAGGGGTTCAGAGCTCATTCTAAAAACACCATGGAGTTACTAGCTCAGATTCTAGAGGTCATTATTTATAAGATCCCTCAAGTAGAAAATGCCATAGCAAATGCCTTGGCCTAGCTCACTAAAGAGTTATCATGTCTTGAAGATGAGTCCATATCAATTGAGGTTCACAATAGATAGATCCTACCTCTTATTAATGTTGAACTTGTCAACAAATATACTATTGAAGGGGAGATTGCCATTTCTGAAAAGGATGAATAATTAGATTGGAGGCAACCCTTCATTGATTATCTCAACAAAGGCAAGCTACCTCAAGAGAACACTCAAGCCCATTAGGTCTAACAATAGCAGTCTCCTATGCTTTCATTGATGGCATCTTATATCGATAGTCCTTCAATCATATGTGGTTGTGATGTTTAAGCAAACATCAAGCCCATGAGATCATTATCGAGGTACATTCAGTGTTATCTAGAGCTCACAAGTCTGGTCCTAAGATAAAATCCAAAGTCATGAGGCTTGGGAATTACTAGCCGTTGATGATCACAAATAACATGGACATAGCAAAGCGCTGCAACTAGTGTCAAGTGCATGGAGTAGTTCTACATCAACCACCCAACATTCTACACCTGATAATTGATTCATGGTCATACGAGTGTTGGGGTACGAACATAGTGGGTCAAATTGATCCTCCATCATCCAATGGCCATCAGTTCATTCTAGTAGCTATGAATTATTTCTTCAAGTGAGTGGAGGTGATTCTTCTTATGGAAGTCAAAGCTCAACATGTTCTCCAATATCTTAAGAACCATATCATATATAGATTTGGAGTACCCCATTAAATCATATTCGATAATAGTACAACCTATAAATGCACCAACATCAAAAATTTTGTTCAAAAACACAACATAGATAGGATGTACTCTACCATCTACTATCCTCGGCATAGTTTGGTGGAAGCCTTAGAAACTCTCTAAATACTTAAGATGCTCGAGATAACAAAATGAACAATTAGTTGAAGCTTTGTGGGCTTATCGCACCACCTATAGAACTCCAACATAATTTACCCCATTCTCTTTAGTGTATGGGTTGGAAGCCATTCTTCCCTTAGAGGTGTAACTCCCATCATTAAGGATAACTATGGGTGGTAAGATTACAACTGAGCAAAATTCTAAGCTACGTTGGAGCTCAAGGTCTAAAGGAGAGATATGAGCATGCGAACCTCAAACTATATAAAATCAATGGTTCAAGATCATAACAAATTGGTTCATCTTAGAGCTTTTTTGGGTTAGAGATCATTTTAGTTCTAAGGAGACCAATTGTAGCCCATCGTAAGATGGGTGGCAAGTTGAACCTACTTGGGAAGGCTCTTTCACCATAAAAAAAGCTTATCAAGGTGGTTCCTACCAACTAATCAACTATAAAGGCAAACACCTGATGTTTCCAATCAATGGGCTTTATCTAAGGAAATATTACACAAACATTGTTTCAAATAATCCCTTTATCAATGAAAGGTTCATTCAATTGAATTATTTTTGAATTCAAATGTCTTTGATTAATAAACTCCTTGTGTATTTAGGATAGGTGTAAGAGAACCTAAGTGGCATCCTATTCTAATAAGAACAACATAAACACAATGTTACACACAAACATAAATTACAACCCTAAATCTAGTTGCTTTGGGCTATTTTAAGTCAAGATAAGACAGCATCGACCCTCACTTGATAGTTTCTCTAGGTTAGGTTTTGATTCATTACTTAACTAGTGCCTAATGGTTACCCTTGAACACTGCAAATTGATGAACACCTCATTAGTTTGGTAAGTCTTATTGCATGACTAATAGACTATCCCAATGAACGATTAGGTTTTAGAAGATGTGAGCTCTTCACTTTCTTTTGAGCCATCCATTTTTGTTGGGTTCAAGTATATACATCGATGATTAGGATAAGACCCAAAGTGGCTCCTCTTCCTCTTGAGTACTTCAAGCTTGGGTTTAGTGCTCATCACCTAAGCCAAATAGTAGTTGTCTAGTTGATGATGATTGTCACGATGATCAGTTCCTCTTAGGAAGATGTGAGTCCCCATTGCTTTCTTCCAAGATTGATCATCATAAATTGATGAGCACCTTAGGTTGCTTTGCTAATAGTAACTCATCCATTGGATATACACACCACTTAGGTATATGTGAGTCCCCATGCTTTCTCCTTGAGTCAGCCACCGTACACCTATAAGCTTTATGTATTTGGTGTATTCGGATAAGACCCTAGAGGTGTCATCCCTATAGACATTCTATTTGGATCATCTTCATGACCCCATCTAAACATGACCTAGGTTACTAGAATGGATAGTTCCCATTTTCTAGTAGCCACCCATTGGTTGGAAGCTCCATACTATGGATATACAGACTACCCCTTGGGTCAGAAAATCTGAGATAGGCCAAAGGCCCCCATGTCTCCTTCTTAGTGTGGCCCATCACAAACAAACAGATACTAAATAAATAAACAAATAAAATAAAATGTTTTGTTGATTATGATACCCCTAGTGGCACTTTTTCCCAAATAGGAATCCTATTTATTTTTGGGCAATGTCAACAAAATGCCCTATAGGAATCACCTTGGCTATTTAAACCAAGATAAGACCCCCAGAGGCCCTCACTTAGTAGTCTTGGTCTTGTTGACTTCTTTGCATGATCAGAGGGTCACCCTGGTGGTTGATTCCACTTTGGAAGATGTGAGTCCCTGAGCTTTCTTCTTAATTGATAATTGCAACGATGGACAACCCATAGGTTGGATAGTTTGTACTATATGTTAGTAGACTATCCCTTTAGTAAATCTAAGATAAGTCCATACTTCTATGGCCCTTCTTTAATGTGACTCATTGCACCTGGGTCCAATCTCATATGTTTAAGGTTAGGATCATGCCCTTGAGGCTTCTTTCCTAAGTGACTATCTTTGGTTTGGATTATGTCTCTCTAATGGTTGCCCCTTTAGGTTGAGTAGTATCATTTTGTGGATAAGTGTACTACTTTTTTGGCTGGTAAATCTAAGGTAGGTCTAGGCTTCTATGGTCCTTCCTTAGTGCAGCCCATCACAAACCAACATGGTCCACATCCAGTCAAGAATTAAATATAAAATCAAAATTGATATGAGTTGCCAAAATCAAACAAAATCCTTCAACATGACCAATCAGACCAATGGAACCCAATCAACCATTAAATCAACTAAATCAAACCAATCAAATAATCTAATCCAAATCCTATCAATTCCCAACAAATCTTCATTCATTCCCTTGGCATGATTCAATCCGATTATTTCCCTTCACATTCTTCATATGAAGACAAACTTTAACCAATCACTTCCAATGAATTCTCATTCATGCTCTTGGAATGATTCAATCATCAGCACCAAACTTCTAAACAAGTTAAATCAAATTCAAGAACTCTCTTTCCTACCCTTGGTATGAAAACAAAACAAATCAAACTTAACTAAAGATTTGAATTCTTGGTGCCCCTCCATTTTGTCCTCCCTTGATATCCATGGCCTTCTTGGATGCCATTGATCATCTCGATCAATGTCAATATGTGTAGCACCTATTATGGGTCCTTTTGTTGACCTCACTTTCAAAGTGAGGATTGTTCATTCGACTCTAGTCTAGGATTCTCTTAGTGCTAGAGACTTCTAGTGGCTAAGAGAATACTAAACCCGCATAGAGACATTTAAGCAACCTTGGGCATAGAGCTTACCTTAGGGGCAGTAGGATTCACCTACCTAAAGCCGACACTAATACCCACCAATTTATTTGAACCAAAGACAAATGATTGAAGCTACAACCTCAACTCATCAATTGACCATGATTGAATTTGATTCTGAATCCAAGCTCCAAGCCAAATTAGTTTGAACCTTAACTCAAGCCAACCAACTTCAATCCTCTAATTCTATTCAAACCAACCTAAGTGAACCAAACTTAATTCAATTCTCTCAATTGTTCTAATTATTCAATAGATCATATCAAACTATTTGAACATACTTGCAACTAAATTGATTAGATTCAAGTAACTCAAGTTGGCCCATTTGGCCTAAAGAGTTCAAACGAGTCAAAACCCAATCAAACTCAAATCAATTGTAGTCAAAGCCACCAATCAACTTCAAATTCATCATTGAATATATTCCAACCATCCATAGCCTCAATTGTTCCAAATTGACTTGACCTCCACTTAACCCAAGGTGACCTAAAGGTCCAATTAGACCAAACTTCAATTGAATTGAACCCCCCCACCATGAAATCTATCCAATCTCTGTTGATGATTGTGAGTCACTAACACACTCCACTACAATCAATTGAACTCACCTCCCCCCAACCCAAGTTAACCAAAGTGACCTAAATTGGATAAAATTATATTATTAGCCAAATTATACCAATGACTCTCATCAATAACCAATTGAATATGATCCAACCTTCAATTGGACCTAATTGACCCAACCAATTGGCATACTTAGCCCAATTTGACCTAAAGGGTAAAATTGAATTAAACCACTCCATAATCCAAATAAATTCAAATCAACTCTTCCAATCAATCATAAATGATCAATTGAACATACACCATGCTCATCAACTTGGCCAATTTGGTCAAATTGGTCAACATGAACCATATAAACCAAATCCAATTCCTCAAAATTGAATCAAACCAATAACACTAATTCATTCCAAATGACCGGTTGAACTTAATGAAACCCCACTTTGACCTAATTTGGGTCAAAATGGTCAATTTAGCACCTTGACCCACTTGACCTACATGAATCAAATTAAGCCAAACCATGTCAAAACTCAACCAAACATTGCATGACTCATCCTTGGGTCACCATCGGCTGAGTGGACCCAACTCATGGTCAAGCTAAGTTGGGTCAAACCCATTGAACCAAGCCCTTCAAATGGGACAAAATCCCCATTTGGAGGGTGATCCAACTCCCACCTCTTGGCACCACCTTTAGCCTTTCTTGGACAAAGAACCACTAACCCAATCTAACCTAAGGTTCTTTGGGTTTAGCCTTTTCCAAGAGAGGTGAGTTCACTCATGGGCAACCATTGGTCCACCTAAGGAGGAGTGTACACTCCATGGCACACCCACTCACACATCCACTTGAACTTCACGGTTTGAAGTGGAGAGGAGAGTATACTCCTCCCCATCCATTCAAACCAATTAGAGACCTTCCTTTGAGCATTCCAAGTAGTCTTATACCATTTCCCAAGCTCCTCGTCCACCCCATCGCTAGTGAGGCCAAGCTCCCTTCAAACCCGAGAGCCTCATCCATCCAACCTCACCAAATCTCCACCAAAGCTAAATTAACTTTCACTACATCTTCACCACACTCCGGTAATCCAAAACAAATTGATTCTCAATTGATTCGACCACTAGAAGGCACCCCTAGACCAACTCTAATGACTTTCTCAATGGCATTTGGCTCACAAACTAATCGGCAGGGAGGCAGATCAAGAACTTCACAACAAGACTTCATCTCATCAAGATGAAGCTACCTCTATCGATGGACTACCGATTTTTAGCTCCGACAAGGTAAAAATTTGGCAACTGTAGTTTAGGCCTCTAGGTGTTGTTATTTGTGAAGCAAATTTTATTTTTGTGTGATTTCCATTGCAGGATTTTCCTAGATCATTTTGGAGTTATTTTTGCCAACAAATGAGCTCCGATGAGCTCAGATCGAGTGGTGAAAAGTGGACAGTGTTCATCTTTCAGCCTTCGCAGGAGAACGAATCACTATCCTTCCATTGCACGTGATTAGAACAAATGACCATGAGTAATCATGCTAGAAATCTTGATTTAATCCTTTCATAATCATGGGATTAATCTCGACCATTCGATAGATTGATGGGACAAAATCATCCGCCATTAAGTTAGAAACCATGTTGGATGTTTTAAGTAACCAATATTACGACACAACATGGAAAGCACTAATATGTTAGCATCCACATGACACTAACAGTTGAAATCGATTAATTAGGTTTTAAAATTTAATTTAAATGGTTAGAAACTTCAAAAAATCATAACTAATTTTAGAAAATATTGAAAAATACAAATAAACTTATTTTGGAAAGCTTAGATAGAGGAGAATTTAATAAAAATAAAATCCCCAATTAATGCTTAATGAATAGTGCTTAATTAAAGTTTAAAACTTAGGCTAATTATCTTAATTAAGGGTAAATTACTTGGTTAATTAATTCTAAATTTAACATGTTGATTCTATGGGATGTCCTCTACCTCCCATATTTTTCTTGAAATTATTTACCATGTAATTTCGAAATCCCAAATTTTTAATCCTAAGTACCCCTTATAAATAATTTAATAATGATTAAAAATTAATGAATAGTGAAATTAAGAAATTAAGGTTGATTAAATAGCGAAAATAGTGAAAAAAAACTTAAGAATTAATTAGGATTCCTTTTTCCTAATTATTTTCAAAAGTAGTCCCTTATTGAACTTAATTAACATGTTTTGTAATTAAGGGTAAATTAAGAAAATTAATGATGAAATTCAAGTGAAATTGATTTAAATAACTCAAGTGCAACCCATTAATCCCTTTATGTGTTTAATAACATAAAGTCATGAAAGAAATTATGATTACCCCATTGGTGTGGGGAAATCTTAAGAGTATTTAACTTAAATATTTTCTCTTCTTTAATTTAATTAAGTCTTAAGCATGAGCTTAATTATATTAGACCTCTTTAGGTGCATTATTGATTTTAATTTCCCAAAGCATGTCATTGAAGGCTCATGATGAAGTGGTTAATTAAATTAAAGAAGCTTGGAGAAGGGTAATCAAATTGATGTAATTCATGGATTGAACCTAATTAGTTCATAAAACATACTTAATTTCTTTCCTTAAACATATTAAATAACCAATGTGGGATGGAGTGAATCTTAAGTATCACATCTCTTCTTTAGGTTTTAATAACTTGAATGTTAGAATTAAACCTTATGAAAGCTTTGGTTAGCATTAAGAAATGTTTATTTAACATGATTGTCCTTAGAATTCAATGAAATTGGGTAAGTTATGTGGTAACATTTAATTACTCCCTTTTAATTATTATAAATGTGCATGCCATGTATTTCATGTTTTAAAAGAAAATTAAAATAAAATGATTGCATTCAAATAGCATGAGTTGGATAAATGATATTTTATAATGTGGCTATTATCACTAATAATTCTAAAATTAATTTTGAAATTATAAGTTAATGATGAATCAAATAGTTTGAAATTTAAATCAATGTTTCTTGTAAATACTTAATGAAGTTTTCATTTGATTGTAAAAGATGGCAATGGAACATTTTATCTTTAGGTTTTATGCTTATGTTTACATGTATTTTAATTAGCAAGTATATAGTTTAGACATCTCGAGCATGATGCTTTAAGTATCCCCTTGGAGGTCTTAGATAATCTCACTTTCTTGGTTTAACAATGATACATACTTGCTTAATTTCATTTATGTGTATACATATGCTAGAATATAAAGTAAAACTCATTTCTTTATGCTATTAAACTTTATATAAATAAAGGATTTAATATAACCTTTGCATCATTTTGTTTCTATTCCTATGTATATGCTTATATGTATTTAAATTAGCAATTATATAGTCTGAACATCCAAAGAATACGAGGCATTAAGTTGCCCCAATGAGGTCTTAAATAATCTCACTTTCCCAGTTTAATAATGACATATACTTGTTTAAGTTTATAATACATACTTGCATAAGCTTAGCTATGCTGTGAAATCCCCTTTTCTATTAAATTCATGCATCAACATTCATTAAGTGTGCAAAACATGGGTATATTGCATGTATATGCATGTATTAAATCAAATATTAAAGAAATTAAAAATCAAATAGTGTGAATATTATTGATAATGAAAGGGAATAGTGAATTATTCCTCATGTGATGGTGACTTAATTTCATTAATCCTATGATGCCTTTCATGTTTGAATAAGATTCATTAAAATAAATTTAGGCTCAATAAAATTCATAATTGATTCATTAAGAAAATTAAAACCATAATAATTGACCTTTAGAAAATAACTTAGGTTAGGGATGAAGGAGTTAAGCCTTTTTCTTCTCTTTATAATAATTAGATATTAAGTGAGTATTGAACAAAATGAAAACATATGAGTTAAAATCCAATCAAACTACTAAAACACTTAAAGTGAAACCATCCTTAATGAATAATTTAAACAATCCTGAGATTTTAGACAATCATAATTAAAAAGCTCAATCAAGACATACCACTCTAAGCCTTAGCACACATATTAGAATATTAAGTTAGTGACCTTAGTAATAGGTTAGGCTAGGGTATGTTATGGTGATATATTTTTGTTTTGTGATGTATATTTTACTGGATGTTAGGATTATTTGTGTGTATTATGGATGTTAGGTCATTATTAAATGTGTTTCATGTAGGAGATTATGTTTGAGGAGCCATCATAATAATAAATAAATATAAATGTTCTTGCTTGCGATTCTTTGCCCTAAGCACAATCCAATTAGGGGTGGGCTTGGTTACCCAAGTGTAGGGTGCTAAGTCCAAATATGTGGATATTATTGCTTGGCTTATATACTTATTTAGCTAATATCTGCTTTGCATGAGTGGTTAGATTTCATTTTTCATAAAAATGTAATTTTTTTAATAGGATTAGGATTAGTGCTATAGGGTTTAGGATGAGTAGTGGCTAGAAGGTAAAGACCTGGGAGGCCCTGTGAAGCCTGGAATATTTAAATCCAACAAAGAAAGAGAAATAAGAATTGAAGACCCCCATAGAATTCATTTCATTTATAAAATTTAATTGTAATATGGGTTGTATAAAGGTAGAGCTCAGTTACCCAACTTTTTCTCTTCTTGTGTTCGGCACAATGCACTTGACCTTTTTTTATGAAATTTAAATGTTTGATTATTATGTTTAGATTATGTAACAAAATTGGCATGTTTTTCATATGTTTCTTAAAGTGTGATGACTTGATATATGGCCTGGACGCGGTAGGCTCTTTAGGATAAAATTAAATTTTCTATCATCATTAAAAAACTAATAATTAAATTCTAATGTAATTCATAACCTCACTCTAAAGTTTGGGTATATAAATAAGATAATAAAAGATTTAGAAACCCCTTAGTTGAATGGTTGTATGCTATAACAACATGCATATCATATTATCTCACTCTTGAATAAAGAGGATCTCCACTCTTGCATGATAGCGGAGAAGCTTGACCTCTAAAAGCCGCCCTTGTAGTGGAGAACACCTCTTCTCATGGATT
>CM038214.1:166296246-166518375 GCA_021442155.1 Cymbidium sinense
GTTAAGGTGGTTTGAGAAGAGCTAATCGATTCCAAATGATTAGTGATGACTTGGCAGATTATCATCATCCCTACTATACCAAAGCCTAATCTAGGCTTTGACTTAGAGTTCTTACACTTATTGTCCAATAATATTTTGAAGTACTATGACTTGCACTTATAGCACGTATGCAGAATTATATCATTCTTTGCTAGATTAAGAGCACAAGGTGAGTACCAATCAAATGGTAATTCTATTAATTCTTCAAATGACTCATCTTCAAGCTCTACATCAACTTTTAAGCTTGAGGATGTTGCTCCAAGATAAAACCTTTGGGGTTTAGCATTCAAACATATTTTGGGAGCATCCTCAACTACCAAACTCTCAATTTTCAATGAGGAAAGTGGGGTTAGAGCTAAGGCAGCCATACATCGTATAATAGTTTTACATAAAGGAGATTTAGATACACTTATTCCTTTCATGGTGATTTGACCTTCATCACTGTCAGGCTCTAGTGTAACCTCCAACAGAGTTTGCTAATGTAGAGAAGCAGCCAAGACACTCACTACGTAGGACTCATCCTTTGAACTATATTTTAAGTCTATGTAGATGACGGGTGTACTTCTTGATGCTGGGATGAATCTCTTGGTAAGTGGAAGGAATGGAGGCCTATCACCTCTGGGACTTCCTCTAGATTTCCCTCTTCCTCGCCCCGGGTGGAGGTCATCCTCCCACTTGTTTGAATGGAGTAACAAATTATGGGTAATATAATCTTGAGCTCTATCTCCTCCCTAACGCCTTCTTCTCACTTTTTTTTCTTTTCTTTTGATTCTTTTCTTTTTTTTTCTACTTTCTTTTCTTTATTTTTTCTTTCTTTTTTTTAAATTTTGATTAAGTTCATGATAGAAGATATTTTGCTTCATAAGGAGGTAATAGGCCGCATCCTCATAAATCCTAACCTCAAATACTACAAATGTTTTGAGATCTCCTTTGACACAATATTCGGTCCCATCCCTAATGAACTTGATGCACTGATGTAAAAAGGATGGAACCATGTTGTTTTCATGAATCCAAGGTAACCTTAGCAAGGTATTAAAATATGTACTAAAATCTATTATATGAAACTTAGCTTCTGTCTTTCAATCATCTATCTCTAAAGGCAACACTATAGAGCCTAAGGCCCTCTCGCTTTATTCATTGAATCCTTTTAACATCATCTTCTCAGATTATACTTTAGAGATGTTGATCTTCAAGTAGGCAAGGGTTCTTAGACTCATAATGTTCACTGATGTACCTGGATCAACCAACACTCTGGATAGTCTAAACTTGCCAACATCATCCATGATGTAGAGGGGGTGGTTGTGCTCTATTGTCCATAGTAGTATGTCTTCATCTAAGAATGTATCTCTTAGACTTCTTTTAAAAAACATTCCTCCTCCAACTAGATTATGGTGGCCAACTAAGCTAAGCATATTTCGTGGTCAAGAAAATCCTTTAATAATTTTCATTTCTTCATAAGATAAGGGTGTCATATATGCTTAACATAGCTAGAAACTTTATAGGGTATGCCAGAACATTATAGTCAACTTTAAGTTGGTCCTCCACAAGCACATATAAGGGTGGACCATCTTGTGAAGGGGTTATCTTCTCAGTGGAACCAATGACCTATTTATCTTATCTTGAAGTGCTACCCTAAGAGCTAGAACTTTACTACTATGGAGGTTAACTTCAATGGCTTCTTGTGATGAGGAGCTTATGAAAAGTTCAACCTGCTCATCAGGTGTACTATAGCTTCTCCTAAAGGATCATTAGAATAGGATGACTCTAAATTTATCTTGTGCGGTGAACTTTAAAGATTCAAAAAAGGATAATCTATTATTGAATATGAATGGAATTGATAAGAATTATTTATATTATTTTTATTATGACTTGGAGAGCTATCAATGGGAATAAAATCATTGAGATCTTCAAAAGTAGATAGAATGTAATCAAAATTATTCTTCTTCATTGATTTCTTCAATTTTGGCAGTATATGATAAAATTCAATTAAACTAAGCAGTATAAGTGGCTTGGTAATCTCATTCATAGATACAACACTACTGTTAATGGTGACAAAGCTAGTAGATGTGGTAACTACAACTGTGGAAGGGAGAATGCTGGACTCAGATAGTGGTGGTGTTATGTAACTATCCTGGGCACATGGTGGCAACCCTACCCTGATAACTAGCAAAACTTCCTTAATGTTGGAGATCTAAGCTATGTTAGGCACCTGCAGAGAAAGTTTCTTTTAGAAATAATCTTTTTAGAGGTCTGGGCTAAAGAGATATCTGAACCTTCTTTTTTCTTAAGAGGATTGGATGTTTCCCCAAAGACTATTTTAATGGAATTAGAAGGTTGTTCCACTAAGTATTTTTAGGGATCACAATGGCTCCTAACTTGTGGCTATGCTCAAGCCAATCCTAAAATGTAAAGTAATCCTCTAAGACATGACCTAGCATGCGTGGTAGGGGTAGTTAGGATTATCACTCCCTACCCACTTCCTTTGACTTTGTAGTCTTTGATAGCTAGAAACTAGACTTCTTAAGAAGATTCTTGAAGATTTTCCTGACTACTTCATTTTTGAATTAGTATGGCTTGATGAGTTTATTGATGAGAGTAAGTGGAAAGTAGCTACCTGGTGGTGGATACTGGTATTATTGTTGTGTAGACTGCTAGGGTGGCCCTTATGGTGGCCGAGGTAGTGGAAGTGGAGGTGGGAGTGAAGGCTGCTGAGCCTTGGGCCTCTCAAACTATGCTCTCACTGGCTGCTTCCCCTTGTCCACTATTACTACTATTCCTAGCTTCTTCTTAAACACTTTCTAGGGCTTAAGCTTGGATGACTAGTCTGAGACAGGAAACTATTTGGATTCCTCTTATAGGTTAGCCCCCTTGCTGATTAGTTTCTCAAATGTCTGAATAGTAAAGCCCTTGAGCATGAAGGTGACTGGGGCATAAATAAGCTTGAGAAGAATCTCAATGGCATGCTGCTCCAACATCTATGGTCACATTTCATACTCAAGTTTTTCCACCTGAGAATCTAATCAATAAGGAACTCATTAGATTTTTATTTCTCTGCAATGAGGTTCCTTATAATCACTCTTTATTGAGCTCTTATTAATCTCTTGATAAAAAGTTGCTCTAATTCTGCAAAATATTTCACCAAACTATTGGGCAGTTTGGCATACTAATCAAAGGCTACTCTAGAAAAACTACTGATGAACTGCTGGAAGAGTAGGACATCACTACCATTGGAATTACAACAACTGGCTCTATAATGTGCAATGCACTGCCTAGGGTTCCCACTACCATTGAATACCTTGAAGGATGGTGGCACAAAACCCTTAGGGTATTGAACTACATTAAATTCTTCCAGTTATGGTTTACCCTTTAAAATTGATGAGCTCCCTTAGGCCTGCACCAATTCCTCATTCACTTATTGTTCTACCATCTGTTTAATGTATTTTTTCTTGCATGGAGGTAGTAGCAGTTATCTTCTTATGAAGGCTAGCAGTATCCTCATCTATTGGAGTAGCATTCTTAAGATGATTTAGGATATGTACCAACTCAAGTCTGTCAGCATCCAAAAGAGTGGTTTGAGGGATAGGTGATTGGTTCTACAATGCTAATACCACTGCTATCAACTGCTCTACTCTCCTCTCCATCCTATCAATCTGATTTCCCTTAAGCTTGATTTATTAGACAAGGTGTTGTGTTGAGTTTGATGCCTCACCTTCCTCAACTACAAAGCCCTGAGCTTCTTGGCTGGGGTGTTCCATATGCAAGGATCCTTGGGTGTCAACTATGTTGACTTCAATGACATCATCAAAAAGGTCATTATTATCAGCATTGAAGTTTATCATGTCCTCATCTTGGTCAGAATGATCATCTCTAACTATCTTTCTCACTATGGCATGATAGTCCTCTAATATCTTCTCTAATGATCAATCATCCACTCTACCTAGAACCATTGGGACATATGTCAAAGGTTGACTCACTACTGGACTATTTCCTGAAGAGGTGATGCACTATATGTTTTGGATGGGAGGGGTGCTATCCTTGACTGACTCGATAATCATAAGAGTCAACCAGGCATTTCCTTCCTCCTTTTCCTCTGGCTATGGAGACAGAGTGACAATGACACTTTTAAGCCATGACTCATTCTTCTCGATGGTTGGGACAAGTAGAAGAGCTCAGCCTTAGCTCAACTAGTATAGTAGATAGAGTGCGGTCCTTGGGACATAATTGTTTCACCAAGGGGGATGCCTTTTCTCTTGATGCTGACTTATGGTATTTGGTGGGTACTTCAGATGGCAGGAGATGAACTGGTGACGGTGGTAGGTGAGTGGAGTGGTGTGGTGGTGGTGGCACCGGCAACCTCTTTGCCAAAATTATCTTCCTACGACTGGAAATAATGAGAACTATCATATTTGAATGATTGACCCTATCAGCTCACCGATCATGATGGTCAATCAATGCTGAGGCCACTGACTATCTAGAAAACCTCCTCCTATCTCTCTTGCTAGATTGGGTAGCAAGCTTGGCCTCTGTGGCCATTTATCTGTTGATCTAATCACTTACACTTCTAGGGATATGTCATCTCAAGTCATGAATGGTGGAAGTCTCAGAACTTACATGGACTCTCCCTACTCTCTTGAGCATGGACCTCAGACCAACATAGAGCTTCCTTCACTCCCTATCTGGTATCTCATACTCTGTGGGTCGTGGGGGTGATGCTTCTATCTTTTTATATCCTCCTATCCTTTTGTAGCTAAGAGAGGGTGAAACCTACTACCATTAAGAAGGGGAGAGGTCTCATGGAACCTTTTCAGCTACATATGAGGCTTCCTCAACCTCCTTAGCCATGAGATCATAGTACTGCTTGATTTTCTTATTCTTATTACAATGCTGAGTCTTAGCCAAGGGTGCATGAAGGGAGCTAGTACTAACCTTAAAGGTGGGAGAAATAATCTCAGATGATAGGACTGACTTCTCTGTAAGAACTAGGGTTACAACAAAGGCAGTACTAGTCCTAGCAGAAGCTGTAATAGGCACAAGTGGTACTCATGGTGTGGGAACCTCTAAGGCTTTTCTCTTTAAGGATGGGAACTCGGTATCTAATTAGAGATCAAACTTAAGAAGTGGCTTTTTGTTGACCACCTCCTTACTCACTATACTGAGGGTAGGACCATCACAAGTAACTTTGAAATGCTCAAGCTAAAGGCTAAACTGGATGACTGGGGATAAGGTGAGTATGGCATGATCCATGGCCAAATCCACACCCGAAGCAAATGAGAAGATGAGTTTTCAAGAAGTCATGGTGACTGACTGCTTGAAAGAAAAAGAAATGGGGCATTCCTCTTTGCTGCTGAAAAATAAGAGTATAAGATTAGAATTTTCTCTAGTTGTTGTTCTTTTGACTTGACTTTAAATTGAAACACTCATTTAAGAAATTTGGTTATGGGGTTCATATATGAATTGGAGATATTTTTAATTTTGGGAAGGATTATATTTTAAACTTTACAAAAAGTGAGCTCAAATGAATTTTAAAGATGTTGGATGAACCTTACTTTGCCATGTTAGGGGTAAGAGGTTCTTAAAATTTTAAATTGACTTTATTTAAGTTATTTTATGTGATTTCTTTGATTGATTTATTTTACCTATTGGAGGTCTAATAGGGGTTTTAAGACCGACTAGACTAAGGTCCTAAAACCATAAAAATGCTTGCCTAAGAGATTGAAATAAGCGTGCCCAATGAAAAGAATAATAGTCTTGAACTCACATAAAAATATAAGTTCACAATCGATGTTTGATGATAATGATTGATTACTAAAGACAAAGAGAGGAACCATCCCTAGTGGAGTTGTCAGAAAAATTTATGGTGTTTTAATTTGAAATCATAGGGACACCACAAAGATCTTAGGGGGTACTTATTGAAGTTATTCGGTGCTACATCAAGCTATGATGTACTACCTCCGAAAGATAGAGAAATCACCGAGAATATACCTAATCACCTAATTAAAACTCCTAAGGTAGATGGGTCTATGAATATACCAGAGATCTTTCCCCTACTTCACATGGAGAAGTAAAGTAGGGTTTAATTTATTCTAGGTTCTTTAGTTTCCTATGGAAGCAAGCTTCCATAATTAATTACATCTTAAGAAAGGAGAATCTCCTAAGAACACTCTTAATTAAAGTAGTCAATAAGTATCTCCAAAATTTTCAAAGTTAAACTATTAAATGATTTGGTATTTATAAAAATCAAATGAGAAGACTTCTTTATAGATTCTAAAGGAGAATAACTAAGAGGCACCCATGATACTAGGAAGCATAGTGAGTGCTTCGATCTACCCTATAGTGAGGCTTTATATATTTGATAGAGAGAATTTACTTTTATTTAAGTTAGAATCTTATTAGAATGTTAGGACTTACAGTCCAACAACAAAAGATTATGGAATGCCTAAGAGGTGAGGACTTATACTCATAACCCAAGGGAAATAAGTAGCCTCAAAACCTAAATCAAAAAAATTCTTTAGCATAAGCTGAAAGCATGACCTAAGTTTAATCAAGAAAGATGGGATATGATAGTTCACCTCCACAAAAGAGAATGAACGCACCCTAACTCTTCTAGACTTATAACTGCCTAGAGTGGCTACAAGCTAACACCTCCTAAGCTTTAAAATAATGTTGGTTGATCTTATGTAGATGCAAGATAGCTAGGTTATTATTTAATTAGGAAAGGAGCTAGAATCATAAACTAACTCCCTAAAAGACTAGAATATAATTGGCATGAAAATATGTCTTAGACTAATGCAAAAATTACAACTTTTAAACCATTTTGGACCAAGGCTTGGAAACATTATGCCTATATGCGTGAGAATATTTTGTCATGGGATAAATCAATTAGATGAGGTGTTCTCCACTATAGGGGATCACCCTCAAAGGTCAAGCATATTCCCTATCGCAAGAATGAAGACCCTACCTATTCAATATTGGAATAATATGACATGCATGGTGTGATAACATTCAACATTTAGCTAAAGGGCTTCTAAATCTTTTATTTATTATAATTCATAGCTTAGGCTTTAAGATAAAGTTATGAATTGCATTAGGATTTAGTTATGAATTTTTAGTAAGGGTAAAAAAATTAATTTTATCCTAAAGAGCCTACCGCATCCAGGCCACACATCAAACCATCATTTAAGAAACCTATGAAAAGCATGCCATTTAAATTGAACAATCTAAACATAATGATTAAACATATGAATTTCATAAAATAATAAGAGGTCGGTGTGGCTAGCTATCATCGTACACCCCAAAAAGAGAAGAAATTTGGTAGTCGAGCTCTGCACTTATACAACTCAGATTATAATTTAATATTACAATTACAATGACTGTTATGGGGGCCTACAATCTCCTGCCCCTCTTTTCTTCTTCGAATCTACTTTGCTCTAGGCTTCATTGCCTTCTAGACCACTACTCATCCTAAACCCCCATTGCACTAATCCTAATCTAATTACAAAAATTACATATTTATAAACAAATGAAATCTAATTACACCTAAAAATAGATATTAGTTAAACAAACATATAAGCCAAGCAATTATATTTCACATATTTAGACTTAGCACCCTGCACTTGGGTAACCAAGCCCATCTATTTTAATTGGATAAGAGGCATCTGCTAGCAAGAATATTCATATTTACTTATTATTACAGGGACCTCTATAGCATAATCCCCTATAGAAAATATCATTAGACTAATTGCAACTTAACATCTCTTCTATGCACAAATAATTCTAACATCCAGTCTAAAATATTACATCATAAAATAAAACATAACACCACAACATTCATCGGCCTATCCTAAGGCCATAATTAGCGACTTAGGATTCTAATATGTGTGTTAAGGTTTAGTGTGCCATGTTTTAACTAAGCTTTATAAGTTTAATTATCTAAAGTTTAAAATTATGTAAGTTAAACATTACAAGAGGTTTCACTTAAAATCTATAAATGAATTAATTAATTTTAATTTACTCTTTCTTGTTTTATTTGATTCCCACTTAATATCTAATTATTATGAAGAGAAGAAAGGGGTTTCCCCCCTTCATCATTATCCATGTTTTCTAAGTATATATTATTAAGACTTTGGTTTTTTAGTAGATTATTTATTAAATATTTTAATTAAGCCTAAATTTGGGCTAGTCTTAAGGAGTCTTATTCAAAGATAAAGGCATCTCAAGATTAATAAAATGAATCATAGGTTTTTGATGTGATATAAATCAATATCACATTAAAAATATCACTTTATTCATTGTGATCTTTTTGTGTGGCTTGTTGAGTGAGGAGAGCGTCAGCAATTTGGCCACCTGTGGGCTTCTTGAGTTCGACCTTTAGAACCCATCCATGTCCTAGACTTGAAAATGAAGAGGTTGATGTTTTCCCAACTTAATTGATTGACACTTTAAGAATTGAAAGTTCTTCTGACTTGATCTTCAGAATTTGACAAATCTGAGAGACAAACTCTTGATATTTAGGACTGCCTTTTTGTGCATTGAAGTAGATTCATTTTATTCTTGTAAGACCTGTAACTTTAATAATAACAGTTATATATATCTTTAGGGATCTCGGCATAAAGCTCGATGTCAACCTGAATGCATATACAAGAAGCTCTCCTATTTCATAGGGAATGATTGTACAGCTTTGACTTATAAAAATTAAAAAATGTCCCCTGTCTAACAAAGGGATTGTATAGTTCAATAGTTCATAAATACATTCTATATATATATATATATATATATATATATATATATATATATATATATATATATATATATATATATATATATATATATATATATATATATATATATATATATATATATATATATATATATATATATATATATATATATTTATCTAAGGATCTCGGCTTGAAGCACAATGTCAACTTAACTAAATATATAAAAATACCCCCTATCTAATAGGTGGAGGCTTTAGCAGTAACTTGAAAATGCGTTCTCATTTTATGAGAGAATCTTCAAGTGATATTACATATGTATTTGATATGAAAGTTTTACTAGTGTAAGATTCATTTAAGTATTTATATACTTATCCATAGTCAATTGTGATATTTCTTGAGATATTGACCGTTGATTGGTGGCATCAATCGTTGACCATTCTTGTCAATAAGCTGGTAGGCTCCTCCTTTGTACACCTTCTCTATGACGTAAGGACCTTCTCAGTTAGCTTCAAATTTACCACCGATCTTGCAATGAGAGATGATTGGCCTTCTCACCATCAGAACCAATTCACCTTTCTAGAATGTTCGAGGACGTACTGAACTATTGAATGCTTTAGACATCCTCGCTCTATAAATTTCTTAACTTTGTTGACCTTGGAGTCTAACTCCATCAAGTGCATCCAAATCTTTCATTCATAGGTGAGCGTTCTCAACATGAGTAAGATTGAATTGGACAACTACTCGAAGTGATGACAACTCAACTTCTAGTGACAGAACAGCTTCAACTCCAAATCTTAGAGCATAAGGAGTGACTATGGTTGGCTTTTTATAAGTTGTTCTATATGCCCAGAGTGCTTCCATCATTTTAGTATGCCACTCTCTTTTATTCTTCGTGAGAATCTTTTTGAGCAACTTTACCAATATCTTATTGAAAGCCTTTGCTAAACCATTGTCCCTTGGATTATAGATTGATGAATACCGCCAATCAATTTTGTGCCGATGAAGAATCTGTATATCTTTGCACTCTTGAAAGTTGGACCATTGTCTGAAATGATTTATCGTGGCACCCCGAATCTATAGATAATATTATTAGTGAAGAATTCAATGACTCGATCAGTAGTGACTTCCTAAAATGGAGCGGCCTCGACCCACTTGGAGAAGTAGTTAGTAGCTGCTACAATGAATCGATGTCCCACTGATGATGGAGGATAAATCGAGTCTAATTATATCTGTACCCCATGTTTTGAATGACCAGGATGCTATTGTTGGGTGTAGAGGATTCGAAGGTTGATGAATGAGATCTCCGTGGACTTGGCATTCGTGATATTTTTTGGCATACTTTATGCAGTCTTTCACCATTGAAGGCCAATAGTATCCCATCTTCTTAATTTTTGTTGTCATTTTAGGAACTAACTAGTGCACGCCACAGAGTCCTTCTTAAATTTCGTGACGTTACTGTTGGCTTCATCCTTCCCTAAGCATCGCAACCACATTTTCTCAAAGGATCTACGGTACAATGTGTCATTGACATAAGCATATCATAGGATTCTTTTTATAATTTATGTGGCTAGTGATTTATTGCTCGGCAATTTGGTTTCCTTGAAATAATCGATGAAAGGTTATTTCCAATCATTTGGTTCTTCCATTATGAAAGCTTCACATGATTTATTTGTAGTCCTTTTGAGTTTTTCCCTCTTGTACTTGTCATTCTTTAGGAGAGTGAGGAGCAATTGGAATTACTTCTTGCGCTTGAGTTTGATGTCCACCGAGGGAGTATGGATTTCTGGTTACGTAACTAAATGAGTAGACACTTCAATTAACATTATTGTCATTCATGTTCGCCATCTCTTTTGCTAGCTTGGCCAGGCAATCTGCTTTACTATTCTTTGATCAAGAAACTTGAGCTAGTTTAATGTTTGGAATTTGTTTCATGAGCTCAAGCATTCATTTATGGTAGTATGCTAATTCAAGCTTGTTAATGGTTGATTACTAATTGAGAGTCTCTAAAGATTCTTAAATTTTGAATGTTGATAACAACAACTTCTTTGAGACCTGCTATCAATGCCTCGTATTCAGCTTCATTGTTGGTTCTTGGCTCAGTCATCCTATATGAATGTCTCATTATGCCACCTTCTCTTTCATGAATAAGCAGAATCTGTTCATCAGGTAAATCATCATTGACTGCTGAATCTGCTGGGATAGGATGCACATCAAGAAAATCTACTAGTATTTGGCCCTTAACAGCTTTTTGAGATACATATATGATGACGAACTATAACAGGAGTATTGTTCATCATGCTAAATGACCTATCAATGCTGGTCTCATCATCAAGAACTTTAGTGGATCGATCTTTGAGATGAGTGTTATCTTATGTGACAACATGTAATGTTGAAGCTTCTTGGCGAAGATCAGTGCAAGATAGTGCTTCTCGATCGGAGAGTACTTTGCCTCAAATTGTATTAATCTTTGACTGATATAATTCAGTGCATTTTACTTGCCTTCTTCATTGTGCTATGCAAGCAATGCTCCGAGGGATTCTTCTAATATAGTTATATACAAAATGAGAAGCTTTCCTGAGATTGGCGCCACCAGAATTGGTAAATTTAATAGGTATCTTTTGATGTTGTTGAATGCTTCTTGACACTCATTATCCTATTTAAATGGTGCATTCTTCTTTATCAATTTAGCAAATGGTTGACACCTGCCCGACAGATTTGATATGAAGTGCCAGATGATTGCCAAATGTCCCTGCACGGAACAAAGCTGATGAAGATTTTTTGAGGTGGCATGTTCACTATCGCTTTGATTTTATTAGGGTTGATCTCAATTCCTCTATGTTGTACCACATAGCCAAGGAACTTTCTAGAAGAAACCCCAAATGCACATTTGAGAGGGTTCATCTTGAGATCGTATTGCCTAATTATTTCGAAGACCATCCTCAGGTCACCAAAATGATCTCTTCGATCTTTGCTCTTGACGAGTTCATCCACATAGCATTTTACTATCGATGACTCATCAAGATGTGTCATGACCCTTTGATATGTAGCTCCAGCATTCTTCAATCCAAAGGGCATGACTGTGTAGCATCATATACCAATTGACATCCTAAATGATGTGTGCTTCTCATCTTCAAGAGCCATCTTAATTTGATTGTATCCCGATGATCCGTACATAAATGAGAACATATCGCTGTTGGAAGTATTGTCAACTAGTAGTTATAATATTGGAAGCATAAAATCATCTTTTGAGCATGCTTTGTTCAGATCTTGAAAATCAATGCAGATAAGGATTTGACAATTCTTATTTCTTACTAGAATAGCATTGGCTATCCAATCTACATACTTTTCTTCTCGGATAAAGTTTGCTTCGATCAGCTTCTTATTTTTTGCAATCCCTTATTCTTCAATCTCCAATCTCATTCACCTAGGAGCTTGCTTAACAGGTGTTGCACCTACCTTGATGGCTAGTTTGTGAACTGTCACATCAAGGGATAAGCCTGACAGTTTGAAGTATGTCCAAGCAAAGCAGTCCCTAAATTCACATAGCAGAGCTTTCATTAATTCAAACTATTCATCAGGCATAAGGGCACTGACGAAAGGTAGATGAGGATCATCCTCTATTTCCAAGTTGATTTCCTTCAACTCATCCATGGTAGTCATCCACCATCCTCAAGCTCTTCAAGTACTTGGCTTAGCTTCTACCTCCTCATCATTGGTTAGCTAAACCTCATAAAGATCATATTCATTTTCAATTTTAGTGTCAATCTTTTCTTCTATTATCGCATAATAGGTTTTTCTTTGACGGTGTTTATATCGGATGTATCCAAGACCTTTAAATGTATGATTATCACACTTTCAGGTCTGGACTTTTAGACCCCAAAGGGTATCAAAGAAGTGGGCTCGCCATTTGTCTGTTCCAATATCAACTCCCAATTTGTGCATCATCTTGTGAATCCTTGGAGGATAATATTTTGGCATTCTTGTGAGAACCATATCAACATATTCATCAAATTGCATGAGCCAATCAGAATCCTGGTGATAGCACTCAAACTTGTAAAATGAAATTTCACGCTCACTACTCCGCAAAAGGAGGCACATAAAAAGTCTTTAACTCTTCAACAATGTGGACTTCATGTGGAGCAATTTCTTTGAAGTGTTGAAATGGAACTGACACGATCACTAATGATTCTTCTGATATCAATAGGTCTACCATCCTTCTTGAAGAGATTCACTAAACTTCACTTTCATAAGTAGGTTTAGAATCATACTCAAAATCTAAGTATTCCATAATTTTCTTTCCTTTCACCAGAGACTTGTTTGCTCCCTCCGGCGGAAGGATCATCATCTTCTTCTTCTTCTGTGTCACTGCCCAGATGAAGGACTAGCCTTTTCAACTTATGTGAGATGACATTATTTTGAGATGTCGTTATTATGTAATTAATATATATGTTGATTTAAAGTTATTTCGATGTTCTGGATGCAACGACATGGTCCATTTCGAGACCGGAGGCCATTTGGTTCATGTAGGCATTGAATCGGGGTCAATTTCAGTTCAAATTTATGTGTCGTCGCTTCTGCCGCTCGATATTCATGTAGACTAGTTTGAATTGAGTGTGGACAGTCTCATTTGATAGGTTTTGACATTTTGAAGCTACCGACATGATCAATTTGGTGAACGGAGGTCATTTGGGCATCATCGTAGCTTCCTGACCTCGATATATGTGTCAGTGCATCGACGAACTTCTTTCTTGATCGGCCGACCGTCGAATTATGCATTTGTTGACCTCCAATAGTTGGTGGGGGGGAGGGGGGTTGTATACTCTCAAATAGTTATCTGATGGATCTATTGAAAGATAGAAAGCTTGTATTGTTGTAAAGGGAGTCACCCATGAACTAGACGGGCATATGGTCTCGATGATTTTGATACCTTTTCTCCTATTGCCAAACTTCACTCTATCAGCATTATCCTTTCCATTACAGTCAACAAACACTGGCCTTTTCACCAATTTTCTATAATGGGGAGAGATTCCATTATAAACATTTCCTCCCTTTGGTACACTAACCCAGAGAGAACTTCAATAAAACGAAAGCATCATCGCATTTTTTTGTATACTTATTGACATTATATGGAGATCGTGTTCAAGCACGAGGGATAGATATGAAGTGCCTCTTTAGAGTATCTTGAAGTGAGAGTGTCCTCCTACTGGGAAAGGATAAGTGAATTCTTGTATGAGGATGAAGTGTGTATATCCTTTTTATTGGAGAGATTGGATACTCATCATTACACGTCAACTTGAGGATTTGCTCCAACCCGAGTTCGACTTCACTTTCAATAATCTCGTTATGCAAGTGAACAATCTTGCCCCACATGGTACAATAGGGGATGAGTGTAGTGATTTCTTCATGGAGTTAGTTTGAAGTAAAGAAAGGGACTAAGTTCATGCCCCTTTCAAATAGGCATTGGGCAGGTCCCATTTTTTAGATTCTTTTACCTTATGAATTCAAAATTTAGGGCCGCTTTGAGACTATTCCTATTAGTCAATTTGAAATTTTCTATGTGATTCAAAGCCGGAAAGAGGATGCATTCCATTACTAGATTGGTAAGATCTCTTTTAAGAGAGAGAGAGAGAGAGAGAGAGAGAGAGAGGACTAAGCAAATTGCCCATATCATAGTATGAGGTCGTTTGAGCCTCTCCCTCTGGATGAAGTCAAGTGCCACTCTCCATCAACCTCACAAGTTTCTAGAAGTCAAGTAGTTGTCTAACCGTTGAAGTCACCATAAACACTGTCATACCTCACATTCCTAGAATGAGACTAGGGTCCCATTATTTTTTTTCCTTGGGTAGCTTCCTTATAGGCTTCACCGGACAACTTTTGAATCCCATACGGTCCATAAATGGATTTCTTCATCATTCCACCATGCATCCAACTGTTTCACTCTCATCCCTCTTTAGACACTTGGCCTTGTATCAATCCAACCATTCATAGTGGACTTCTTGACCCCTTTAATTGTCAAAGCCGTCTGACATCTTTCGAACTTGTTATACCACTTTGTCTTCTATAGACAGCTGTCAAGGGAATCTTCACTTCGATCCTATAAATGAAAATAAATCTTGAGGGCAAGGAAGAAAACTGGCTCATTTAGGACATCCATTTTAGTTGCATACTTGAGTGAGAAAAACTTTGTTGTAGCTTCGCGAGTTGGTAAATGACTTTCTTCCTACAAGAAGGGGGGAAACATTGATTATCTTTTTTTTTCTTTCGTGGATGCTAATCAAAAGAATAGCTCAACCGACTCCTCGGGTTCTTTTTGACTACACTTCGAACGAAATCATGAGCAGAATAGAGGCTCCTTGAGTCATATAGATGATGGCAGAGCAACATCTTAATCAAACTCTAACATATGGTGATTATTGAGAGAGTAGAAAAAGAACATTGACCCACAAACTGACAGTAGGAACTAAGAAGAAAGATATTAGCTACTCTAATTAAGAAAGATTACATAGTTCTGTGAAAGACTATGTAGAATTTGTGAAACCAAGAGTACCATAACGAGTACTAGTAATTACACAGCACCACTATGAGTGAAAATGCTTGTGTGTGAAATACAATCCTTAAGGAAAAAATACAAAATCTCCGGATGTCACACAATCTTTTGCACGTAGGAACTTTCCATAGAGAAAGAGCACCAGGGTTAGCCCTCCATAGATCACTAATCTTTCTCTCAATGACCAAGAAGAACACTCACAATTGAGTGTTTTCACCTGAATGTACCATGTCAACAATTAAAGCTGAACCTAACTTTGCAAAACAATATTATAATACACCTTCATACATCCCATATCATTATTGTTTGCTGCAAGACTGTGGCAAGGTATGTATGTTCATGAGAAATTGAAAGAAGTATCATATAAAGTACTATAGGGGTAGGGCCTTTTAGCCCGCCCTTAGGAACTAAAACTGAAATTATAACATATAGATGTCAATATAGATGGAATTGAAGTGACTTGCATCACCTCACTCAATGACATGAAAATATTACTCTCTTACTCATCTTACTCATAGGCCATAAGGCTTAGGGTTCTATGTCTTCAAACTCAAGCATGCAAAGTATACTAAATCCTTGTTTAGAGGAAATAGGAGACTGTGTAGGCATACTAATCACTCTTCTAAAGAATCACATCTCTATGGTGCAAGAAGAGAAACTGTGAGTATCCGCACAAAGTCCCCATTGAAGTAGAAAATTTGTATTCACATCTTCTGGAACTATGAGTTGTAAGACTCACACAGTAGAGAGATTAGAAAGTTGATCTCACAAGTCAGTTATATTGTGAAGTACATTATGTCAAAGTGTTATTCACATTAAAATAGAATCTGTCTCATACATCGATATAAGATAGTTTGCTTTTGCTCTTTCTTAAAGGGAAAGTATGCTAGAGGGGTCCACACTTACCAATTAGTGACCAAAAAGCAAGTCAAACTATTTCTAGACAAAAATGAGAAGATAAATTTCAATATACCAAACTTGAGTCATGCCATCAAGATTCCAAATAGAATTTTTTGTTCCAACTACAAAAAAGATTCCAAGATTTTGCCACTTCATTTAGGTAGAGAGTGTAGCCTTCAAATGCACAAACAAAGCTTAAATTTAGACTGACCACACGAACATTACAATGTAGTGGCCAAAGGAAGGCATCTAGCTAACAAGACTACTAGCATAGGTTTACTCCAACACTAAGAGCATGTTGTAATTGCTAGCATATCGACAGTCTAAGAGCCATGAGGCCCAAGACTGACAACCATGAACAATGCCACAAAACATTATCTAACTGATTGTAGTGACACAGATGATCATAATCATGGATCTTTTGATCAAGTCTAAGATGATCAACCTTCTGAGATGCCCCAAAAGAAGTTGTTAGGACCTAAAATATCTTCTTCGCCTAGAGAACTAGGAGCAAGCATTCTTTCGAAGCAAGCTAGGGAACTCCTTGA
Source organism: Cymbidium sinense (assembly GCA_021442155.1). NCBI lineage: Eukaryota > Viridiplantae > Streptophyta > Magnoliopsida > Asparagales > Orchidaceae > Cymbidium > Cymbidium sinense. Next base: position 166,312,998 of record CM038214.1, read on the forward strand.
TAAGCAATTTTTTGTTGAGCAATATCATCTGAAATTTGGCTAAATGCTTGAAATGAGCGAGATGTTCTTTTAGATCACCAGTCTCATCAAATGTATCAAACTTTGAAGGGATGTAGTCTCACTTTCTTAGCCATCTACCATATGGCCTCTAAAATTTTGGCTCTTATGATCTTCATTTATAGACTGCATTGTGGTGGCGATGATCTTTTGATCTGCAACATCCATCATGGACGAAGAAGAGGAGGTTGGCTTTCGAGTAGTAGAGTGGTAGAATAAAAATGATTGCCTTGGCCTTGCAGTTCTTCTTATTGTAATGCACTAGTCAAAGGTCCTAATTTGGCTTTTTTGAATGTGATTGAACCTATAAAAATAAAAAAAATGCTTCATTTCATATAGCATGATTTGTATTCTCCTCTCCTTTTAGTGGAGTATAGCAAGCTCACCTCTCTTTTCAGTAGATTCTTGACTTATGAAATCAAAGTCGTATTATATATGTTATGAAATCAAGGAAATCAATCGAAATTATAAAATCATTTCATTAAAGTAGCAAAATACTTTTCAAGAAGAAAAATCTAGTATCTTTCTAAAATAGACTTATCTCACAAATTTCTTTTCTCTATTTTCTGTATGATCTATTTGGTAAACCCATTTATCTTATCCGTCGAGTAATGAGAATGAAAGGATAGGTTTTTATGGGCTCGAGCAAAGAGAAAGGAGGTATATACCCACTAGAGCAAAGTGAGAGGAGGTATATATCAGCTCGTGCAAAGCGATAGGAATGAAGTAGCTATCCTACTTTTTTAAGGAGAGGATCGAGTGATCAAGAATCAATTTCATGATATGTCACATTCAGTGAACTAGTATAATCCACTCTCTATTAGTAGTAATGATGCCAAAGAGGTTAACCAAGCTAAATGTGATCTTTTGTTGAAGCTGAAGAAAGGACTATACAGTACCCATAGAAATAATATATTACTTTTATGCAATCTCTTTTTTTTGCCACTGTCTCTACACTCCAATTGCAATCCTTCACTATGCGTATAAATGCCTTCTACTTAAGAGGCTCATCTCTTGATCTGATAGTCAATGGGTCAGGCTTCTCAATCAATGTCATAGTCTAAGATACGGATTGAAAGATTCAATTGAGCTGCTCCTTGCCTCTCGAGTCTTCTCAGCTTCTTAGACTAGACCGCTAAACCAAAATAAAGACCAAATTTCCATGGGCTTAAGATTGCCCATTCCCTAACACTATAGGTAGGAAATGATCCTGACCTGGCTAAAAAACTCGATGATGAAAAAAAATAGTGTGCCCCCTCATCTTAATTGAAGCATTTACTTATATTTTCAAATAAAGAAAGATGAGATGGTCTAACTACTAGACTTGCTAGTGTAGCCTAATTTGGCATTTAGCTTCTTCTTGATGTTTCATAATCGATAGCGGCACCATCTTTTCCCTAAAGATGCGTAGGAAAAATTAGATTCTAGCGGGTTGTCTAGTTCCCTTTCTCAAGGGCTCAATGCATCCCTCTCCTCTTTCTCTTTCCATTTGCTTGGTTGGATTGATTATCCATGGGTTTTTTCTTGATTTGAAGATTTATAAGTTGACCGGCATATTGAATCAACTTTTGATTCGTATGGAACCTAAAACCAATGAAGCGGATGATTCAACCATAGACATAAGTCAACCAAAAAATAAAAAATAGCACATATATGACTTACCACTAGTAGAGAAAGACTATGCGAAAGCAGGCAAAGCTCAGATTGGACCATTAAGTCAGTTGAACCAAGACGGGGAAGGAGAGCTAGTGTTTTAGTGTACTAAACCTAAAACGGTGAGCCTGGGTCCATTTGTTCAAATTTGCGACTGGATTGAAAGTAGGTTAGTAGATTTTATTAGTTCATCTTTGCTTTCAGATCAGATCCAATAGCCGAGAATACCCAAAATTGACCCGGAGGGCCAAGAAATGCAAATGATTCATGAAGTCTTCTTGTAATCTCTAAACCTTAAAAACATAAAAACCTAAACCAAAATTAAATAAAACTTAAAAATAAAATAAATAAATAAACTTAAACCTAAATAAAATAAAAACCAAAACTAAAAGGTAAACTAAATAAACCTAAGTCTACTAGTTTAATTAATTTTAAAAAAATAAAATAAAAAAAGTAAATAAATAACCCTAACCCTAAACCCTAAACCCTAAACCCTAAAAACCCTAAATCCTAACTCCTAAACCCTAAACCCTAAACCCAAAACCCTAAACCCTAAACCCTAAAACGCACAACTCCATAAACCCTAATCGCTAAACCCTAAAAACATAAAAACCTAAACCTAAACTAAATAAAACCTAAAAATAAAATAAATAAAAAACTTAAACCTAAATAAAATAAATAAATAAATAAAAATAAAAACCTAAACTAAAACCCAATCCTAAACCTAGAAATAAAATAAAATAAAAATAAAAACTAAACTAAAATAAAATAATAAAAACCCAAACTAAACTAAAAAATAAAATAAACCAAAAAAAAAAAAACCTAAATAAAATAAAACTAAACATTAAAAATATAAACCTAAAATAAAATAAAATAAAAACTAAATAAAAACCTAAACGTAAAAAATAAACCTAAAAAATAAAACCTAAAAATAAATAAAAAAGAAAATTTAAACCATCAACTAAAAAAAACTTAAAATAAAAACAAAATAAAATAAACCTAAACCTAAACTAAAATAGCCCTAAAGCCTAAACCATAAACTGTAGACTAATAGTAAACCATAAAAACCTAAAATCCTAATCCTTAAATAAATAAATAAACCTAAACCTAAATAAAATAAAAACTTAAACTAAAATTTAAACCTATGCCTAAACCTAAACCTAAAAATAAAATAAACTAAAAAATAAAAAGTAACTTAAATAAAATTATTAAAAACCTAAACTAAGCTAAAAAAATAAAATAAACAAAAAAAATAAAAATTTGAAATAAAATAAAAACTAAACCTAAAATAAAAATAAAATAAACCTAAAATAAAATAAAATAAAACTAAATAAAACCTAAACCTAAAAAAATAAAAAAAATTTATAAATTATACCCTAAACTAAAAAAACCTAAACATAAAATAAAAATAAAATAAACCTAAACATAAACTAAAAAATAAAAATAAACATACAAATAAATAACCTAAATAAAATAAAAATTGAACGTAAAATAAAAATAAAATAAACCTAAAATAAAAACTAAATAAAAACCTAAACCTAAAAAATAAACCTAAAATTAAAATCTAAAAATAAATAAAAAAGAAAACCTAAACCCTAAACTAAAAAAAAAAACTAAACATAAAATAAAAATAAAATAAACAAAATAAAATAAACCTAAACCAAAACTACAAAATCCTAAACCCTAAACCTTAAACAGCAAACTAACCCTAAACCCTAAAAACCTAAAATCCTAAACCTAAACTAAATAAAACCTAAAATAAATAAATAAATAAACCTAAACTTAAATCTAATAAATTAATAAGATAAAATAAAAACCTAAACTGAAACCTAAACCTAAACCTAAACCTAAACCTAAAAATAAATTAAAATAAAAAATAAAACTAAACTAAAATAAAATTATTAAAACCCAAACTAAAGAAATAAAATAAACCTAAAAAATAAGAAACCTAAATAAACTAAAAACTAAAGCTAAAATAAAAATAAAATAAAACTAAAAATAAATAAGAAATAAAACCTAAACCTTAAACTAAAAAAACCTAAACCTAAAATAAAAATAAAATAAACCTATACCTAAACTAAAATAAATAAAACCTAAACATAAACTTATAATAAACTAATCCTAAACCTGAACCTAAACTAAATATTATTAAATAAACTAAAACTAAATCTAAGCTTAAATTAAAAAAATATAACCTAAAAAAATTAAATAAAAACATGAGCGTAAACCTAAAAATAAAATAAAAACATAAACCTAAAAAATAAACCTAAACATAAACTTAAACCTAAAAAATAAACTAAAATAAAAAACTTGAACTAAAATAAATAAACCTAAAATAATTAAATAAATTAAATAAAAGTAAAAATAAACATAAATATAAATAAAAAATAAAATAAGCTAAAATAAATTAAAAATAAACTAAATAAATCTAAACCTACAGTTTACTTAATTTAAACAAATTAAAAAAAATTTTTAAAAAACCCCTAACCTTAAACCCTGTAAAACCTATACCCTAAATCCTAAACACTAAACCCTTAACCATAAATAATAATAATAACAACTAAACAAATAAAGTAATAACTAATAATAATAATTAATAACTAATAACTAATAACTAATAACTAATATAAATAAATAAAAACTAACTAACTAATAACTAATAAAACTAATAAAATTAATAATAACTAATAATAACCTAAACTAATAAAAAAAACTAAAACTAATAAACTAATAAACTAAACTAATAACTAATATCTAAAATTAAAATAATAATAGAACTAATAGTAACATAACTAATAACTAATAAGAATAACTAACTAATAAATAATAATAATAATAATAATAATAATAATAATAATAATAACTAAAACCAAAAAAACTAAAATAAAACTAATAAAACCAATAATAAAACTAATATGAACTAATAAATAACTAATAATAACTAATAAATAACTATTCAATAACTAATAAACCTAAATAATAAATAACTAACTAATAAAACTTACTAATAAACTAATAAAATATAAACTAAAACTAAAACTAAAACTAATAACTTAAAATAATAATAACTAATAACTAAAATCTTAACTAAAACTAACAAATAAACTAAATAACTAACTAACAAATAAAAATTAGTAATAATAATAATAAACTAATAAAACTAAAAACTAAGGATAACTAATAATAACTAAAAAAGACTAAACTGATAATAATAATAATAGTAATAATAATAAATAATAACTAATAGCAATAAAACTAAAAATAATATTAATCACTAATAATAAAAACTAATAATAATAAAACAAATAAAAACTAACTAAAATAACTAAATAAACTATTAACTAAATAACCAAAATAACTAAATAAATTAATAAAACTAAATAATAAATAATAACTAATAAATAATAAAAAATAACTAACTAAACTAATAACTAATAAAAAACTAATAAAACTAAAACTAATAATTAAATAAACTAATAATAACTAATAATAAATAACTAATAATAATAATAAACTAATAAAACTAAAACTAAAGCTAAAACTAATAACTAAAAATAATATGAAAATATTTAGTTTAGGTTTAGTTTTATTTTATTTAGTTTATTTAGTTTTTATTTTAGGTTTATTTTTTAAATTTATGGTTTAGGTTTTCTTTTTTATTTAATTTTAGGTTTATTTTTTAGGTTTAGGTCTTTACTTAGTTTTTATTTTATTTTGTTTTATGTTAATTTTATTTTTATTTTATGTTTAGTTATGTTTTATTTAGGTTTTTATATTTTTAGGTTTATTTTATTTTTTTAGTATAGTTTTGCTTTTTCTTTATTTTATTTTAGTTTAGTTTATATTTTTTATTTTATTTTAATTTTAGGTTTAGGTTTATGTTTTAGTTTAGGTTTTTTTTTAATTTGTTTTGTTATTTTATTTAGGTTTAGTTTTTTTTAATTTTAATTTTTGGTTTTATTTAGTTTAAGTTTAGGTTTTTAGGTTTTTAGGGTTTAAGGATTAAGGTTTAGGGTTTATACTAGTAGGTTTTAGGGTTTAGGGTTAAGGTAGGGTTTAGAGTATAGGATTTAGGAGTTAAGGTTTAGGGTTTTTAGTGTTTAGGGTTAGGGTTTTTTATTTTTTATTTTAGTTTTTTTTTAAATTAAGTAAACTCGTAGGCTTTGGTTTATTTAGTTTATTTAGTTTACATTTTAGTTTTGGTTTTTATTTTTTGTTTTAGTTGAGCTTTTCTTTTTATTTAGGATTTATTTATTTTATTTTTAGGTTTTATTTAGTTTTGGTTTAGGTTTTTATGTTTTTAGGGTTTAGGGATTTTAGTTTAAGGTTTATAGTTTAAGGTTAGTTTAGGGTTTAAGGTTTAGGGTTTAGGATTTGGGGTGTAGGGTTTTTTTTTTAGGGAAACCCCATGATGCGAGGGTATTTTATTGACACAAAAAAGGGTTACAAGGTCCTTAAAGGGGATAAACTCTGAAACTACTGCTCAAAGAGCTACAATCAGCCTAAGTTGTAAATCCCCATCTAAGTACATCCAAGAGCAAAAGAAAACATTAAAGCAATCAAAAGATACAAGATGATTAACATAATAGGGTAAAGGAAGGTTAAAGCCAATGCTCTGATGGTTGTAAGAGTGCTTGGTAATATGGTGCAAACCTGCAAGATAAAAAGAGAGAAACACCTGCAAAGTTATAATTAGAGAGAGAGAACAAGCAAGGTAATACGATAAAAAAGGTAGAAGGAAACAATATAATATGAGTATGATAATAAGGAAATGTGATAGAGAAGGCTCGTGCTCAATCACACCATGTTGGGGAAGATGCAAGTATGAGCATCCAAACTTCAGAAGGGTTACATCACAGCTACTACCAACCAAAAGGTGTGAGAACATCACCCATCATAGCCAACAAACCCGTGAGAAGGAAGCACCAGGTTGTTGATAATCATGTGAGCTTTACGCAAAACCTAAACAAAATCATATTTATGCATATGCAATAGGTCGCATAGAAATCATCCATTGGAAAGAAGAAAGTAGCTCACGAAATCCTCTGCAAGTCAATGAGTCTTTAAAAGACACCATCCCAATTATAAGGTAAATAAATGAATCGGGCCGTACAAAGGGGGTAGATGTAAGGTCCGAAAAGAGCCCAATCAATATAATGAATGTGATTGGTGCAATTTATTAGATCCAAATCAATAGTTGGCAAGAAGTAATAGTAGGGAAGGCAAAGAAACCAAACCCAAGAAATAGCCAATAAGCATGGCGAAAAGCCGTGGAAACCATAAACAGGAAAAGATAGAAATAGTTCATAATACCACCCCTTAATAATAGAGATTATATTCCAAGGAGTAAGCACTAACCTGACCGATCCCAGATTAGAAAAATTGGGAGTCCAAATAATTTCCATATGAGAATCCAGAAAAATAAGACAGCAGATAACCAAGAGTAAAAGGCAAGCAAGAAGACCAAGACAATGCCAAGACATGAAAGGGCGCAAAGAATGCATTCCGTGATAGATTCCAAGACAAAAAAGATAGTAGAGAGCACAAGCCATTCAGGTCCCAGTTGGGAATAGAAACAACAAGGGTAATGTAGCTTATCGATAATGAGCAATACCCCAGATAGAAATAGCAAGGGCACTCTGAGAAATAGCCCCAACAACAAAATAGCTAGTGCAACAAAAATACAAATTAGGATCCACATTAGAATCTAAAAACAAGACAAAGAAATAACCAAGGCAAAAAAATAGCCAAGAGAAGCCAAGACACGACCAAGACAAAGAAGGGACAACATAGTACCATAATTCGGAAAGCCACAACCTGCACACAAATGACCAAAATAAGAGACAAAGATAATGGACAAGCATACAGCTTGAAACCCTTAATCATATCCAGAGTAGCATAACCGAACACAGGAAAAACTACCAGGTGTTGAGCAACAATGCACTTGAGTCATCACCACCATTGAAAATAATCCCCGATGAGGTAACCTTAAAAAACCATAGTCGACCTTGTAATTCCTCATTTTGTGATGGATTTTATGTGATTTTTATGAATCTACCCTTGATACAAAACCTAAGTAGGAACCTCAACTCATCAAGAACCAAAGGGACTGATCATGAATATTTCCAAGTTATAGGACAGATCTATTTAATTTTATCAAATATAGCGGGGTGGGGTGGGGTGTTCTATAATTCATTTTATAGATGTTGTGTATGCTCTACCAAGAATGAAATGGAGAGGTACCCAATAAAACAAAAGGAAATTCTAACTTGTGAATGACACAAGTGCATTACTGATGTATAAAAGATAAAAGCTTATTTATAAAGATAGAGAGAGGAACTCTCTCAAGCGAGGTCGCCAAAAAAATCTATGGAGACAATTTATGACACCATGCAGATCTTAGCGATACTTATTTATGTAATAAAATAAGTCATTAAGGGATAAATATATCATCTCAAAAGATAAAACATATTTCCCTATAATAAATTTGATTACTTAATAAGGACTCCTAAGGTTGATGGGTCTTCAATGTACCAGAGATTTTCCCCTAAGCTACATAAAAAAGTAAGATAGGGTTTATTTTATTATAAGGTTCATAGTTCTCTCTAAGGACAAGCCCCTGAAGAAGGAAAAGAATACCTCCTAAGAATACCCTTGATTAAAGAAATTGACTATTATCTCTATGGATTTTAAAGCTTGCCTTAAAAACATTGTTAATTTAGAAATTCAAAATGAAACACTTCAAGGAGGAAGATTTCTGTTCAGAAGCCAATCAGGAGTAAGTATGAAATGTTTTTAGATATTGAGATGCCTAGTAAGTAATTCAAACTATCCTAGTGTTAGACATTACATTTTTTTTTGAAATTGAAGTTATTGAAATTATGAGTTTACATTTTATTAGAAATCTAAGATTTAGATTCTGACAACATAAGACTATAGAAACACCTAGAAATTGAAAACTTATCCCAATAGAATGCTTCAAAATCTAAGTCTAAAAGTGGTTCTGATGTAAGTCGGCTAATTTAATCTAGTTTCAAGGAATTATTGGTTTTATTTTCTCACTTGAAAAAATAAACATATCCTTGACTCTTCTAGACTTATTACCCACCTGGAAGGGTTGCTAGCAAACACCACCTAATAGATTTTAAAATCATGATTCCAGCCTTATGTATGCAAGATGGCTAGACTATTGCATTTAGGAAAGAAAGCTAAAAGCCTAGACTCACTTCTTAGCCCTAAGATAATGATTTGTATGTTATGCACTTGATTAATGCAATAATTTTTTATTTTTAATGTATTTTGACTCACAATTTTATTAAGGCTTTAGGTATGCAATTTTATGTCTACAATGAGATGCAGCTAAAAAAGAGTCATACGCCAATATCTTAGGGTTTGATAGCATTTAAAGTATCAAAATTGATAATCTACCATCGCAAGATAGTTATATGCAGAGTCTAACTAGTTTGATAGCTATTTTGTGTTATTAAGTTCCATACCATTCAACAAGAAAGGAACTAACTGGTAATCAAAAGATGAATATGTTGAAAGAAATTAAAAACATCTGAGAAAACCAAGTTCATGCTATAAGTAGAAGGTGATGTCTGGTAAATATTTATCAAACACCCTTACTTGCATAGCCTAAATTTTCTGCTAAGACTGATGAGGCCATCATCACATTTCCCTTCAGCTTCCAACACATGCCAAGATTTCCTTAGAGAAGCAAAAAATTATACTTTCATGCTGAAAAATAACATATTGGCATTTAAAGTATCAATATTCTAAAATATCTTAGCTTTCGTATGAATGTTCAAACCTTGAAATCACTGGAAACAATGTCATAAAATGACTCTGGAGGGGTAATATCTTCAAATTAAAGAATGGGTACTGATGAAGCAAGTGCGATATAATGTGGATATTTAAGCCTCATCCATGTAGCCATCACTATTTTAACAATCAAATGATGTTGAAATAGCTCAAAGAAATAACCACTAATGAGTTCCTTTAATAAGACAATTTGAAAAAGGTACTATATGCAAATTCCCTTGAAATCGCTTGGTCTTAAGGAGAAGACATAAGCAAATGAGAAAACTAACTAAAAAAATTGAAAAGAAGAGAGATTTATTTGGTTTGGCAACATTCTCCAACATTCACTATGACTATCACAGAGATATTCCACCAGCCCAAAAAAATGCATAAAAACTACAAATATTTACTCACTCTTCCTTTTATCTCTCTAGTATTCCATTTCTTATTTTTTTATTACTTAAATCTCTATTTCCCATTTTTAGCTTACTTTATATCAAAAGAAAGATAAAATAAAGCTCAACTCCAAACTATCAAAGAAAAATAAAACCATTCTTTATTTATATATGATAATAAAAAATTTATTGATAATTCATTATTATTCTTAATTCCTTAAGAAATCCATTTTAGTTTGACTTCAATTTCTATCCTAGAACTATTTTAACATCGTGACCACCAACCTTAGAGGCCATTGGCTTCACATTGTTGGCCACATAAACCTCGGTTGTTGGCCTCAAAGAAATGCCACCAACCAAAGGCCATAACATGTCCTCGGGCAAAGAATCCCTACCAACCATTAGCTTCTTAGAGTGCAGCTAACCCAACCTCATCTACTAAGTGTATATAGCTCACATTGTTGATATATACATATACTCTACAAAATTATATAACTTTGACTGAGTTAATGCATGGTGTTAATGATAAGCACTGAGCAAAGAGATTTATATAATTAATTAAAAATGTTTTGATCATAATAAAAATTGATCAATCTATCAAAATTTCATTGATGTGCAAGACAACAATAGCAAATTGACATGTTTGAGCAATAAGAAAATTGCTATAACTATAAGATATAATTATTATATATGTATATAATGTCTAATTAAACTTATTATATATATATATAATATAAAACTATACTTATATTATAATAATTATGTTCTTTTTGTTTAATTACATATACATAAATATCTATATAGTTATGATTATATTAAGAAATGCTACAAAGAATTATGTTTTCCACATCACCTAGAACTTCTGTGATCCCACTCTCCTGCCACTCCTTTTCTCATTCTCAAGATCATGCTCGCTCCATCTCATGTCACCTCCTTTCCTAGCTCATTTTTCAAACCCTCAAACTCAAGCATGCGCCCTTCACTTAATCGAACTCCTTCAATCTCTCATAACAACAACAAGCACTATCCCTAACCTATCTCCTTTTCATTTTTTTGCTCATCTCCAATCCAAGCCTTTTTTTGATCCTGACTCTTCTAGCCCCGTCGCTCTCTCTTGTATTGAGCACCCAATTGCTCCACATCACTCTTTAACTCTAGACCGCATGCTATGGGTTTGCATCCTCCATCACTCTCCCTAATTAGCACATAGAAGCCCTCAGTAGCAGCCATCCTGACACCTCCTCCCACCACTCTCTTGCATAAAATATCACTACTCTCCCTCTCTCTTATACACACCTAACCTCATCCCAACATCTCTCCCCTATAGCCGCACAAAACCCCATCCTCTCTCTCACAAAGCTAACTCATCATCCCTCTCCTTTTGTAGCACACACATCAATAGACCAATGTTGACCTCCACATATGATCCATAAGTCAAATTGGGCATAGATGGAAAATTCAACGAAGTATGGATGAAATGTTTTGCAAATCAAAATCGAAATACCCCAATTGTCAGTGAAACTGATCGAAATGACTTAATAAACAGACTCTATCATTGCATCCAAAAATCATAATTTACTAAATTGTACATCTCACAATGTGTGACATCGATGGATGGAGAAAATAAGTCATTGATATGATTTCAAACATATTGGAATTTAGGAGGCCACAACAACATCCAAAAAACCTTTGTTCATGAAATTGATTGCACCAATATCATCGAAATGTCAAAATCTAATAAATGAGACCATTTGCAATCAATTCGATTAAACTTGGGCATGTGAGAGTGAACGAATGTGATGTTGCACAATTTGAGTTGAAATCAACTCGATTGATGAATAAATCTCCCAAAAGGCATTCGATAGCGAAAAAAACCACACTATTATGAATAAAAGATTGAAATTGCCTAAAGTAGACACCCATATTTCCCTCAATTATCGCATGAGAAATTTTGTTGAAATCATACGCATTTGTAAATATAACAAATCTATTGTAAATCCATCTCACCCCATATGTGAAACCAGCCTATTGATGTGAATCTCATACCTCACATACCTACCTTAACATCCAACATCATGCGCCTCCATCACAATCAAAATAACTGCTTGACCTCCTGCTCTCTCCCATTCATTCACACACAGCCACACCATTTTCTCCCTCCATTATCTCTACATGCCACACATCCCCTAGTTCCTGGCTCAACCTCACACTAGCCACCGAGCACCAATCTCTTCCCCATCTCCCTGTATGAGCAAATAAGGTGACCTTCCATCCCAGTTCCTGCATAAAGCTTGTAGACCGAGCCCCATGCTAGCATCCCTCTCTCCCTCAATCATCCTCTCCTGATTCTTCCCAGTAATAACCATCCTAGGGAACTCCCATCTCACCTCTTTGTGAAACTCTGATGGTTGAATGGCCTTGCTCGATCACCCTATCCAGATTCCTCCCTCTAGTACTTAACTTGACTAAACACACCACTCACCCGTCTCCTCTCTAACTCCTTGCTACACTAACTTACACCTCATCTAACCCAAGCTCACCATCATCTTCTACCACCCAAATCTAAAACCACCAAACTCTCAATTCTCTTTCTAATAGAGAAAAATTTACTCTTTCCCTCCATCTCACTCTAGCTCTCTCTCCTACTTAATCTCTAGAAATCCACCAGCCAAAAATAGTTAAGGAGAGGAAAAATTTCTCCCCCTCGATACATTGCATGGCCTTGAAACTCATGACACTTGCATCAACACAGCCTATAAATTTTTGTCAAAGGTATAAACATGAAAATGTTGAAATCACTTATGTACTCGCGCATGTTGTTACAACATGATAGCGAAAAATATAAATTAAGTACTCTAGTGCATTTTTCCAATTCATTGAGAAAATTTATATTTTGTGAAAAAGCATTTCTTGGCATCTTGGGGAGGAGGACTGTCAATTACTAAAATAAGTACACATACACGTCTTTCTTGACATGGTAGAAACTTTGTATTTGCAAATACATAAATACATGTACACACCTTTCTTGGCATAGAGAGCAAATTAATATTTTATGGAAGTATGAAGGCCCCATATATGCATTTCTTGATGTGATGGGATGACAAATTTTGGTCATAGTGTTTAAACTACCCATACACACCTTTCTTGGAATGATGGGCATGCACAACAGTCCCAATGTAGCCCCCCTATAGGGATAATGCTAGAAAGCTATCAAAATATTTTAGATATTGCACTGACAAAGGATCCAAAATAAACTAAAATAAAATGAACCTAAAACTTAAAACTAAAATCTAAATCAAAAATTAAGTTGTGTAGATACTCAAAGGCCTATGCATGCTTCTTCAAACAGATAGGTTTAAAGACATATGGCCATGATGTTGTAAACACCACCCATGCCACTTTTTTTAGAGGTGAGAAAATCCAACACCTCGACAACCTCCTATATGGGGATAACGCTGATGCTATCAAAATTTTGTCAAATGAGCTTAAATACATCAATGCCGGATGAGTTGTGCATGCCTCTCCCCCATTTATGGTTCAAGTTGTGGTTCCCATTGCACTTTGAGTGGGTGGAGGGTACTCACCCAAAATATTGTCAAATTTTATGGCAAACATCACTACCTTCCAGATGTATTTGATGTAGAATGATCTCGAATGGAGTTTAACTATATATTTTCCATATTTTTTCTATGAGGTGCCATGGTGATGGCAAAGTTCATTTTTTGGCTATTCTGATGCGAGTGGTTGACTTGCCGAACAAAGTTAAGAAGTGGCATTCTTAACTTTGTTTTGTTAAGTTTTCAAGTGAGAGGTTGGTGCCAACTACCTTAATTTCTTTTCATCATATTAAGCATTTGTGCGGATGTGAATGAGAGAAGAAAATTCATGACCAAGATCATAGACTAGTTAATGAACATCACACCCTTTCTCCAATATGGCAAGATTCATGATCATTTTCAAAGTAAGATTCCGCTTGTCGACTCGCTTTCTAGTTTTTATCTTGCCTACTCCTTATGTCGATTTTCTTGTGTTTGTCGGGAGATGACAACTCTGCCTTCTTTCCCATGAATTCAATAATTCTATGCTTCCTAGACATGTGTGATGTTGGGACCTTACCCATTAAGGTTGGTCGAGGTGAGCAAACTGATGAAGTGGGGTCAACTTTAACCTCATAAAAGTCTAGAAAAAGACCAGAAACTCGCTCCTTGTCTTCACCAAGGAAAAGTTGGTAGAAAAGACAAGGAGTCGAGTGAAGAGTCTGATTATGAGTAGATTCGAGAGAGTCATATTGCAAATAAGGCCAAGCCGACCAATGAGGCCTTTCACCTTGGTCAGGCAATTTTCTCCATCGACTTGGAAAAAAATTTGGAGTCATTTCCTTCTAGAAGATTATCATATTCCGTGATGACTGCTCAAGCTATATCTTGGCAATCAACATATGATATTTGTTAGGCATTCTTTCTTGGAAAAGAGAAGTTATTGGCGGTTTGCTATAAGAGCTTATTGAGTCGAAGGAGAAACCTGTCCACATCGAATCCAAATTAGTTAAACTCTAAGGTGAGGCCATAAATTGAGCAAGAAGAGGAGTAAGAAAAGGTTGTGGTGAAATTGACTAGCTTGTCATTGGTGCTCAAAGAGCTTGAAAAGAGATCTCCCACCATACGAGGAGTTTCAAAAGGAACTAGAGTTTTCCTTTTTCTAAGTACTAATCGATCTTGTAGAAAAGTTAAGGAGGACCCCAAATTTGTCATTACTCATTTAGTATAGCATGTTTATTTGTTTATTTGGATCAAATGTACTATTTAGATGATGTAACTAGTTAGCCTTTTTTTTTTTTTCTATTTTCCTTGTAATTTTTTTTATAGTACTTGCAAGTAAGCTAGACCTTTTTATATAGGAATTTTATACATTTTCCTACTTGCTTCATGTAAACAAGCCTTTTCAAATGAAAGGAAACATTTTTTTGCATGGTTTACATCCTGTTGTTCAAGTCCTTTTCATATGGGGTTTGAGAATGCATTGTTATTTCTATGAATATGTTGTTTGTCTTATACTTAGTGAAGAAAATGCTATCTTTATCCATCTACAAGATGTTCTGATTTTTCAATGAGTTGCCAGCTTCTCGAGGTTTTGGTTTTACACTATAATCACTGATTATGGTGAATTGGTCTTTTTACTCATAGTCGCCAACCATGAGGTGTTGATATTTTTTATTGAGTTGTCAACCACACAGAGTGTTGGTCTTTTGTTTGTAGTCACTAACTAGAGTGTTGGTCCGATACTTTAATAGACACTGAGAGTTGCTCTTATGCTAGAGTTGTCAATCACACAAAGTGTTAGTCTTTTATTTATAGTTGCCAATTGCACGAAGTATTGGTCATACACTTGAGTTGTTAATCATACTGAGTATTGGTCCTTTTGGGGATTTATTCACCCATCACACACACACTCAATCTCTCTTTTTTTTTATTCAAGGATGAGTGCATATCAAGAACTATAAGGAAAAAATACTTCTTTAGGCAAAGTTATAAAAACATTTATGATAATAGAAAAATTAAGATGAGCATAAGGATGAGACTTCCCTCATGAGTTGAATTTCTTTAGGTCCCTGGCATTCCAAGTTCTTAGCATGATTTCGGCCAAGTGATCTCAGCAGTTGGTGAGCGCATGGACCAGTTTGCTTCTTAATTATGTATGACCTATCCTAAGTGTGAGTGAGCTTGCCTAGTGCATTTTGCTTTTGCATCCACCTTCTTCAATACTAAGTCTCCCCCATTTAAATGCTTCTCTTTGATGTGGTGATTATAATACTGAGTCATTCACCTCTTAGTTTCTTCTTATCTTAGAGTAACTTTGATTCGAAGTTCTTCCAAAAGTTCAAGCATATCTTTCATTGCTTTTGCATTCTCCTTTATTGCTCACCATTTGCTTGATAAGTCTCAATGGGTGTTAGCTCTCTTTAGCTAAGGAGCTCATACTCCACAGGGAGTACCACTTATATTTTATGCAACAAGGAGAATGAGGCTGGCAAAAGGTTAGAGTTGTTATGAGTGCCAAAAGTAGAAAGGATAAAACATCTACCAATTTGGTCTAACCAATTTTGCATTTAAAGTATCAACATAGAATAGCTATCAAACCCTAAGATAATGATTGGTATGTTATGCACTTCATTAATGTAATAATTTTTTATTTTTAATGTATTTTGACTCATAATTTTTTTTAAGGCTTTAGGTATGCAATTTCATGTACCATGAAGTATGGTCATATGATTTGCAAGATTAGTTAGGTTGTTGTTTATTTAGAAAGAAACTAAAGTCCTTAAACCCACTCTCTAAGAGACTAGAGTATGAGTGGTATGAATAATGACTTCATCTAATGCAAAAATATTTTCAAATTTTATTCAATTTTTGACACTTCATTTGAACAAAGGCTTGAGATTTTATATGCCTATATGCATGATGAAATTGATCATGGGCTAAATCTGTGAGAAAGAGATGTTTTTCAACAGAGGAGAACTTCAAAGGTCAAGTCTTCCACTATCGCAAGGATGGAACCCGAACAGTGAGATGATATGAATGCATGATATTAAACATACAACATTTAGCTAAGGGTTGTTAAATCTTTGAATTATCTTGATTTATATCCTAAGCTTTATGTGAGGTTATGAATTGTAGAAAATTTTAGTTATGAGTGATTAATTGGGATAGAAAAATTAATTTTATCCTAAGAACCTAATCATATCCAGGCCACACATTCAAACATCAAACATTGAAGAAACTAAGAAAAGCATGCGATTTCTATTGTGCAAACTAAACACAACATCAAAAATATTTATAACACTAGCACAAAAGAATAAAAGGTCGGTGCAGTCGAGTACCGTCATACAACCCAAAAAAAATTTGTAGCCGAGCTCTACTCTTATACAACCCGGTACTTAAAATAATAATTAAAATTTACAAATGAATGCTATGGAGGGTCTTCAAATCTTCATGTCTTCATCTCTTCTTGATTTTCAACATGTCTTTAGTTCTTTGATGTGGTAGGCTTCATCACATGGCACCCTGACTAATCCTGTGGCCAATGCTCATTCTAATCCCCTATATCACTAATCCTAATCCCTAATGTAAAATTACATGAAAAATAGGAAAAGTAAATCTAACTACACCGCAAAATATATGTTAGCTAGACATGCCATACAACCTAAGTTATAAGTATAATTTGGACTTAGCACCACGCATGGGTAACTAAGCCCATCTATAATTTACATTATGCTTAGAGGCTTAAGCAACTTGCAAGAAAACATTTATATTTATTTCTACCCCTTTAAGCATAATCCTAAGAAAACATGATTAGACTAATGGCCTAACATCTAGTCTTTGCAATGTACACCCTAACATCAGTCTAAACATTACATTATAAAACAAAATATACACCAAACCATGCACCCTAACTTAGGACTACAAGTCGTGACTTAGCATTCTAATGTGTGCTTAAGTGGTATGTCCTAACTAGGTTTCAAGGTTAAAATTTTCTAAGTGTGAAAGGATGTTTAATCATAAGAGGTTTATTTCATTTAAAGTGATTTAATTGATTTGAGAATTTTGCTTAGTATTTTCTTTTATTTCATATGGCCTACACTTAGCAACTAAGTGTTGTAAAGAGAAAAAAAGAGGTTTCCCTCTCTCATCCCTATCTCAAACCGGCCCTAAATTTTGAATTCATAAGGTCAAAAGAATCTAATAAAAATGGACTGCCTGCCCCAATGCCTATGTAAAAGGTGTGAACTTTCTTTACTTCAAACCGACTATATGAAAATCATCGACTGTCCCCTCACAGGTAGAGCGAAATATAGGGGCAAGATCATTCACTTATTGCATAGGCTACAAAGTGAAGTCGAAGTTGGGTTGGAAGGTCGGTGAGAAAATCTTCAAGTTGATAGCGTAATGGTGAGTATCCAAAAAATAAGAAGGATATACATGCTTCTTCCTCATACAAGAATTCACCTATTCTTGCCCTGAGGACACTCTCACTTCAAGATACTCTAAAAGAGGCATTTCATATCTATCTCTCATGCTAACAGAAGCCAACTATGGTATCTCATCATACAATGTCAATAAGTATCGATGAAAAGGTGCATTGATGCTACAGTCCTACTGAAGTTCTCTACTTGCTAGCATACTAAAGGGAAAGGAAGAAATGTTCATAATGGAATTTCTCCCCATTACAAAAAGTTGGTGAAAAGGCTAGTGTTTGTTGACTATAATGGAAAGGACAACATGGGATAGAGTGAAAGTTTGAGCAAAGGTATCAAATCATCGAGACCATATGCCCGCCTAGTTCATGGGTGAATCCCTTTGCAACAAGTTGAGTTTTCTATCTTTCAATCCATCCATCAAACAACTATTTGAGAGTATACACCCTCCAACTATGGGTCATCCTCTCCCATCATAAGTAGGGCCTTTCCCTGCAATGGAACAAGTGAAGTTCTTCCTCCTCTTCAACCATACCCCTTCTCCATTCGATTAGCAAGGGCCTCGATAGAATTTTTTTGGCTCTTAGAGCCTCTATATTTCCTACTTCAACCCTATACCCCTTCTATTATAGCCTCCAAAACTAGCCTTTTTTAAGTCTGAGTCTTGATTGGTTGAAAAAAAAAGATACTTTCTCTTTCACTACTCAATCAAGTATCTAGGGACCCAAAGTAAGCTTTACTTGACTGAAGCATTCATTCAGTGTTGCTATGAGACTATCTTGTCAAGCATAGAAGGTACCTACCATTCCCATATAGGAATGCTCGAGTTTGAGGAATAGAACTTCTCTTCTTCTTTATGAAAATAAGTGTTTGAATATCATCATAAATAAGAGTTGGAATATCATCATGTTAACTATTTTTCATAAACTCACTTGGAGAACTCATCAAATTTGAAAGTTCCCACCTACATAAATAATTCAAATACGAAACTTTATGGATAATATAGTCAAATGAGTAAGGAAAGTTCTCAAACTCAAATTTTGAAATCTTTGGGAAAAGCACAATTTGATTTAATGAGAAAGAACCAGTAACTAACCAGCTATGACAAAAGAGTAATTTGGAAGTGTTTACCATGACTTTGTGGCCCTGGTAGCTCAAAATGGAAAATGTAAGAAAGGTCCCCTTTCAAACAAGGAAGAAAGAATTTTGATCTGAGTGAAGGATGCCTTCTTCTTATTCTTTTGAGTTCATGAAAGACTCAAGTGGACATAGAGAGAACCTGGATGTTGAAACACATTGAAGAGAGGTGTGCTTACTCTTGTCTTCTCAAAGAGACTCACTTCTAAGGGAGTAGGGGCTCTCTACATGGAAAGAAGATTCTAGACTAGATTTCCAGAGACAGAGTTTAGTATCATATAATACAACTAGCACATCATAAGGAAGAAAGGTGAAAGGCATATGTTAGTGAAGATGTGGTCTTTTTAAAATGAACCAAGTGTATCAAGGAAGTGGAAACATGATCTTTGAATCAGAGCCGTTTTTTTTTCAAGGTACAAATTGAGGAAGGTAGTGATAAACATAGACACTTATGAAGGATGAGGATTGTTTATGTTCTTCACCCAGAGAAGGTCAGGAAAGATATCATTTACCAAAAGCCCTATTCCTATGCCATGCCTCAAGTCAAGTCAAGAAAGAAGCTTAGCAACCATGCATTCTTGCAGCTTTTGATAAAAGGCAATCAGCTCCAAAGACAAAGAGAAATTTATTATGATTCAAAGGTTGGGAAACATCAAGAGACAACAAAGATCTTTACAAGTGGCATTGCCCTTGAACCTATTCTACCTTGAAATGTGTTTCCTAAGGGATCTTTCTACAACTACTCTCATTCTAACTGAGTTTTGGGATTCTACCAAGTGGATCATATATGATCTAGGATAAGGCCGGAGGACAATTATTCACTTCAAAATGAATAATGTAAAGCCACTAATCAGAAAATAAGATATACTGATGATCCATATACAAAAATAGATTAGGGAATACATAAACAAATAAATGAACAAAGAAAGAATGAACAAATATCAAATGAGTAATTCAACATGATTGAAGTTGTTTCAAAAATCACTTCTCAAATACCTGAGGTTAGAATGTTGGCTTCCCTTTGGTCATCACAATGAGCTAAGCTAAATGAGCAGCATCGCCATCCACTTATAAGATATCAAATAGGGAATATAGCTTGATCCAAGTGGTTGATTTAAACCCTAGATAGGATTGTAAGCATAATGGACTTGTTGTAAACACTATGACTAGTAGTGCTCTTTCTTTTGAGAAAGGCAATGCTAGTCATCATCTTAGATTTTGATCCTTCGCCCCTGACATCCTTTTCCATCTTTCCCCATGTGGGTTACACAGTACTCTTCATGTTCCCTCGTAGCTACTATCTCCTGGTGAGGAAGCCTAGACTAATGGGAGCAAATACTCTTTGCCTGTCGGATGAGTGGCAAGCTCTCATCATAATCCACTCTACCGCAAAGATTGAAATGGATTTTCAACCGTAGAAGGATGGTAGATTCTATTTCCTCAAAGCTCAAGATGACATCATCATTTGCTACTTATGCTTCACTTCTATAGATTAGTAAGCTAGCACACCACACACATAGAAGAACAAAAGAACAAGCATACATGAAGAATAGAGAAAGTAGAGGCAAAGGCACCACCATCTCTACATCATTTCAATGATCAAGGCCTAGGCCGAGGAAGGTAGTGAAGGCAGAAGAATTGAAGTTGACCTAGAAGTAGAAATGGGAGTTTTAGTGGTATCCAATGAATCAGTGTCAAAGGAGAAAGCATTTGAAACAAATCCAAATCAACCCAATCATAGTCGGCATCCCTATAGTTTCGAGGAGGCATTCTAGTTTATGTTATGAGAAAAGGCTATGTTTTGATAAAGTGCATTGCCTATTATTCTTAACATCCCTCTCTCATGAAATATGTGCAATAACCTTTTATATATAGTTTACCCTTTGTCCATAAAAACCTTTCAACTGAATATACAATACAAAGTCAATGATCTATTTTCTCTTTATATTTATATATCTAGTGGAGGGTCAAGTC
Source organism: Cymbidium sinense (assembly GCA_021442155.1). NCBI lineage: Eukaryota > Viridiplantae > Streptophyta > Magnoliopsida > Asparagales > Orchidaceae > Cymbidium > Cymbidium sinense. The sequence continues at coordinate 166,333,989 of CM038214.1, forward strand.
AAATGAAGCTCGATAGGCATCCATGCATAGCTCAATGCCTAAGAAAAGTTGCAGTACATGAAAGAGTTGACTCATCAGTTGTAGTTCTACCAATTTTATCTTTCGATTTAGTTGAAGAACCCCCAATTTTTTTCATCACTTGCAAACCGAGTAGCAGATCTAAATGCTTAGCTACTAGTAGCATCTGAGCTAGATCTTAATCAATGGATCCCCATATTCCCAATTTTTCCAGCATTAGAATATTCCTACCATATTTCTTAATTCAACATTCCATGAGGAGTTTGAAGACAACTTGTGGGGCTGGTGGATCTCCCATTGCTCTGGAAATGGAAAGGCACAAGGTTTAGTGAACACCTCAATAATGTTAGCTGCAATGATTTTGGGGGTTACATGTGTGCGACCATGGGTCTTGGCATTTCTAGCCCTCCAAGCTTGATAGATAGCATAACAGTAAGTTCTAGCCCATGCCGAGCTCTTCTTGGTGGTGCTTTCAAAGGCCTTCAGAAGGTCTTGGAAACTGGCAAAGGATGTTTAAACCCCAAGAGATGAGAGTTTGTAGAATTTTGTTGGTGAGGGAGCATCTGATCACAATGTGGTCAATATCTTCAGACATCCCTAATCAACATCTTCAACTAGTCCTCTAGAACACAACCAAGTGTAGGTTGGGAGTGCTCCCTTCAATAGACGCCACCAAAATAACTTTTCACATGGATGCAACTGAAACTTCTGCAGCCATTGATGGTGTGGACTGCTATTGGGGAAGAGTGCTTCATAGGGAAGAGCCGAGAGACTTGCCAAAAGGTAGGTGTAGAAGTGATGGTTGATAACAAATCAACATGCACCACCACCTCCCGGACCAACAAGGGTCGGTCAAATATAGTCAGTAGCTTGGAAACATCCCATGTTTGGTCTTATCGAAGGAAATCACTCACTTTTGCTCTTCAAGGGCCGCAACATCCACAAATGTAGGCAATCTGGAAAGGAGAATGTTGGTCAGCCAAGTTTGGGATAGGACCTCCACATTCCTCCCATCGATAATCCACCATCTGATGAGAGGCTTGAGCCTGCTGACACCATTCAGGATAACAGCCCAAGTTTTGGAGTCACCTCTTTTCAGCTTCATGGACCAGATATCCTCACCATAGCATTCCTTCAGGCATCTATGAAGGAGGGAATTAGGGTTCTGCAGAAAATCCCAAGCAAGTTGAGCCCTCAAGGGGCCCATCTAGTTGGAGGCTGAATGGAAACCAAGTTTGCCAAGCTTTTAAGGTTGACAAATGGTGTCCCACTTCACATAATGAATGCTCCTCTATGTAGAGCTTTTGTTCCATAGGAATGCCCTACATAGTTTCTCAACCTCTTGCAGCATAATGGCATTTTGATACCTCTAGGAATGGGAAAAAAATGATCCAGCAGTCAATTTCGCTATAAGAGGATGTGAGTTCCTGAGCTTTCTTCCTAGGCTGATTGTTGCAAACTAATAGGTACCTTAGGTTGGTTGATGTTCGCTATGCTGATAGTGACTCACCCAGTGAGTACACCACTCTTGCCAGATATGAGTCCCCGAGCATTCTCCTTGAGTTGGACACTGAATACTTATTGAATTTATGACTATCCATGTCATTTTCTCTACGGTATTGGATTAAGCTCTTAGCTCTATCCTATGGGAACTCTATTTGGATCAAGTCCTTTGTGACCCCATTTAGACACTACCCAAGTTACTTTTGGATTGGACATTTCACTTTCCTAGTAGCCACCCCCATGGTTGGAAAATTTATTCACGGATGCATGTGATTCTCCCTTGGTTCAAGAACTGAGATGGACTAGGATGATATAAGCTCCTTCTCAGTTTGATCCCTCAAAAACTAATAGGGTCCATGATAAAATAAAATAAAATAAGCAAACAAATAAAATAAATTAATTCACTTGTGGATTAGGAATTCAAGCCCCCAAAGGGCCTCTTCTCCCAAGCAAGCATCTTATCTTTAGGTCAGGGTCAACAAAACTCCCTATAAGAATTGCCTGACTACCTGAGTTGGGTAAAACCTCAGGTTGGTACTCACTCTGTAGTCTCCCTTAGGGTGGGTTCAATCTATTTAGCCATAAGTAGGTTACCCCTGTAGTCATTCCACTTTAAAAGATGTAAGACTATGATGCATTCTTTCTAGCATGATTGTCACAAATCAATGGGCAACTTTAGGTCGGTTTGATTTATTGCCCAAAGCAACCAATCACCATAGTGACCTTTTCTAGTGGAAGATGTGAGTCCCCGAGCTTTCATCCCTTCAATTGATCATTGCAAACTGAAAGGCAGTCCTTTGGTCGGATAGCTCTCCCATCGGCTGGGAAGCTACTCCCTTTGATTCAGTAAATCTAAGATAGGTCTATGCTTCTACAAAGCCCCTTCTCGGATATATCACAAAACCAAAGGAATCCATTAAAACAAATTTAAAAATGAAATAAATCTTTGACTATCCTTGAGCTAATTTAAGTCCCTAGAGGCATTCACTCAATAGTCAGTCGTAGGCCGGGTTCGATCCATTGCCCAAAGAAATTGATCACCCTTGTGGTTCCTCATCTGTAGAAGATGTGAGTCTCCATGCTTTCTTCTTAAGACTCGATCATTACAAACTGAAAGGCACTCCCTTGGTTGGATAGTCCCCACCTGGTTGGTAGACTACCCCTTTAGATTGATAAATTGAGTTAGATCAAGGCCATCATGGCCCTACTCGCATACCCCTTGCAAACCAATGGGATTCATAAATCAAAATAAACAAATCTAAAAATGAAATTAATCTTGACTATCTTTGAGTTGATCTAAGTCCCCCAACGACATTCACTCAATAGTCAGCCCTAGGTTGGGTTCAATCTGTTGCCTTGCCAATGGATCACCCCAACAACTGGTCCCTACTTTAGAGGATGTAAGTCTATTATGCTTTCTTCTAGTACAGCCGCATACTAAAAGTCATCCCTTTAGTTGGTTGTCCAACTACATGTTTAGTGGAATACCCCTTTGGATTGATAAATCTAAGTTAGGTCTTAGCCTCCATGGCTCCTACTTAGTGCAACCCATCACAAACCAATAGGGTTCATCTAAAAGTTTAAACCAAACCAAATTAAAACAAATTTAACCCTCTTCCCTGGTGGAACCAAATCAAATCTTCTCCTCCTCAATGAGAATCAAATCAAACTTCTCACCCCCTTATGGATGACTTGAACCTACTTCCCTAGTGGAAGGTTCACACTCTATCCCTTAGTGGATTCTTCCCCCTCTCTTATGTCTTGGACATAAGTAGAGCCACATTGCTAAGCTCAAATTATTTATTTTCCTTGTTAAGGATAGATTGTTATGTTACTTGTGATCTCTTGGTGTTGTTGATCATTTCGGTCAACACCAATATGTGCGGTGTTCCTTGTCAGCCACACCACACCTATTGGGCCCTTTGTTGACCTCATTTTTAGAATGAGCTCTCAACCCCTCCATCTTAGACATAGGACTTCTCTTAGACTTTAAGAGTTCCTTTTTCTTAAGTCACATCTAGTGATTAGGTGGACACTCCAACCTAGCCCTAGTGATTTAGAAGATTTAGCCATAGGAATAGGTCATGCCTTGGGTGTTAGGAAATTTGCCTACCCTTAGCCTAAACCATTCCTCACTTTCCTTTTCAAATCAAACTCCAAATCAGTATTTGATTTTCTCCAAATTCAAATCAACTCCATATGATTGAAATCCATGATTGAAATCTATGATTAAAACCATGATCAAAATCCATCAAAAATTTTAGTCAATTTTGCCTAAGTCCTTAATTTTCCCTTAAGGACTTAACCAAAATCATGATCAAAACTAATTCAAATTGAGATCTTCCCATGATGAATTTATATTCCCAATTATATTCACATATATAAATAAAAATATAAATTCAATCCATCAAATCAAATCAAAAATCAACTCATGATTTTTTAAGTCCTTAATTTTCCTTAAGGACTTAACCAAAATCATGATCAAAACTAAATAAAGGACTTAGCTAAAATAAATCTTAAACCTTGATCAAACCTATTCAAATTCATGGGATTTTGTCAAAACTTATTTATATTCTAATTTATATTCTCATATATAAATGAAATATAAATATAAATCAATCAAATCCAATCCAAAAATTAAATTCCAAATTTAAAATCCTTGAAATTCCCTTAAATCCTTTAAATTCCCTTTAATAGATTTAACCAAAACATGATCAAACCTATTCAAACTCCTGGATTTTCTCAAAACTTATTTGTATCTCATTTATTCTAATATATAAATGAAATATAAATATAAATCAATCAAATCCAATCCAAAATTAAATTCCAAATTTAAAATCCTTGAAATTCTCTTAAATCCTTTAAATTCTCTTTAATGGATTTAACCTAAATCATGATTAAACCACTTAAAATCCTTGAAATTTTCTCATGATCCATTTATATTCTCATTTATATTCACATATATAAATGAAATATAAATTCAAACAATCAAAACCAATTCCAAAAATCAAACTCAAATAAACTCAAAATTCAATCTAAGCCTTTCAAGACAAAATCTTGAACTTAGCCAAATCACTTTCAAATCAAGCCAAACTATTGATTTTCTCTCATGGTTCAATCAACCCTATAATAATGAGCTCATATATAAATCCAAACTTCAATCAAACAATCAAAACCTAAATAAAAAATCAAACCCAAAACCCTTTTCATACTCTTCCTTTGAATATGAAATTTTTAAATGGATCAAAATCCATTTGACTTCAAACCACTTGTAAATAAATTTATATTTCAATCATAAGTCCATATACAAGATCAACCAACTTCAAATCAAGCTTTGACCAAGCCATTTGACCCACTTAGGCTCACTTGACCCAAAGTGACCTAAAGTACTCTTATGAGCCAACTTTTGATCCTAACCAAATTGGATTGAACCAAACTCATATATCCCTCTCATCATGATCAATAATCATCATGGGATGATTAATCAATCAAATTGGATCAAACCAAGTCAAACCTAAGGGTTGATAAGTCAACACTTAACCTAAACTGAAACCTAACATAGCCAAATTCCACCATAGGCCAAATTGATTGAAACCATTGATCTAAGTTCACTCATGACCTATGTTTGAACTTGACCAAGTCAACCTTTGAGCAATCCTAGCCCATTTGGTCAACTTGACCTAAGTTGACCATTTTGGCCTAAAGGGTCAAAATGTATCAAAACTTTACCTATGCCAAATTGATCCAAACCAATGGGTCAAGTCCATTCCAAATCACTTGTAGAACTTGACCAAAGCTTCAATTAGCTAACTAGACCCAACCTATCCCAATTGACCTTAGACCCAACATGACTTAAAGGGGTCATGTTGAGCTAAAATTGAACTTAACCAAAATTGATTGGAAATGAAGATATCAATCCACTCCATATGACTAACCAAACCCAAACGTACCCTTGCCTACCCAAATAGGTCAAATGGGTCAAATAGGTCAACTTGACCCATTTGACATAAATGAAGTCATGTGAGCCAAAACAAAATATATACCAAATTGAACCAAACCAAGCCACCAAAATATTTCAATTGGTCATATGAACTTGAACCAACCCTTGGTTTGACCCAATTTGACAAATTCGTCAACTTGACCCAAGTTGACCCATTTTGACCTAAATGGGTCAGCATAAGACAAGCCCTATCAAATGGATTCCAAATTCAAAACTTGGCCAAATCTAGTTTGTCCACATAGCCAACATGTCCTAAGTGAACAAATAGGAAAATGACCAACCTGCCCCTAGGCCATAGAAGAAATTTTGGCCTAATTCATGGGTATTTTGGCCATACCCTCTTCATAATCACTTGAGGCTTTCCTAAAAGCTCAAGGGGACTTAGTGAAGAGTGGTGCACCCTACCCAATGGGTTTAGGTTAGCTTATTTGTTCCATAGACCAAACCTAACCACCTAGCTCAAAATTGAGTTTTCAAACTCCCTCCTAAGCTCAAATTAAGGCACATGAGAGGTTGGCAATCCACTCCTTGGATCAAACTGGCCATGTGCACACTCAAAATAGCCTAAACAATCTCTCCAATCTTATCAATTGGATCAAAATATAAATGCTGCCATCGATCCTTCAAGGGGGAGATACTCCCCCTAATTCAATGAAATTTTGATTCACTCTCTATCGATTGAAGCCTAGTAACCTAGAGCACCCATATTAGAGTACTACTAAGCTTCTTATAGAGGATTTGAATTCTATCTCTCGCTTTTGCAAAAAGGGGAGCTCAATCCAATCTAACTTTCTCCACACTTGATCTCCTTCCAATTACTCTTGCACACTCCATCGAGGGTCAAGTCAAATTGGCAAGCTTTGAAGTTCTAGAGGCAAGGAAGAGCTCAATTCAATCAATGCAAGCCCAAGTGAAATGGTGTTGGTCCACCCATTGATCCACTCAATCCCAAGGCCTAGAATTTTAATACCTTCCACTGACAAAGTTACCTCATCAATCTCGAGCATGTTGATCACCTTCAAGGTATGGAATTATTCATCACTAAACTCAATATGGAGTGGAGCTTTGTGAAGAAATTTCACCAATGAATTTTGACCGTTGGATTTCCGCTCATCTCTCTAGATGGTGTGGGTTAAATTTTGTGTGATTCCATGGTATATCAAGCTCGGATCTCCCCTTAGATCATGGACGGTCCCCATTGATCCTCAGGGAAGAACTTGGCATATCTTAACCATCCATCCGTGCATTTTAGATGGACGGCTAGGATAATTTAGCATGTTTAGTAATTTGATTTCCTTTTATAACCATGGGGAAATTCTCAGCCATCTGATCTTTGATCAGATGACTGGGAATATAAGCATGTGTGCCACCACTGCCTTTGTGAGGAGATAACTTAAGTTGTTCCCTCACAGCGTGATGCGTGTAAAGCATGCTGACCACCGCCACGCATCACACCGTGAGCTAAGGATTAAGCAGGGATTAGTTAAGCAATTAATTCCTAATTAATTCTGAGAACTTCAAAAATTCATAATTCCCTTAGAAAATAAAAAAATAAAAGGAAAAATGTTATAGAAAGATAATTTCATCTAGAATATTTTAAAAATGATTTTAATGGATTTTGAATTACTCATTTCTCTGAATTTGGGTTTCTTTCGGAATTTAATTAGCTAATTATCCTTTAATTAGGTTGTCAATTAATCTCAAATTTCTAGGGTTCATTTTAAGGGATGACCTCTGCCTCCTTTAGTTTTCTTGAGATTTATTTGAGGGCTCAATTGGGCAAATTGCTATCTCATTCCTTAATTACCCATTTCATGTAATTATGCATAATTAGGGTATGATTAGTTGTCTACCCTATAATTATGGTTGATTAAGGTCAAATCCAATAAGTAAGAAGTCTATGGAATAATTTTGATGCGTTCCTCCTAAGCTATTCCCTAAACCCCCTCTTCTATCCGTAATCTTCTCCTAATTAAGGGTTATTTCATTAATTGCCCTCTTAATCAATTTTCAAAAATTCTAAAAAGTTCCAAAACTTAATTAATCTACCATGGGTAGATTAGGTGTTCAAAAGGTCAATTAAGGAAATCAATATCCAATTCACATGTGCGAAAGGGTATTTTGAAATTACTTAAGTTAAAGGCTTTAGCTTAATTAACTTTTAATTGTGACCCAAATTGCATTAGGCCTTTCATTACTAGCTGCATTGCAAATTTAAATTCCTTGTGGGTTTTATGTCATCTCATTGGCTCATAACTATTTAGTTAATTCTTCTAAGGTTGTGTAGGTAAGGGTTAATTAAGTCACTTAATGCATACCTTAACCTAATGAACTCATAAAAATGGATCTAATTATCTAAAAATTGAATAGAAATATAAAACACATGTGGGAATGGGTTAGGAACAAAAAACTCATCTCTCCTTTTAAAAATTAAATCAAACTTTAAACTAAACAAAAATCACTTTGAAATTGACTTTGATTTATTCTAAAATTTTCTTATTCTATATGAATGTATTTAGAATTAAAGTGAAGTGAGTTTTTTTACATGATTTGATTGCTTTGGGCCTTTCCCCAACATGTTAAGTTGTATTCCATTTGATTCCATACATTCATAATTTCATTTCTTAAATATTAAAATTAAATTGTTTACTTTATGTAAAACTTGCATGTGTTGGCTAAAGTAGAAATATGAGTGGCTATTATCATTACTAAATCCAAATTATTTTTAAAACTTATAAATGAAATATCAAATCTGAAAGTATGCTACTTATACTTTAATTATAAGCTTGCATATAAAAGATTATAAAGTTATGCTTAGTATAGGTTTCCTTTCTTTCTTATGTTTGTACAACTTTGAATAGAAATTTGGTGAAGTATATGGTTCATTTGAAAGAACCTAATGCTCACCTAATTGCATATCCTATTTATCTCTATGCTACCATCTAAGAAAGGCTACCTACATTTGCATACATAAATTGTATAAACAAAAATAAATCCATTAAACAACTTTTGCATTTTCCTTTCTATTCCATTTCTTTTATATACATGTTTGTACTTAAGGAAAGTGGTATTTTAGTCCGACAATCTAGGTTATGAGGTTTTAAGTAGCCTAAGTAGGTCTTGTACCTTATACCCTGTTAATAATGGCATTGCACTCACTTATGCCTTTCATACTCCAAGTATGTATGTGAAATTTTGGATAAGGAAAACCTACTTAAGAAAATCATGCATATTCAACTTCTAAATTTTTTTAATGGATTACTTAGCATGCATCATAAAGTGTATTAAATACTCTCATTTGCATGTATAAATATGCTTAGGGTCCATCCATATGCATGTTCTATATGTTGGGATAGAAATGAAGTAATGTGTGTTATGTGAATTTTGATTCATTTTATTTAATCTTAAAATGCCTTTCTTTTGAATAGGTTTGTTTAGAGTTTATCTAAACTTAAGATTGATTAAAAGATGTAATCAAGACATTCACCTAAATGAAACTAAAATATGAACCTACTTTAGAAATTACTTAGGTTAGGGAAGGAAAGAGAAGTTCTCTTCTCTTTCCCTCTCTTCATAACTTAGTAATTAATTATAGGATCCATTTAAACCAAAAAAAACATGAAATAAAATCAACCCAAATACTTAAACAACTTAAATGAAATCTATGTTGAACATGTTCTTCACACTTAGAAAATTTGAACCTAAAGCCCTAGCTAAGCATACCACACAAACCTTTGAAACACACACATTAGCCTAAGTCACCACTTCTTGCCTTAGGTTAGGTCAGTGCATGGTTTTATGTTTATTTTATTTTGTGATATATGTTTTAGACTGTATGTTATGGTGTATGCTAGTAGAATAAATGATAGGACATTCTTAGTCTAACTATTCTTTTCTACAAGAGATTATGCTTAAGGGCGTTATCATAAATAAAAATAAAAATGCTTTTGCTTGCAAGTGCTTTATACCCCTAAGCATAATCTTCGTTCCAGTTGCATTGCTAGATAGACTTTAGTTTCAACAGTCACCCTTAGGTAATTTTAAACCCAATGCCCTTGGGATTTGTGTAGTGTGTTTTAGCTAACCTTTATTTTGCAAGTGTTAGTTAGATTTTCACTTTTTCTTTTCATGTAAAAATTTGTATAATTAGGATTTTTGGAATCTTTCCCTCAGTTGAACAACTCCCTTAATCAATCCTAAAGAAAGATAGGCCTACCTACCATCCACACCAGAATAGATAGACTTTTCTGAAAAAACCTGCCAGAAGATAGCTTTTATAGGCTCTTTAGGCGGATATCTCAAAGTCTACCAGAGAAAGAAGGCTTGGCTAGCTCATTGAAGCTCAATCTTAATTCAGGAGTTCTCCTATGCCCCTCTAAAGAAAAATAACATTCAACTTTTGCACCAATGCAATCCGTTCTTGGTTGGAGGAGAGATTTAGAAAAGAAGAATCTATATTCACTTCAAAGTCCAATGCCACCCACATAGTAGGTACGTAACTCAATGAGAAATTTCTTTACCTATCCAATTTCTAATGCATCAAGATATCCATTTGTTCTGATGTAAATAGTAGCTATCTAGTCTACCACCATGAGAGCATTTGATTGAGATTGTTTAAGCAACTCACGTAATCATTGGCCTCTTGCCAATTGATTCTAAGTAGCTTTATCTAGATCAGAAGGAAATTGTGCAAAGGCTTCTAATTCCGCAAATTGAGCTAGTTCCAATTTTGATTTGCTAGCTACTTGTTTCATGGTTTTAATTTTAGTTACTGATCCTACTGTTGAAATAGAAATACCTACATTAATAGCAGGCTTGATTCCAACATTGAATAGATTCGCAATAAGAATATTTGTCCATCTGTAATAAAAATTGCATTAGTCAAAATATAATCTAAAATGTCTCCAGATTGAGTCTCTACTATTGGTAAAGTAGTCATACTTCCTTGACCTAAATGAGAACTTTGATTTAGCTCTTTCCAAAAGTCATGAATGCAAATAAAAACATCTCCCGATAAGCTTCACACAGGGGTCTTCTTAATAGAAGAGACATTTGATGATAAGCTTGTGCCGCTTAGAGATCATCATAAATTATTAAAGTATGTCGCTCATGGTACATAAAATATTGACCCCTCCGTATAAGGAGCGATATTGTAATGTAAGCTATACTATTTTGGCTACCACAATAGTGTATTCCATTGTCCCTCCTTCTGGAAGGTAGTCACTACTTGAGCCACATAAGATGCTTTTTAACCAATAGCAACATAAACACATATTACATTTTGTTCTTTTTGATTGAGAATCGTATCTATGGCTACTACAGTTTTACCAGTCTGTCTATCTCCAATAATTAATTCTCCCTGCCCGTGTCTTATAGGAATCATTGAATCAATAGTAATAAGTCCTGTTTGAAGGGGCTCATATACGGAACATCTCAAAATAATACCTGGGGCAGGAGATTCAATTAATCGATATTCAAAAAATGAAATTTCACCTCTCCCATCAATAGGTTTAGCCAGAGCATTTATGACACGACCCAAAAAAACCTCACTTTGAGCTATTCTTCCTGCTTTTTTTTCCCTCTTTTATCATCAAACCATCACCCATTAATACAACACCAACATTATTTGATTCCAAATTGAGCAATACCTATGGAACTATCTTCTATTAATTCTGTCATGAGTATTTATATCATTCATTAGTTAACGCCGTAGGTAACTTTATGATTTTCCAAGGTAAAAGAATGCCTGATCAGTTAGAAAAAAAATAATAGGAACATCATTCTAGTAAAAGAAAGCCAACGACCATACTCTTCTATAATCTGAGTTTTGCTCAAGTCTTGAATAAATTCAAGGACATATTCAAACAAATTCTGACCATCGATCGGAATGGTTTGAGGATTCCAAATAGCTATGATGACTGAACCTAATAAGATAGTAATTACAACCCAAGAAGTGATAAGTACTTGGGCATGAATTTGTAAACCTCCTATTTGCTAATATAAATGTTGGCCTACTTCTACACCTGATATATCATATCACCCTTTTGAGTGTTTTAATGGAACATGGTATAACATTCATATTATCCTCTAACAGAAATAGAACTTCAAAAAAGTAATTATTTTGATTCAACCATATCTTTCTCAATTCATCTACATTCATTCATGAATTTAAGTTTTCTGAATTGTATATTTCGATTACTAAGAAATCACATAAAAAATAGCAATCATTTTCTCTTTTCAATATTATTTGATAGTCAAAACATAGTTCAAACTCCAAAAGATGCAAACCAAAATAGTAACAATCAAAGAGAGTTAACCAAAAAAAACTAATCTTCTTCTTTATTCTTCTTAATGATAATAGTAATGATAAGATAATCAATAAATTTTTATATAAATGGAATGACCCTCACAAATTATAGATACTAATTTGGTAAGAATCAATTGAATCAAAGCTATAGCATCATCGTTGGTGGTAATAGAAATATCTGCAAGATCTGGGTCACAATTTGTATCAATTAAAAAAATCATCGGAATACCCAAAATGGAACATTCTTGAAGAACCGTATATTCTTCTTGTCGATCAATGATAATTACATATCGGGCAATCCCATCATATATTTGATCCCACCCAGATATGCTTGCAAGGTTGATAACTTTCACTTCAACATTGTAGCATCTACTTTGGGGAGACGACTGAATTTCCCCATCTTTTGTTTCATTCTTAAGTCCCTGAACTTTTGAAGTATTGTTTCTAAGTATACCAATTTGTTAACATACCACCAAGCCATTTTTTATTAATATAATGACATCGAGCTCTTATTGCTATTGATGTTACTAAATCCCTTGCTTTCTTTTTGGTGTGAATGATTAAGAATTTTTTTCCCCTACTTGCTGCATCAAAAACTAAATCAAGCTTCGATAAAAAATGAGCGCTTAGTAAGATTTGTAATATGAATACCCTCATGCTTTATAGAGATGTGTAGCCATTCTAGGAATTCATTTATTAGTACCATGACCAAAATGAACTCACCTTCCATCATTTCTTCCAAATTGATGTTCCAATATTGTCTTCCCATTTTCCCACACTTTCTCTTTTTATTTTCTTTTTTCAAAGAGATTCAGTACCCTATGAATTGAATTTTCAATGAATTCATTTACCACCAAGTCGATATTGGATTCCTAACCATGGGTGGTCAAGGTGGGCGTAGTTTGGTTTAATTGAACCATGTAAAATTGTGTGTCTATTGTCTCTCTTTACTTTAATGTACTTTTTTATTTTGCATTAAGAATTGTATCTTGTCATTATAAAATCAAAATTAATTTTCTACTAAAATTAAAATTTAAGATTTAAGTTTTAAAATTTTAATATCACATTCACCCTCTCTTGGGTGCTATAGTGACTCACTGGTATCGAGCCTAGGCTTTTTTATTGGCTTAACATCCAAGAGTAGATCTTTTCACTATGGCACAAGGTTTCCAAGAGTTCACTACGAGGGACAATCCACTCATAGACCTCCACTTTTAGATGTACCATTTGACTATTGAAAAAATAGAATTAGTATATTTTAAGAGGTTAAGATGCACGCATGTGGTATATGTTGACACATCAATATCATACACAGTAGAAGTAAATTGAATTAAAAAAAACCTTTTAGGAATGGTTGCTAAAAGAGAACTGGATGAATTAAATGCTAGCTTGTAATACTTTATATGCTTTATTGATGATTACATGAAAATTTCTATGTTATGTATAACAAAAGAAATATGGGATAAACTCATTATAACTTATGAAGGAACTAGTGAAGTTAACGATGCTCACATAAATAGACTTGTTCATCAATATGAGTTATTTCTTATGTCTCCTTCAATCTATTTATGTATACTAGATTCATGAAAATAATTAACACATTGCATTCTCTTGGAAAAACATATAGAATCAAGACTTAGTCTATAAGATTCTTAGATGTCTTCCAAAAGAATAAGCTAAAGTAACTATTAGTGAAGCTAAGGATTTATCTACTTATCCACTTGATCATCTTTTGGGTTCTTTGATAGAACATGAATAGGTTATTGCTCAAAGGGATAAGATGGATAACTCAGAAAAAAGGGAGAAGGAGAAAGGAAAAGCCATTGCATTACAAGTTGATGATAGTGATGAGCATAACATCTCAAGCTCAGATGGTGATAGTGATGAGGTGGTCATGCTATCCAAAAGGCTTGGGAACTTGCTAAGGAAGAAGAATCAAATGTATAAAAATTCTAAAACTATAAATTTCAAACTAAAAATTTCCTACAAGTGAAGGGATCATTTGCTACCATTGTAAAAGCTGGACATAAGAGGTGATTGTCCGAACTTCCTGAATCAAAGAAGAAAGAGATTGATGTGAAAAGAAGAAAAATATGAAGGAGAAAAAGTACCATAAGAAGAAGAAGATGGCTTTATGGGCCAATCCAGATTCAAATGAATCAAGTACTTGCTCATCCAATGAAGAGGTCAACATATGTCTTATGGAAAATGGAGAATTTGACTTAGATTCTCAAGAGGTATGTAATCATATATCTTATGATGAATTAGATGATGCTTTTAATGATTTAGTTATTAAATATAAAAAATTAAAAAGAAAATACAAAACCTTAGAAAAGAACATAAAATTTAGATATGCATTTTTGTGATTTAAAAATGAATGTGATAATTTAAAAGTAAAAATACTTCTTTATTAAATTGTTCCTTACTTGTATGTAAACTTGAAAGAGAGAATATCTTATTAAAAGCAAGATTAGAATTATGTTTGAAATCATAAGTTCATAATAATACTTCATCAAGAAAAATATTTAATAGAAATTATTTGCATCATACACATCCCACTCATATACCTTATAATTATCGTGCTAAGTCATATGCAAACACTAATGTTTGGTGCAACTATTATTATAGAAAAGGGCATATTTTATTTGATTGCTATGCACATAAATTATAAAACTAAGAAATCATCTTATGTATGGGTACCAAAAGGTACAAGCACTACACAAATCAAGCATGCTAGATATCTTGCTTCAAATTTAGAATTTGAACCCAAACATGTCTGGGTTTCAAATGTTAACATGTGAGTTTCTTTTGTAGGAATGCATTCAAAGCAAAATCAAAGAAGGCATGTACTTGGACAGTGGATGTTCAAGACATATGCAGGAGATAAAGATAAATTCACAACTTTAGAATCAAGTGATGGAGGATTTGTTACATATGGAATAGCAAAGGGAAAGATCATTGGCATTGGTTCTATTTGTAAGAATTATATCACTTTAGATAAATTTTTTCTAGTAGAAGGATTAAAACATAATTTAATTTCTATTAGTCAATTATGTGATAAAGGTTTGAATGTAGTATTCCATGTATCATATTGCATTATAAAAAATAATGGAAATGTTTTGTTAGTAGGAAAAAGATATAAAAATATTTATGTCATTAATTTAGATAGCTTTCATGATGTGAATTTGAATTTACTTTGTTTTAAAAGTACTCATGATGATATATGGTTATGGCATAGGATACTATGTCATATTAACATGCACCACTTAATAAAATTGCCAAACTTGATTTAGTAGTTGGATTGCCTAAATTAAATTTTCATTCAAACTATGTTTGTGATGCATGTATTCATGGTTAGCATTCTAGAAGCTCATTTATAATTAAAATATTGTTTCTACTTCTAGACCTCTAGAATTATTGCACATGGATTTATTTGGTCTATTAGCACCACTAGCTTAGGTGGAAAAAATTATGGTTTATGATTGTTGATGATTTCTCTATATACTTGGGTTTTATTTGTAACTTACAATGATGATTTTTGGTGAGTTTAAAAGTTTTCTAAATATATTCAAAGAGAGAAGGTCTTTTTTATTAATAGGGTTCAAAGCATGGTGGTGAATTTGAAAATAAATTATTTGAGGATTATTGTGATGAACATGGGATTAGACATAATTTTTTTATGCACCTAGAACTCCCCAACAAAATGTAGTAGAGACAAAAAAAAGAATATTAATTGAATTAAGTAGATCTATTCTTGATGAGTATAAATTGCCAAAATATTTTTTGGGCGAAATAATCGCATGTTATGTGATGAATAGGATCTATTTTAGACCAATTTTGAAGAAGACACCCTATGAATTGTTTTTTGGAAAGAAGCCTAAGATTGAACACTTTCATGTATTTGGATGTAAATGCTTTATTTTGAATAATGGAAAAGATCATTTAGGTAAGTTTGATTGCAAATTAGATGATGGTATTTTCTTAGGATACTCTCTTTCTAGTAGAGCTTATAGAGTTTACAATAAAAGAAAATGATTGTAGAAGAATCAATACATGTTATTTTTGATGAAAATTGAATTGATCCTATTAGAAATGAAGTGATTGATGAAGAGATTGATAATTTTAAGATATCTTTAGAAGATAATATGGATGATTCATTGCCTAAAGAATGGAAATATAATAAAAATCATCCAAAGGAATTAATTATAGGAGATCCTTCAAAAGGAGTTATGACTAGAAGACATAGTAGAGAAGTTGTAGATCATTCAGCATTTTTATCTGATGTTGAACCAAAAAATTTAGAAGAAGCATTAAATGATAATTTTTGGATTATTTCTATGGAAGAGGAGTTGAAAGAATTTGTAAGAAATGATGTTGGGAATTAGTCCCAAGACCCCAAGATCAAAATGTCATTGGAACAAAATGGATCTTTAGGAATAAGCTAGATGATTTAGGTTGTATTATTAGAAATAAAGCTAGGTTAGTTGCACAAGGGTACAGACAAGTTGAAGGTATATATTTTGAAGAATCTTTTGCACTCGTAGCATAGAAGCTATCGTTACTCCTTGCTTTACTTATATTTTAGGATTTTAAACTTCTTCAAATGGATGTCAAGAGTGCATTTTGAATGGATTTATTAACCAAGATGTATTTGTAGAGCAACCACCTAGATTTGAGAGCCTTGTCCAAATCATGTGGATAAATTAAAGAAAGCCTTATATGGTTTAAAAGCTCCTCGCTTGGTATGATAGGTTAAGTAACTTTTTTAGATCATGGATTTAGAAAGGGTAGAGTAGATACCACCTTATTCCTTAAGAGCATAGATGATGATTTGATTATGGTACAAGTGTAGATGATATATTATTTGGAAGTACAAATGAATCTTTGTGCCATAAGTTTTCATCTTTGATGTCTAAAGAGTTTGAAATGAGTATGATGGGAGAACTTAATTTTTTCTTAGGTCTTCAAGTGAAGCAACAAGAAAATGGCACATTCATCAGTCAAACTAAGTACACAAATGAATTGCTCGAGAGGTTTGACATGAAAAGATTTAAATCTAGTAAAACTCCTATGATCTCATCTATAAAATTGGATTTAGATGAATTAGGAAAATTTGTTGATCAAAAACTTTATAGGAGTATGATAGGTTCACTTTTATACCTTGCTACTAGTAGGCCTAATATTATGTTTGTTGTTTGTTTTTTTTTGCCAACCCAAAGAATCTCATTTAAAGCATTTATCTTTGATTTAATATACTACTAGGTTATGGTATCCTAAAAATTCTTTATCATGTGATTTGGTTGCTTATTTTGATGTTGATTTTGGGGGATTCAAAGTAGATAGAAATCATCACTTGTGTCTTGGTCATCTAGGAAACAAAATTGTAGCTTTATCCACTTCGGTACATAGTATAGTAATTGTGTTGCTCAGTCCTTTGGTTAAAGCAATAATTAAAAGATTTTGGTATTAAGCAAGATCACATTCTAGTTTAGTGTGACAATACTAGTGCTATTAATTTGACCAAAAATCCTATCCAGCACTCACGAACCAAGCATATAGAAATTAGATATCATTTTATTAGGGATCATGTTTTGAAAGGTGATGTTAATATTAATTTAATTAGTACTTATTTACAAATTGCAGATATTTTACAAAACCCTTACGGAAGAACATTTATACTTTAAGATGCTGGAATGTTAGATTCTAATATTTAAAATTGTATGTAGTTTGTTCTCACTTTTGATGTCAAAAGGGGAGAAGAGTAAAATGTTGGTTAGCATTAAGTCTATTTTATGCATACATTTAGGGAGCAACATTATTCATCTCTTATATAATTTTTTTTTGAAGAGAATTTTTCAAAACTATTATGAAAGGTCAATTTGCACCTTCATCAATACCCAACATTAGTTTGTCATCATCAAAAAGGGCAAGATTATTGGCTTAATGAGCCTCGTTTTCAATCCAATCAATTTTGATGATAACAAACAAATGCTAGAATGTTCTAAAGAATGTTTTTATGTGTTTCAGATATATCAATTGCTAATTACATATCCAATACATCTCATAATATGTTTGAGGAAATTACAAGAGTAGAAGAATGAAAGATAGATCAATTTGGATAATGTGAAGCTCAAATATAATATTTTATGTTATATGCATTTATTCATTGGCATAAATCAATTTGCTCACAACTTAACATATTATTCTAATGAGGTTAATTTATATAAATCTCTATCTAATTAACATTCAATTATATGTTTCATAAATAGCATTTGAATTGTCAAAATAATAAATGATAATGACTATTAAGTGTAATTATTTTATTTACTTAATATAATTAAATATTTTAATTTAATTTGATGGTTATATGATAACTAACATACGTATGATTATATATAAATTATATCATAATATTTAAATGTCACATGTCAAAATTAACAATAAATATATGAAATTTTGTATTTTAGCCAAAGTCATTTTATAATCAAGGAATTTATATCGATTTCATCACCAATGGATTCCTGGGTTTTCCTTTAATTTGATAGGTCATGACCCACGTTTGATTAAAATTGAATTTATTATGACTTTTCAAACATTAGCTAATTTTAATAATGAATGCATGCTACATGCTTTGAATATATTAAGAGCCATATTTGATTATTTTTGACTTTCCCATGTGAATAGCCTAATTTTGACTGCTTTAATTTAATATTTATTTAATATAAATTATATTTTTATTGAATATTAAATTATCACATGATAGCATGAGATTAGAATAATATTTTTTTAAAATAATTTAAAATGACATTCTTGCCTATAAATAGCCCTCATTCTCTTCATGAAAGCATTCCTCATTCAAAATTCAAAATCCCTCCAGAAAATCTAATAGAAAATTTCTTAGATTTTCCTTCCAAGTGTTCTCCAAATATTGCAAGATCAAATCCTTGGTTTGGAAGCTTCAACATCTTCAACTAAGCAAGCTTTCTCAAATTACTTGAGTTTCTTGATCTTAATCCTTTTAGTTGTTCATGCTATTTTCACCATCTATTTATTCTTTCTAATTTATACTTTTTGGTGGATTAGTCTTTGGACATTGTTTTTCACATCAAAGTTTCTCAATCATCTTTTGTGAAAAACTCTTGTGATAGTTTGTAGGATCTATTTCAACTTGTTGAAATTTTTAACTTCCTACAAATTTCTTTTGGTTTCTTTCTTCATTAATCTCATTTTGAAAGATCATTTATTCTTAGATATATTTTAGAAGTATATTTTAAGCATTTTAAATTAAATTATTATGCTGAAATTATTTTCATATTTGCTAGATCTCTCTTTTTAATTAAAAGCTTACTAGCCTACTTAGATCTATCATATACTCATTTTATTTAAGTATTTTGTGATCATTAGCTTTAATTGAAAGAATCTTTTTGGTTAAAATAAAATAAATTATTCCTTGCTGAAATTTATTTTATTGTGCAAAATATTATGTGAATTCATTTTGAAATAATTTTATATTAGTCTACAAATTGTAATAACATCATCTTAGTAAGATCACTAAGATATTTATTTTATTATTTCTTATCAATATTAAGTGAGCATTTTATCTTTCCAAAACTTTTAAGTGATCATTTGTAAGTTGTGAGATCATTTTTTGAATTGGTTAGCTTGTTATATTTGTGAGAGATTTATTTTATCAAAATTTATTATTTTATATTTTTCTTTTTGTGCTGTAAAATTTATATTTGGGTTGTACTCACCCCTTTGTAGGAGAGTACATATTATTGTAGGGGTTGTACTCGCCCCGTTATAGGAGAGTACCATTTATAAGCTATTTTTGCTTTTAGTGGATTCCTAGCCAGGGGTGGCTAGGCGTGTAGGCGGTTTGGGATTTGAACCAAAATTGTGCTATTGTCTCTCTTTACTTTATTGTACTTTTATTTTTTGAATTAAGAATTTTATCTTGTCATTATAAAATCAAAAATTAATTTTCTACTAAAACTTAAAATTTAATATTTAATTTTTAAAATTTTTAATATCACTCTTCACCCCACCCTCTTGGGTGTGACTCACTCATCTCCCAATAGTGGATGTTTGCATCACTTATGTTCATGATTTGTTTGTCGGGGAGATCATTATTGAGCAAGAAATCTGCAGAAAGTGGATGCACCTTTAGAAAGTTTGCGAGTGCTTATCCTTTGATCGCAAATTAGTGGGAACGTATGGTCAAACTGATATAAATCATGGACCATGACAATTTTAGATAGATCGCCATTTCATGAGATATTGGGTTGACTCTAAAATCAATTTTACTTTGTGAGAGAGCATATAGTGTTGTAGCTTTTGGGATGCGAAGATTAAAGCTAAGCAATACTTCTTAATGGATGGATAATTTACCTCAACAGGTATTGGGCGATGGCTGAGATAATAATGTGAGTTCTCTTTTCCCCTCATCATTGGCTTGGGCTAACAAAGTGCCAAGGGAGTCATCTAATGCAACAGTAGAGAGTATAATAAGTTTTCCAGTGATAGAGGCTAGTAAAATAGATATTTCTTGATGCTTTTTTGCATGTTGGCATTTATCATCCCACTTGAACTTGGCATCTTTCTTGACTAGTGTTGAGAATTATTGACATATGCCTGATAAGTTGGATATGAAGCATCTTAGATATGCCAACCTCTCTTGGAATGACCTGAGTTGGGTTAAACAGTGTTGGCATTTCTAATATGGCTTTAGTCTTCTATGGGTCGATCTTAATTCCACAGTGTCAGACAATGAACCCCAAGAACTTCCAAGTTACTCAAATTAGTTCAAAGGGTTCAATTTATATTATCTTGCTCAAAACTACTCTCAAGTCAAAGAAATGGTCTTCCTTTTCTTTACTTTTGACCATGAGATCATCGATGTAACATTCGACTTGGTGGTAAATGAATTCATTGAAAAATCAAGTCATGGCCCAGTAGTATGTTGCACCAGCATTTTTAAGGCCTAAAGGCATGACTTTATAATAATAAATTTTGATAAGGGTTCTGAAAGCAGTGTTCCTTTCATCTTTAGGTGTCACCTTTATTTGGTTATATCTAAATGAACCATCCATGAAAAAAAAGACTGCATGAGATGAGGCAATTTCCACCATCAATTCTAGTATCAGTAATGAAAATTCATCTTTTGGACATGCCTTATTAAGATCCTTAAAGTCAACACATATGCAAATTTGGTCATTCTTCTTCTTAACTAGAATGATGCTAGCCAACCAGGTCAGATATATTTCCTCCCGGATGAAGCCAACATCAATCAGTTTCTTGATTTCAGAGATGACTTGCTGTTCAATGTCCAATCGCATGCATCTAGGAGCTTACTTGATGGGGTTATCATCAAGTTGTTGTGGTGTTTAGGGGCAACCACACGCGAAAAGTATTTATATTTTTATTGGAGCTCTTAAACATCACCCCTTGCGAAAAAATAACTAAATATCTATCTATCATACACCCTAACATCCAGTCCAAAATAATACATTACAAAATAAGCATATATCAAACCATACACCACCCTAACATAAAACTAGAAATGGTGACTTAGTCTAATGTGTGTGAATTAAAGCTTGTGTCGTATGTCCTAATTAGGCTTTAGAGTTGTAATTTACTAAGTGTGAGGGATTTAATTTATAAAGGGTTTGATTTCTCTTTAGGTGATTAAACTAATTTGAAGATTTTAATTAGTAGTTTCTTTTGTTTCATATGGCCTATGCTTAACAACTAAGTATTATAAAGAGAAGAAAGAGAGGGAATCTCTCTTTCATCCATACCTTAAGTCACTTCTAAAGCATGTTAATTAACCAATTTCTTTTAGTGAATGACTTGTTATATATTTTGATTAGTCCTAAGTTTGGCTTAGTTTAAATAAACTCATTCAATAATAAAAACATCTTAAGATTAATTGGAATGAATTACTATCACATAACATATATTTTTTTATTTCTTTCCATCATATATAGCATGCATATGGTTTAGTCTTAAACATACCTATACATGCAATTTATGTTTTAGCACACTTAAATGATGAATGCAAAGAAGTATGTTTGGAATTTAGATATTTCATTTGATTGGATTATGAATGCATGCGTTTTTAATAAAAAAGATTGATTCTTCATCCCTTAGCAAAATACACATTCACATGTATAAAAGTTCTAAGCGAGTACATCGCCATTGTTACGCACTGGGGTGTGTACAAGACCTACTTAGGGCTACTTAAAGCCTCATAGCCCCGATGTGTCTAGACTAATATACCACTTTCTTAGATACATATGGATGTATAATCAACTATAAGGATAGAAAAACCCATGCAAAAGTTATATTTGATTCACTTGATTTATGCTTCTTATTCATTGGTCATATCAAACATACATATGTATAATAGTTTTATGTGAGTACGGTGCCATTGTTTTGCACCAGGGGCATAAGGTACAAGACCTACTTAGGGCTACTTAAAGCCTCACAGTCCCAGGGTGTCCAGACTAATATACCACTTTTCTCAGATATATATGAATGTACAAAAAGGAACCACAAGAATGAGAAGTCATGCAAGAAGTCATATTTGATTTGACTATATGATTTACATATGTGATATGTAATTCTTCCCAAGTCTTAACATGGTGGTGCATAGGAATGGATTTATACAAGTGTTGTGCTTTTCAAATGAACTATGCATTTGTTAATCCTATATAAATCCATGTAAGATAAGGGAAGAGAGCTTCATATTACATATCCTATATTACTAACACTTGCAAACTTATAGATATTTGTAATTAGCATCACTCCATATGTTATAATTGGTTTATACACTTTGAAAAATAATTTTTGATTTAGTAGTGATAATAGCCACACTTATTTTAAATTTAAATCACTACATGCAATTTGACATAGAAAAAATAATTTCATTTAATTAATTTTAAAATAAATGAATGCATGATTACACACATAGCAATATTTAGCATGATTGGAAAGAAATAAAAGAACATAAGCACGTGATCTCATTCATCCTAATTAATTCCTAAAGACAATCATACTAAATAAGGCTACTTAAGCTAAACCAAAGTTCTTAAATATTATTTCATTTTGAGTTTGACTTGATTTAGGAAATAAGAAAGAGGTTTGTTGGTCCTAATCCCATTCCCCAAGTGTGAGTTAATTTTGGTTCAATGAAGAAGTAATTAAGTTGATTTTATGGTTTAATTCTGTTAGGGTGTAAATTAAGCCAATTGATTACATTATCTTAAGTTAATTAACTAATTAATAATGAGCTAATATGATATGCAATCACATGAAAAGTAAATTTACAATGCATCTAAGAAATGAAAGGGGTCTAAAGCAATTGGCTCATGATTAATAGTTAATTAAGCTTAAGGGATCTCACTTAACTATTTTTATGATTTTCTCACACATGTGAGCTAATCATAATTTCATCATCTCTCACTTTGGGTTATTGAACACCCAAGATTAAATTAGGGAAATAGATTCAATTGAATTAGTTAAGTTCATTAATTAATTTAAGTCTTAATTAACTTTATCCAATCAAAATAAGATGGGCTTAAAGAAAGAGACAAAGAAGGGAGCCCAAATCACAATCCTTAAATCCTCTTAATTAGGTAATTAAGGTTCAGATATGATTTGGATTTTTAATTAATCTCATTAATTAATTAAGTGGGGATAATTAATTAGTTACTTAATGGATTGAAGAAGGCTTAAAGAAAAGAATGAAAGGGGAGTCCCAATCCATTTCCCTAAACTTCATCACCATTAATAGAGGTTCAACATCGAAGCACTTTAGGCTTGCTTACACAAGTTCTTCAAGAAACACTGCCAAGATGTCAAATGAAGCTAGCTTCCACATGGTTCACAAGAGCACTTCCAAGGGTAGGTAGGGAGAGAGGATTGATTGGTTCACCCATCATTCATAGACTAAGATTGATCGTATCGGTATTAATTGAAGTCAACAAAGAGGGAAATCCTTCCCCCAATCCATAATTTTTAGGTGAGAAGAAGCTAGATGATTGAGAGTCACTGGATTTTGAAAGCACTGCATCTAGCTAAGAAGCTTCTTGAAAATAGATGATAGATACAAAGTGATTACCACTTGTAGGATCATTCACTGAAGCTAGGCCATGAGTTTGATTTCTCGAGTGCACAAGCAGAAGTGGAGATAGAGTTTCCCCTGATCTAAGATATTAGTGAGATTAGATACACACTACTGAACCTACCTTAACCTAGGAAAGTGACTTTAATAGGTCTCCTTTCCTTCCCCCATTGCTCCTTAAAATAAAACTACGGGTTTGCAAAGCTAAATGTATGATTTAGGGTTGTCATCCCAGGACCTCTTGCTTATGAATATCACCTTCTTCCTTTCCCTCTTCAAGACTGTCAGATGGTACTTGGTTGTTCCCTAAAGCATTTCTCATTCGCCCCTTGGCTTCATTCAATCAAAAAATTTCTCTAAGATTCTTTCCCATTTCTACTCTTTCTACTTCTATTTTTGGCTTCACCCCTGCTTGCCACTACCTCTATTAGGTGTACAGGGAATGTTATTACTTGTCCTCTTGTTAGCAGCGAGTTACAATCGGGGAGGAGAAATAGCTCAAACTCGGTAGAGAGCCTAGTATTCATAGATCAGACTTTTTTGAGTCATGGAATGAGTTTATTGGATGCGATAAATCTCCTTGCTCTGCACTTTGTTGCTTAATATTTCTTGCTTCTTGCACATGCTAGCTTTCCAACATGAGCTTCTTCTGAGCCCTCAACATGGCATGGCAAATGAAGCTAATTTGGTCCAAACTAGCTCGAGGCTTGATCTCGTAGGGTCAAAATGGCATCTATGTAGTGCATCATTTTCACTCACCATGAACATAGGAATTGGATGGATGACTCACTTTTTCTTGAATGAGATGTCAAGTAAAATAGAACCGGGGTGACCCTGATGAAAGTAGAGACCTATCTTAGGCTGATTTTCTTGGTCACATAAGCAACATATATTTTCTATATGATTTATGACATATGAGTTATGTCATATATATATATATATATAAGTAAAATATGAATATGTATGTGACCAGTCAAGCATAGGCAAGAAGAAAGTATAGCTTATCAAGAAAAGCAAGTAGCCTAGCTAATAGAATATATGAAAATAAGAAGTTAGAAGCTCAAACTCATATGGGAAGCACTACTAGCTTCTGACTACACAACAATGAAAAAGATAAAAGACCCTCATTTTTGAGGAAATAGGAAGTTGTGTAGGGCGACCAAGCTCCATAAGGAGTCTCTCGGGTGATAAGAGTTCCATCATAAGTATATATTTTAGGAACGAGGAAAGTCATAAGACTCATATATTTGTAAAGCCAGCATATGGGTGTAGTGCAGTGTGTACTCATTCTCATTGGCAAAGTGGTCAAGCATAAAAAAGAGATTTTTTAGAAGAAGGGGATCAACATATTGGTTGGTTTGACTCATAGTCTTTCTCTATCAACTTGAAATAAAAAAAAGAAAATGATGTTCAAGTGTCCAAGTGTGGAAGCCCAGTCTAGTCCTATGCATTATGACTCACTCTTAAAAGAAAAGACTTGTGAAATCTAATTGTTATCTTCTCGCTTATTTTCCCTAGTCTACGTTGGCCTATCTGAGGTCAAAATGGGGAAATGAAATTTCTATGAGGGAATCCCATCAAAATACTGCCCATGCTTACTTGTATGGGCTGGATTCCTCTAAAGCTTGGGGTCAAACCCAAAAAAAGCAAGTGAAAATTTTCCAGTGACTATAGAATCTCTAGATACTTTAACCAAAACTTATGTTCTCTCGTTCATCAGCTGGTCCTAGCTAGCTATATGGAACTCAATCCTCTATCTCAAGGAAACTATTTGTGGGCCAAACTCCAGAGGATCTGATCTGGGCAGGTGATTACTACTAGCTTCCTTACTAGTAACCGCTACTTTCTTTCTTACAAAGGAAGGACCTCTAGGCATGTTCCCCTAATGTGACACTTTCTTTTACTCAATTAGACTTTTCCTTAAGTGTTCACTATTCTCATTCCTTTGTCTATCTTTGTGACAGAAAGCCTCTGATTCATGTGTTATGTTGGCCTCTTTCTATCTTGCTTTTTATAGAAAAAATAGTTCCTAATTTCATTGTGTCCTTACAGATCCAATCTACTATTGCATCAGTCTATATTTTTTCTTGCTTTGGGATCTGACTTCGCTCTTTTTCTTACTTTTTATTACTTATAGCTATATCTTTTGACTTGTGAAAAAATACATTCTGATTAAGTTGTCTTATTCACTCAATTCGCTCAAATGTGTAAAAGGACTCAAACATGAGTGATTCAATCGATTCATTTCTTGTTGAACTCTATTTCTTTTTTATCATTGGCTAAGTCAGCCTAGCCTCTCCGAGTGAGTTCTCTTCTTTCTTTTCAATTCCACTTACATTAAACTACTTTCTAAGAAAAAGAAAAAAATATCTAAATTTTTATTAGCTATTTCATATAAACTCCTCCGAAGAATAAGTGGAGTGGTCTTCGAGCTAGGGTGTGGTTCCCCGAGTTAGAGAAATGGTAAGTGATTCCTATTTGAATGACTCTTGACTTCTCAGCTCATTGCTTTTGGTTTGAGTAAGCAGGGACATGTGAAAGGAATGGAGATGAACCTAGAAAGGATTTGAAGTTTCATTCATATTCATGAGAGGTCTTTTCGGGCAGAGAAAGGCTCAACCTTTGGGAGAGGGGAAAGACAGACGCAATAGAATTTGGTTCAAATTGATCCATTTGCCAAGTTTTGCTTCTGATGACATTCCCACTGGTAAACCAGGATCCTTCATTCTTTTATGAAATAGATGAAAGGAAGGACTTCACTAATGATGGTCTGTCTGTGGGTGAAGAAGGAGTTCTTTCTCCTTACATTCTTGACTAGGTTCCCATTAGTTCACCAGCCAGACATAAGTGGGCTGTTAGATGACATGCTAGAGTTGAGGTTATTGACACATCGGATCATCGCAGTAGATATGCATGACTTTTAGGACACTGATCATCTAGTGGTGCACAGTACTTTGTTAGCATGAGATTGGGTTGGCTGTGCTACCACTTTGGTTAGTCGGTGGCCTTAGAGGGATCCCACCCTAATAGAGTAGTTTGATAGTTTGGGTTTTCTCATGTGAGTGTATATGATAGGTTACCTTTCATCCCTAGGGGGCAGATCGACGATAGTTGGGCCCCATCCCTTTTGAGACTCACTTGTATGCCTCCTCGAAGATGTGGAGGCACCTGCTAAGATTTGGCACGGGTGCTAGATTTCGCTTGGCTCCACCAGACAATCGCACAAGGGTTGGGTATGTTAGGTTGACTTGGTTTTGGTTATTTATGCCTCTTCTCGAGCATGGTGCCAAGAGATATGAGCAGAGAGTGAGGGAGTTGGGGCATCCTTGAGCATAGTGGTCCCACAAGAGCTCTCTATAGGTAGGGACCAGATACGGTAGTGCCTTTTGACTTTGATGCATGTCATAGCTATAGATTTTCCTTTTCAACTCCTTTAGCAAAACTTATGGCATTAACTTGTTGCTTTGATTTTGCAGGTAACCCGCCACTGAGTTGGGATGCAGCGAGAGCACTCATTGCCTCTTATAGTGAGGTACCTTCTTTGTTGGGTTGCCGTATCAGGCAGCAGGATGAGCTACCATGGTATGCTTCTGTGGATTGGAGTGCTAGTCTATCATACCATAGACTTCTCACACCAAACGAGGAAGAAGAGCCACAACTTCTCTATTTGGTGGAGAGTACACCTCTTTCAGGTCTTTTGGGCCCTTTTACGGTGCATTACCCTACTCCCTTGAGTCTAGACTTGGGTACCTCACCTCACATATCGTTCTTTCTCTAGTAGCGAGTCCCATCTTCTGGCCAAGAGAGACATTAGAGTAAGAGGTATGCAATGTTGGAAGATGCTAGGGCTCAGCTACAATAGTTTATTACTTTGGGAGAAGGGGTCTGATGGTTTCAATCAATGGCTATCTGAACATGCCCAATTTAGTATCTCATGTGAAGTGGCTATTACTTGCTTGTAGTCACATTCTTAGAATCACTATAAGTTGAGTGGACCATTGGCTTATTTTTCTACAAAGTTGGAAGAGTTATTTTCTTATGTATACCGATGGATAATATACACATTAATGCATGTATATGCAGATATAGCTTAATCAATAAAATGATGGAATTCAAAATCAAAATCTTTTTTGTCAGAATCTTTAAAATTAAAACTCAATGTATCTAACCAATTAGTCCTTATGATTACTGTTGTAATGCTGCTAGTTGATGAAAGTTACTTAGGGATCAAGCAATAAAAGTTGAGTCAAATCCAATTGGTTTGTTCTATCAATTTCAATCGAATGCAACTGGATCTAGTATAGTATGAACTGGCGATTAGAGAACATATATGGATAAAACTTCTAATGGGATCTCGAAAAATAAGTAATTTTTGCTGGGCATGTATCCTTTGTTTGGTTAACTAGGTTTTCTACATTTTCTCTTATTTACCAAAGGCCGGAAGCCATATATCTTGTTTTGTCTTGGTTTGGATCATTTCAAACCTGAACCAACCCACTGGAGAATGGCCCCCCTCTAAAAAAGGTGAATCGAATAGTTTTCCATGCAACTTAACCTCAATTATGAATAGGCGGAAATAATAGAGCGCTCAAGTGAAGCACCAAATCTGACAGAGAGTACTCCATCACAAAGTTCTTCCTCAGCCAATCATTACTTGACAGCTCCGTCCTAGCTGAGGAAAAGATGTTTGGTCGAAGCCCTATCTCTAATCAGATGCTTGCTTATTAGATATTATGGTTGTTTTTATTGTTCTAGTCCAATTTTGGTTTCGGTTCTTGCTCAAAATACTAACAAGAGAAAAAAAGAAGAAGAAAAGGGCTAGCTGACAAGGGACTTATGACTTAGCAGACTAGAGCGGACCTCGAAGCTGACTTTTATGGTTATGTAAACTAGAAACTTGGTACAAATTATGCTATAAGTATGGGCTCTTGCCCTATTCTTAAAGATGAAAATTGACATGACACAATCCCTGAAGAGTATGATGTGCCCGGTCTTGCTTCTTTTGATTGGCCACCCACCTCTCGTAGAGGAGGATCAATAGAAAGATCTATATCAAAGATTACTTTTAACTCAATCTTTTCAAAGATAGGTGTAGAAGTGTTAGAATTGTAATGAGATACATCTAAAGTTTTTTATAACCATTTGACACGTAGTGCCTCTATTGAAATGGTTCTCAAAAGCTTGCACAAATTTTCATGTGTATCAGGCGATGTTTTTATGCATTCTTTATGTAGTTCTTTTTCTTCAATTAGATTTTCATTGGAATGAACCATAACTATAGAACCCGAATTCGAATAGATTGATCCCAAAATAGAATATCAAATTTAGGAGAAATCCTATAGAAAATGTCAACTTAGTGCCTTAGTCTTGCAATTTTGGATTTGTTCTAGTATGTAAAGAAATTACAAATATGGTCCAAGTAAGAAATGCCCAAGTTTCCTTAGGGTCCCAATTCCAATAAGAACCCCATGCTTCATTTGCCCATACTGCTCTAGAAATAATGCCTACGGTGAAAAAGGTAAACCACCCTAAACTAATGACACGATAACTCCAATAATCCAAATGCTGAATTCATTGATATTTGTCAAAATTTTGAAATGAGATAAAATATATCTTTCTTAATAGACTTCCTTTTTCATTCAAATATTCCATATCACCAAAGAAAACTGACTTCCTTAAACTTCAAAATTTCTTATTTTGAAAAAAGAATCGATTCTTTTTTGAAATGTAATCACTATAAGAGCAATTACTAATAACGATCTGCATAAAAGAGCTGCATAGCTCAAGAGCATCATACTGACATGCATTTTTAACCACTAAGATTGTAGAGCAGGTACTAATTTTATAGCTTTATGCATTTCAGTTGAAAGACTTGACATGGTAAAGTTCATAACTTGCAATTAATGATGTCAGAGTAGAAAATTTCTAAGTGTTTAGTTAAAGGATGCCTGTTTATAGGTTGTGTTGATAACTATGGTGTATTGACTTATACCAACAATGAAAATGTTTAAATATAATCACGAGGGATTACAAGGTGATTTGATTTACATTAATAGTTAAATTGGCAATGAATTCAAAAAGGGGTTTTGAATGATATGGAAAGTTAGAAAAATAAGAAACAAAAGGGTGGTATTGGCAAAAAGAATGTAAATGGCATAAGAGTGGATTACCACATTTGAGTTAGTAATCGAGGATGATCTATATCACCGATATGCTACTTACCACTCCCCTAAACACAAGCTTGATCTTAGAATTTTTTTCTTGGTAATGATTTTAAAATGGGCAATAGTTGGATGACTGCACTAAAATGTGGTCGTGAATATATAAAATAATTAAAAAGTTTTTAGGAGTTTTTGAGTAAGAGAAAAAATTCATTAGTAAAGTTTTATTCCCATGTATATATTATGTATCATTGGATATTTCCACTCAATGCAAGATACTAAGGATCATTTAATTTCATAAGTAATTTTTTGTTGGATATGTTGTGTGGAATTAACATAAAGAAAAACATGATACTGCTAAGTGATGTATTTATAATCGATTTTAATCATGATCAATTAACCCTTCAAGTTGAATAACCAAACTTATATAATATTAAAAAATTATTGAGAAACACATTTCATTCAAATAATATCTTAATGAACTTGGTGGATAAGCTGATAAGCACAAAAAAAATCCATCAACTAATGATTAAAAAATATAAAAAATTATTAGAAGATATTAGTGCATAATTATATCTTGGATGCAAGTCATTCACAAAGTTATTATTTATTTTCCACTTATTTCATTTGAAGCATTATATCCTAGATGTAATTCATTTTCAAAGTTAATATTTATTTTGCACTTGTTTCATTTGTAGCATTTACACTCTTAGAGTACAAGATCTTTTAATATGATACTTGAGTTTTTGGAAGAGACATTACTGCCTAAGAACACATATGAGGTGAAATAGATAATGATGGTATTTAATCTCGGATATTGTTTGCATCTAAAGAATGAAATAAATGAAACATCCCAACTTGGGGCACTACGATGCTGCAATCGCAGTGCCTAAACACTATCATCTCCTAAAAGAATCTAGAAACACAAATCACCCCCACAAGTTGACCACTTAAGCAACAGAGTGTCACGACGCTATAATCTAGTGCTTGCACTATTGCAATGGCCTTTAGTTTAAAAAGCAAGAAAACTAACCCTTCCAGCTAAATGTTTCCCCAACAGAGATAACTACCTAGGGGATGTGGTGGAGTAGTTAAGGGATAGAAACTACCTAAGAAGCAGAAACAGTTACCTAAAAACCTCTATAAAAAGAGGGGGGACTATCCACTTTGGCTTCTTCATCTTTTCCTCTCTTCCACTGCTCCCATTCTTGCTCCTAGTCTTAACTCTAAGTACTCTACAACATTCTTTTCTCTCCACAGTGCATTTCTTGATCTGTATACGGGTGTTTTCTTCTCACATGAGATAAAATTGAAACTGACTATCATTAACTTTAGGTAAAGATTCTTAAAAATATTCATTTATACAATTTTTTCTCATAAAAGAGAATTTTGAAAATTTTCACCATCGATCTTGGATCTGATGAGAAATGAAAAATCTCTCTCTGTTGATCTTGGATACTGAGTAAGACAGAAGACT
This sequence comes from Cymbidium sinense, assembly GCA_021442155.1. Classification (NCBI taxonomy): domain Eukaryota; kingdom Viridiplantae; phylum Streptophyta; class Magnoliopsida; order Asparagales; family Orchidaceae; genus Cymbidium; species Cymbidium sinense. The sequence goes on from CM038214.1 coordinate 166,365,582, forward strand.
TAAATTTTGTTAGAAAGTATTTTAAGCTCAAGAATCTTAAGAATTGTTAAGTTTGAAGACCTCCACCGTTGAACTTGGTTTTGAGACAAGATGAAAATCCTTCCATCATTCATCTTAGATCTGACACAAGCCGAATCTATTTGTTTGTCATGCAAACATTTCTAATTCTGACATTCCAAAGGGATGTAAGTCCAATCTTTTCATTCGCCATATAAACATTTCTAATTTTGGCAATCTAAAGAGATGTAAGCACAATCTATTTGTTCACAACATTTTTAATTTTGGCATTCCAAAGTGATGTAAATCCAATCTATATGTTCACAATGTGAATACCCTAATTGCATTCTAAAGGGGTCTAAGCCGAATCTATACATTCACCATATGAACATTCTAGCATTCCAAAGGGATGTAAGTTCAATCTATGTGTTCTCCATGTGAACAATCTATATCCATATGGGATGCATGTCCAATCTATGCAATCTCCATGAGAATAATATATATCAATACCTTCATTCCAAAGAAATGTAAGTCCAATCAACTTGTTCGCCATGCAAACACCCCTATATTTAGTCTATTTACCTATTCACCATGTGAACATCCCTACGCTACAACCCCTACACTAAAACTCTAGTAAACTTAAGATATCTGAGATATGGTAACCCATGGCTGCTAATCAGACTCTTTAAACATTACAGCCAATAGCCCACCAATATTAGTATACTAGAATAACATATTCATGAGATGATGGAACTATAGGATCATGATCATGACTATCTCCATTTTTTTTTGAAAATCATCTTTTGCCACACCACACATACTATTAGACACTGATTTATATAAAAAATTGATGTTATTTCCAACTTTAATTGATAGTTCTCTCTTACTACAGTAAAAGAGGTAATTAACTATGAATGATTGCAAAGTAGAACCCAAATCTAAATAAACCTAACATAATGTTAAGGAAAGTCTAGTTAAATATTTATTAATCTGCCTCGTGAAGAACATACTTCTGCCCATGTCAAGCAAGATGGCGAAGAGTTTTCAAAATGATGTGTTTTTTAAACAAATTTTTGGTGAGTCCACTCATAATTACTTCTCTCTCCATCTCTAGTTAAAAAATATATATATGGTGTCATTATGGTGTTTTTAATTTGGTTTTGTAGGGACACTACACAGATCTTAGTGGGTACTTATTAAATTGATCGAGTGCGGCATTGAGATATGGTGTACTATCTCAAAATGTAGAAATATCTCCATACAATGTACTTAATCTCCTAATAAGGACTCCGAAGATAGATGGGTCTTAAAATATACCAAAGATCATTCCCCCACTTTAAATTGATAAAGTAAAGTAGGGTTTATTTAAGCCAGGTTCTTTAGTTCCCTATGGCGGCAAGCCCTCATAGTTAATTACATCCTAAGAAATAAAATTTTTCTACAAATATGCTCGATTAAAGTAGTCAATAAATGTCTCCAAAGATTTAAAGGATAGACTATCAAATAATTGGTTGCTATTAGAAATCAAATGAAATAGTTCAAATAAGAAAACTTCTTCATAAATTCTAAAGGAGAATAAGTAAGAAGCACACATGATACTAGGAAGCCTAGTGAGTGCTTCAATTTAACCCATAGTGACACCTTATATTTTTGGAAAGAGAAAATTATTTATTTGAGTTAAAATTTTATAAGAATGATAGGACTTAGATTTCTACGATACAAGATTATTGAAATGCTTAAGAGGTGAGGACTTATTCTCATAGAAAAAGATAAACAAGCTACCTCAGAACCTAAATCTAGGTGCTCTAACACAAGCTTAGGGCTCGACCTAATTCTACTCATGAAAAATGGGATATAATGGTCCACTTCTATAAGAGAGATTGAGCACATCTCAACTCTTTTGGACTTACAGTTGCTTGGAGTGGACACCAGCTAACACCTCCTACACTTCAAAATCATGTGGGTCAATCTTATGAAGATGGAAGATAGTTAGGTTGTCATTTAATTTGGAAAGAAGCTAGAATCCTAAACTCACTCTCTAAGAGACTAGATAATGTTTGGTATGAAAGCATGACTTAGACTAATGTTGAAAATTTACAAGTTTTTTTTAATAATTTTGACATATTTATTTAAACCAAGGCTTTGGACAATTATGCCTAAATGCATGATGAAATTGAGTTGTGAGCTAAATCCATGAGAAGAGGTGTTCTCCACTACAATGGGCGGCTTTTAGAGGTCAAGCTTCTCTGCTATCATGCAAGAGTGGAGATCCTCTTTATTCAAGAGTGAGATAATATGATATACATGTTGTTATAGCATACAACCATTCAACTAGGGGGTTTCTAAATCTTTTATTATCTTATTTATATACCCAAACTTTAGAGTGAGGTTATGAATTACATTAGAATTTGATTATTAGTTGTTTAATGATGATAGAAAATTTAATTTTATCCTAAAGAGCCTACCGCATCCGTGCCATATATCAAGTCATCACACTTTAAGAAACATATGCAAAACATGCCAATTTTATTACGATCTAAACATAATAATCAAACATTTAAATTTCATAAAAAAGGTCAAGCATGTGAACACCTTGAAGAAGAGAAAAAGTTAGGTAGTTGAGCTCTACCCTTATACAACCCATATTACAATTTTTATAAATGAAATGAATTCTATGGGGTTCTTCAATTCTTATTTCTCTTTCTTTGTTGGATTTAAATATTCCAGGCTTCACAGGACCTCCCAGGTCTTTACCTTCTAGTAACTACTCATCCTAATCCCTATAGCACTAATCCTAATCCTATTACAAAAATTACATTTTTATGAAAAATGAAATCTAACCACTCATGCAAAGCAGATGTTAGCTAAATAAGTATATAAGCCAAGCAATAATATCCACATATTTGGACTTAGAACCCTACACTTGGGTAACCAAGCCCACATGCCCTAATTGGATTATGCTTTGGGGCATAAGCAGTACCTGCAAGCAAGAACATTTATATTTATTTATTATTATGATGGCTTCTCAAACACAATCTCCTATATGAAACACATTCGGCTAATAATGACCTAACATCCAGAATACACACAAATAATCATAACATCTAGTCTAAAATATTACATCACCAAACAACATATATCACCATAACATACCCTTGCCTAACCTAATACAAAGGTCGCTGACTTAATCTTCTAATATGTGTGCTAAGGCTTAGAGTGGTATGTCTTGATTGAGCTTTTTAATTATGATTGTCTAAAATCTTAGGATTGTTTAAATTATTCATTAAGGATGGTTTCACTTTAAGTGTTTTAGTAGTTTGATTGGATTTTAACTCATATGTTTTCATTTTTGTTCAATACTCACTTAATATCAAATTATTATAAAGAGAAGAAAAGGCTTAACTCCTTCATCCTAACCTAAGTTATTTTCTAAAGGTTATTATGGCTTTAATTTTCTTAATGAATCAATTATGAATTTTATTGAGCCTAAATTTATATTAGCTTTAATGAATCTTATTCAAACATGAAAGGCATCATAGGATTAATGAAATTAAGTCACCATCACATGAGCAATACTTCACTATTCCCTTTCATTATCAATAATATTCACACTATTTGATTTTTAATTTCTTTAATATTTGATTTAATACATGCATATACATGCAATATACCCATGTTTTGCACACTTAATGAATGTTGATGCATGAATTTGATAGAAAAGGTGATTTTACCTTAAAGACTTTCACTGTACCTAGCATGGTATAATCTACTCATAGATTCTTCACATAGGCATAGATCTAGCTCTAGCTTCTTTCCTTGGTACTCTATCTATAACTATAGCTTGTCCATCCCCATCCAAGGATTATGGATGCTTATGAAATCTTGAACTCTTTTCCCATGCCTTGCGTACTTCTAGCATCAATCATCTCTATTGTAGAGAATAGCAACAGTGGATGGAAAATTTGATTGTTCAAGAAAGTGTGTATTCAATATGCCAAGAATGCACCGACTCTCTTCCTTCTTATAGTTTTGAGTCGGCTAAGTAAGCATAATTTGTAACCTCAAGTTGTGTAAGAGAACTAATAAGAAGTCTTCTCATCTTTCAAACACCTTAAACAACCTACCAACCTTATTGTACTTCACAAGTAAGGAAAGCCATATACCGGTGTTGAGTGAAATAAATGGGAGTAAGATAATAAGAAAATAAAGACTTCTAAAAAAAATGGAAAAAAGCAAAGAGATAAAAAGTGTGTCACTTAATTTCTTGCTAAAGGTAGGGCTAAGTTAAAGTTTGATACCGCTAAGGTAAACTTAAGCTACTGACTTAGGAAAGAGATGCTAGGAGCTCATTCTATGGACATGAGTTAGGAATGTTTGATTGACGAGCAAAGAATAAGGCCAGACTATTTCCTGGAGTAAAAGTTGGCTTTGAATAGGAATGTGATGAATAGATTTAGCCTTTCTAAATAAGATTTATCGCAAGCATCATGTCAGCAACCCTTGTGACTATGGGGAACTAATCAAGAATCAGGTAAGAGAAGACTCTTCTAAATAGAAAACCCCTAAATTTCACTCTAGTAATATAATGAAAGTTACCCTCTATCATAATGTGGCTTATGTAATCCTAAGTCTAGTACTCACAATATCATAAAACAGCATTCATCTAGTTGAATTTAATTATAGAATTAGATTCTTCTAAAAGCAAACCATTGCTCGGCCTGGGAAAAAGTACTTTCTTTTTTATTGCATTATCTTTTTCATACTTTCCTAGGGTGGGACAAGTGATCTTTTAAGGATTAGGGACAATAATGTCATCAAAATAAGAAAGTAATCAATATAGTTCTCCAAAATTAGAAAAGAAATCTCTCATCAAATTATAGAACATAGCTGGGTCATTTGTAAGCCCAAATAGCATGATAACGAACTTGTAAAACAATATATGGTAATAGTAGTGGTTTTAGGCTTGTCTCCTTCTGCAATTCTAACTTTCTAATAGCCCTCCTGAACCACATAAAAGGACATGGTTTGTGAACCAGTTCTAGATGAAGAATCTTGATTAGAAGAAGCGCAATCGATCAATCTGTATTGTAATCAAGGATCTGAATCTAGTGAGGCATCCAAATTTGTATCCTTATTCCCTTCCAATGAGCCAAGGGGAATGTCTTCTAGTGAGGTGAGCTTGCTATCTCGACTAGAAGCACTTCCTTCCGTGCCTACCTCTCTTGGTTGCCTACTTTTATGGCCCACATGACTTAAAGTAGAACTTAGCTTTTCACTAACATAATAATAAGCTTCATTTCATCAAAAACATGAGACTCAGAAAGAGTGGCATGAAATAAGACTAGGGAGCCTCTTGACCATTTTAACAAATGGTTAGGTTGTAATTCCTTCCCTTGTGAAGAAGCTTGGCTAGTTTTTTTTATCTATATTCATCTGTCTCATTTCTAAGGTTAGTTTCAACTTTTGTTGTTAGGAAAGAAAAGAGTTTGCATGCATGTTTGCCTGAAACACTATGCTATTTCACATAGAGAGCTTTTTCTAGTTTAGCAAGGTTTTAGCCACCCTAAAGATGACCTTGTCTTGTCTCACCATAACAATGAGCTAGATGGGTTTGAATCTACTCCTTTCTTTGGGGTTCATACTTATCGTGGGTGAATATGGAATTATACTTGAAACCGCATATGCCCTTTGACTTTAGTTCAATAAGATGGAAATTCTTGCTCTATATGAGCATATGTGCGTATGGTATAGGAATCGGTCAGATAAGACCAAAGCCTTCCATGGATTATGAACTAGAGTTTTCTAATGAATGAAATGTGAGAGCAGGCCTTACTTGGTTTGCTTGGGTGTAGAAGGGGCTCTTAGATAAGGGAACATATTTGTTTATGATTTCAAGGCTAGCTCTTACTAACCTAATTCGATTAAAGTACATTACTAGAGGAGCAGAATAGAAATAAGACCAAAAGGATTCTAAAGGGGAAGGGGTTGACAACCCTAGTACTCTATTCTTAGATAGAGGATCCTTTATGATCTGAATCCTTAACAATACTTATCTATATATAGAATAAATACATATATAGATAAGTCAATCTAAGGCACATAGTGAAGTAACCATGAAAATTCCTACATTGATCGATGTGCACAGACGGAGAGCTTGTCCATCAAAAAATGTTTATGTAAAGTGAAGTCGAGTTGGTCAATTGATCAAACTATGTATAGTAGGGATATAGCGCGTGATGTGCCGGGGTGACCCAACACATCTACCTTTTTTGGCAATAGAAGATAAGATGTACAAGTAAGACCAGTAACACTATCATGCTCGTATAAGCTCTTTTTCACCAAAGGAATCTATGGGTTTAGTCTTGCAATTCATTGAACGACAATGGAGAGAGAAGCAGAGTTGGGAGTGGAAGGGAGTAAATTATAGAAAGAGTAGAGATGGATGTGGGGATTATAGCTCTGACCATGTCAACTATGATGCTCTTGCTACTGTTCCACCAGTGAATGCTGACAAGTGCTACTTTCTTAACCTCCCTATCTAGGCCCTGTCAAAAAGGACTATAAATGATTTACCATCCATCCCACTTATATAAGTACATGATCGGATCAAAAAATGGATCAAACTGCACAAAATAGTCGCCTTGGAATATATGTCACAATAGAGCTTTGAAAAGGTTCAAAGCATCATTCGGTGTTACATCACAAGGGCAAGATGAAATGCAGGGGGTGGGCTCCAATTCAATTTGAAGTAACATAACAGGATTCATTAATGCACAATCTTCAAAACTTCTTGGGATCCTTAGTTTTTCGAGCAAAGGTCCCATCCTTCAATATCATGATTAGGTTGACCAGGCCAGATCATAAGTGAAAGAAATTGATCGAGTCAACCAAGTCAGTCCTGATCATGAGTGAATAGAAACTAGAAAATGTACATAATTGTTCCAACAAAAATACTTTGAATATATCTACCACTTTTACTAAGAGTAGTCTTTTTAGTGTTAATTGAATGTAAAGTAATGGCTTTTGTGCAACATCAAAAGGGTCTTGATGTAGTAGGTTCATTTGGATTGTTACAACTTATAGTAGATGGTTTGAAATTCATTCTAAAAAAACCTATTTCATCGTAGTGTTAATTTTCCTCTTTTAAAATGGCTCTAGTTGCTACATTTATGTTAATTCGGTCACTGGATGTTGTAAATTATGGTATGGTATTGTCAAATCCAAACATAGGGCTACTTTATTTTTTTTTTCATATCTTTGCTAGGTGTTTATGAAATTATTATAGTGGTCTAGTAATTAGGGGGCATCCATTCGGTCGCCTATGATAGAAGGACCAATGGGTCAAAAATAAGTTTGTGCGTAGGTGTTGAATGATCTACTCTACACAAGTCTGGGTTTACAGGGCTCCCTTTCATTCATAAACCCTGGTCATTTTTTGGCCATGCAAGATTGAGAAATGGAAGTCATAAAAAAGAGATTTCTTTTTCTCTTTGCACCTCAGATCAATAGGAAAGGTAGCTTGCCAAGCTAGCCTATATGCATATATATATGATGATGATGATGAAAAAAATGTGAGTTCACCTGTTGTCCTTCTTTGTAAATGGTACTAAAGACCTAATCATTCGACCATTTCATGAATGAAAAATATGAGAATTTTCATTTCAATTTCAATGAAATAAAAATGAAAGACCACTACAGTATAGTCAAAGTAAGTGGCTAAGTTATCCTACCCTCATCGACTTTTTCTTTTAGTAGGCGAGGTGACTGAGTTAGCAAGGATGCTTAGGCTAATTGTTAAGAGAGCATCGGGGCATAACTAAAATTCTATTATACTACACTACACAAAATAACTTAGCTCGACATTCAGAGAGTTAATGTTCTAACATAAATAGAAGGAAGAACCTTTGTTCGCTTACTATGGTGTACTTTCCTCCCGGGAAGCTTTGCACCACTTAAAGACTACTAAATAGGAAATGAAATGAGAAAGGCTTGCAAATAAAGGCCTATGCCATTGTAAGTAAATTAAGTAGGGCAAATAGCCCCTGTGAATCGGTAAATCTCAGTGATGAGCATGCTGCGAAAAAATGGATGATCCTCTATGCATTTATTTCTATTTTGGGAAGAATTAAAGTACCTTACCCCCCATCATGGTGAACCTATCCTTATGATCGGGGTGATGTAGATTCCTTTGAGATGAGGGGCCAATCGAATCAGAGTTTTCTTAGGTAGTGATCGACCTACAGTTAATTTTTGATTGAGTTGGATTAAGATTTGGCTAAGTCCATGGGATAGGTCATATGGCTTAGGAAGGGCTTCAAATTTGGATTTAATTATGGGCTTTCATCATTTGGTTTTAAAATTTGGGTTTGGATTTGGATTTGAATTTGATGTTTGAATTAAACTTGAGGTTTGATTTGAGAAGGTGAACATGGATTGGATTTGGGTTGTAGGGTTGGTGGATTATCCTAATCTTTAAGGCATAACCTAATCCTGTGGTTAACCCTTCTAAGTCTTTAGGCTTAAGTTAAGTATTTATCTTATGAATATGATGTCTTATTGTCTAGATGACTCCTAAGTCTAAGATGGGAATATTGAATCTGTACTCCAAAAGTGAGGTCAACAGCCTTAGGCTCCATAGTGTTGCCCTTGGAGATAGATGATTAGAAGACCCAAGTTTCACATTATAGACTGATACATCTTTCAATTCTTTGCTTAGGAGACCATGGATACATGAGAACAACATAGCTCCATCCTCTCTACATTAGTGTATGAAGTTTGTGAGAGGTGGGATGGTCTATTATGTCAAAAAAGATCTCAAGCCATTTATAGTTCATGAGGTCAGCATATATGAGGATGTGGCTTACTACCTCCTTCAAAATTAACAAGTCTATTCTCGTAAACTTGGCAAAAGTTTTAAAATAAAAAAGAGAAAAAAAAGAAAGATAAAAGAGAAAAGAAAAGAGAAAATGAAAAATAAAATAAAGGGAGCAGAAATAGACTTGGAGGAGGGAGTGGAGCCTGACATTAGACTTCACCCATAGTTCATTACTCCATTCGAACATATGGGTACCAAGCAAAGGAAGAGGTCATTTTAGAGGCACTCCTAGGGGTAGAAAACCTCATTATTGGCCACCCAATAGAAGATATGTCCCAGCTACCAAGAGTACACCTGCTATCGAGATAGATTTAGAATCTAGTTCATAGGATGAGTCTTATATGGTTAGCACACCGCCTCTGAGATTTGGAGGTGACACTTAAGCTACAACATGATGAAGATCAAGCTCCAAAGCAAAGCATAAGTGTATCCAAGTCTATATATGTGAAACAATTAGACATCACCGGGAACCTTAGCTCTAACCCCGCCTCTCAAAAGCATAGGTTTGGTAGGGAAACCCCTAAGTCATCTAGAGGTGTGATAACTGAGGTTCTTTTTGGGAGCATCATCCTCAAGTCAAGAAGTTGATGTAGAACTTGGGGATGATTCATATAAAAGATTTAATAGAATTATCTTTTGATAGTACTTGCCTTATGTTCATAATTTAGCAAAGAAAGGGATAATCCCACATACTTGGTGAAAGCACAAGTCAAACAACTTCAAAAGAATATGGAAGAACATATGCAAAAGCTCTCAATCAAGATCAGGACTAGGATTCAATACATTATGTCTAGTTGATGATGAAGATTACTGCTTAGTCATCACCAATCATTTGGAATATGGTAGGTTCTTTTCAAATCACATTAACTCATATGAGGAGCTGTTCTTAGAAACTTCAGATGATCTAGATGATTTTGAAGTCAAAGATGCACCACCATAGTTCAAAGAAGAAATCAAGTCATCCATCGATGAGCTAAAGGAAATCAACTTAAGAACTGAAGAAGATCCACGCCTGCCATACATCAGTTCTTTATTGAATGAAATTGAATCCAATGACTTAGTTAGGCTATTGACTAAGTTTAAGGACTACTTTGCATGGAGTTATGAATGCTTGGATTGGCTCCTGATGTAGCGGTCCATAAATTAACAATAGAGCCTACTATTAGCCCTATAAAGCAAGTTCTTAGACACGTGCGACAAGATATTGATTGATATTGGCTTCAAACGGGAAGGAAAATACCCTACCTGGTTAACCAGTGTCATCCCAATTAAGAAAAAGAATGGTCAAACTCACAATGCATTGATTTTAGGGATTTAAATAAGACATGTCCAAAAGATGAATTTCCACTACCAATGAGTGAGTGCCATTGGAGGCGTTGTCTCAACTCAGAGTAGCCCGAGATAAAAGATATGTGTTTATTTTATATGTTTGTGTGTAGTTTGTGTTTGTATTATGTCGATGAAGGATAGAATGTCACTCGGGTTCCTTACACCTACACTAAACACATTATAGGGGATTCCCAGATAAGAATACTTTCAACATGGAAGAGATTGAATTCAAAATGGAATTTTCATTGATAATAATTATTTTGAAACATGATTTATAACATTTCTTTAAGTAGATCCTATTGATTGAAATAATTGGGTGCTCTCATTTATGATTAATAAGATGATAAAATCATCCTTTACAGGCCTTCTATGACAAAAGGGCCTTCCTAAGTGGGTTCAAACTTGTCTCCCATCTTACAATGGGCAACAATCAACCTCCTTAGAACTAAAATAAGCTCTCCTACTTGAAAAGCTCTAGGATAGACCAACTTGTTGTGAGCTTGAATCATTTTAGCTTTCTACAACTCAAGGTTTTGGCATGCCCACAAGCGTCTCTCCTTCAAACCTTCGAGCTCTTCTAACCGCAACTTGGCATTCAAATCTATTGTGATCTTACTACTCATAGTTATCCTTAGTGATGGGAGTTGGACTTCTAAAGGTAGAACAACTTCAAATATACACTAAGGATAAAGGATTAGACTGAGTTGGAGTTCTATATGTAGTGCAGTAGGCTTACAAGGCTTCAACTAACTACTCATGCCACTTTCACTTGTTATTGTCGAGTGTCTTCTTTAGTATTTGGATGAGAGTTTTATTGAAGGCTTCTACTATGCCATTTTCCCCCAGGTAATTGATGGTAGAATATCTCCAATCTATGTTATGTCTCTGGGAAAAGTTGTTGATCTCGGTGCTCTTGAATGTAATACGATTATCAGATATAATTTATTGAGGCACTCCGAACCTATATACGATATGGTTTCTAAAAAATTGGAGCACATACTGAGTTGTGACCTCTCTAAGCAAAATTACCTTCACCCATTTAGAAAAGTAGACAATAGTAGCTGAGATGAACTGATGACCCTTGGAAGTACCCCAACACTCGAATGGTCGTGAGGCCAATGTAGGATGTAGAATGTTGGGTGGTTGGTGTAGGACCACACCATGTATTTGACACTGGTTGTATTTTCTAACCGAATCCTTGCAATCTTTGATCATCAATGACCAGTAGTATCCTAGTCTCTTAATCTTATCTTTTATCTTCAGACTGGATTGGTTGGCTCCACATAATCCTAAGTGTAACTCAGTCATGATCTTACGGGCTTCATTCTTGTCTAATCAATGGAACCACATATGATCAAAAGATTGATATAAGACATCATCCACAAGAGCATAGGAAAGTGCTCTCTGCTTCATCTCATGAGCATGAGACTTCTCTTGAGATAGTTTACCTATATTTATGTAATCCATGAATGGTGCCTCCAATCTAACTTCTCATCCTTCTTGACAATGTCAACCTCCCCTTCAAGAGAGAACTTTTGATGAGTTCAATACAAAAAGATAAGACTTGTGTATTTTGTACCTTTATTGATATGGACTCATCCTTCAGACATGTTAACTCCTTTGCAAGCTTGGCTAAAGCATACGCTACAATGTTCTCTCCTTGAGGAATCTTATAAATGGTAACCTCTGGGATTTGAGCAAATAACTCCATGGTGTACTTATGGTAGTGATGGAGCTTCAACTTTATAACCTTATAGGGCCCAACAATTTGGTTGATAACTAATTGAGAATATTTGAAGATGTTGATGTTCTTGATGCTTAGAGTAATGACTAACTCTAGACTGGCAATCAGAGCCTCATATTTAGCTTTGTTATTGGTGCAAGGATTGAACATATGATATGAAAATCTCATCACATCACAGTCTAGAGTTATGAGAACTATTCCTACGCCCGCCTTTCCTAATAAAATAGGATTCTATTCTCCTCTTTGAGAAGAACCGCACCTTCAAAGTACATCTCCCAAGATTGAATGCTAGTATCCCCTAAGTTCATGGTTTGATCATCGGGGAGATCATCACTAAGCAGAGAGTCAGTAGGAAGTTGGTGTACTACAAAGATATATGTTAGTGCTTGTCCTTTCACCGCATAGAGGGGTACAAAGATAATGTCAAACTGTGAGATGATAATGGACAATAATTCCAACAGACCATGTTATGAGATACTGTAGTGGATTGTACCTATAGATTAAGTTCACCTTATAAGGAATCATGTAGTGCTATATCTTTTGGGATGCAATGATTAAAGATAAGCAATGCTTCTCAATGGGTGGATATTTAGCCTTAGTAGGGATTAGATGATGGTTGAGGTAGTAAAGTGCATTTTCTCCCCTTCACCATTGGCTTGGACCAATAAAGCACTAAGGGACTCGTCTATCATAGCAGTGTAAAGTATGAGCGGCTTGCCCAAGATAGGGGCTACTAGTACCGACAGCATCATCAGGTAATGCTTAATGTCTTCAAATTCATGCTCACACTTATCATCCCACTTGAACTTGGCATCCTTTTTGACAAGTGCTGAGAATAGCTGACATCTTCCCGATAGATTGGATATAAAGCATCTTAAATATGCTAATTGCCTTGGAATGATCTGAGTTGAGTTAAACTTTTAGGGGTGGCATTTCTAATATTACCATGATCTTCTCTGAATTGATTTTGATTCCCTGGTGTTGGACAACAAACCCAAGGAATCTCCCTAAAGCTACTCTGAATGCACACTTCAGGGGCTCATTTTAAGGTAAAATTATCTTAATTGTTCAAAAACTACTCTCAAGTCAAAGTGATGGTCTTCCTTTTCTCTACTTTTGATGATGAGATCATCGACATATCACTTGACTTGATGATGAATGAGTTCATCGAAGATTCGAGTCATAGCTTGCTGGTTTTTAGCATCGGCATTTTTAAAGCAAAAAGGCATGACCTTATAACAATATATTCTGATCGGGGTTCAAAATGTAGCGTTTGTTTCATCTCCTGGGGGCATCTTTATTTGGTTATATCCAGATGAGCCATCCATGAAATAGAAGATTACATGAGATGAGGCAATGTCCACCATCAGCTCTGAGATTGGTAGTAGAAATTCATCATTTGGACATGTATTATTTAAACCCCTAAAATCAATGCATAGTAAATTTGACCATTATTTTTCTTAATTGGGATGACACTGGCTAACTAGGTAGGGTATTTTTCTTCCTGGATGAAGCCATCATCGATCAGTTTCTTTACTTTAAAAATGACCTATTGTTCTATGTCTTATCGCACATGTCTAAGGGCTTGCTTTATAGGGTTAGCAGTAGGCTCTATTACTAGTTTATGGACCACTACATCAGGAGCCAATCCAAGCATCTCTTCATAACTCCATGCAAAGTAGTCCTTAAACTCAGTCAATAGCCTAACTAAGTCATTAGATTCAATTTTATTCAACAAAGAACTGATGTATGGCAGGCATGGATCTTCTTAAGTTCCTAAGTTGATTTCTTTATTTCATCAATGGATGACTTGATTTCTTCTTTGAACTATGGTGGTGCATCTTTGACTTCAAAATCATTTGGATCATCTGAAGTTTCTAGGCACAGCTACTCATATGAGTTAATGTGATTTGAAAAGAACCTATCAGATTCCAAATGATTAGTGATGACTAAGCAGTAATGTCATCATCGACTAGACACAATGTATTGAATCCTAGTCCCAATCTTGATTGAGAGCTTTTGCATATGTTCTTCCATATTCTTCGAAGTTGTTTGACTTGTGCTTTGACCAAGTATGTGAGGATCTAAGCTGCTAATAAATAAACTAACTAAATAACATAGTTAAAACTTGATGTTAGTTATTAGTAGTTTGACTTGTCTTTAGTTATTATTAGTTATTTTGTTATTAGTTATTATTATTAGTTTAGTTATTAGTTTATTAGTTTAGTTAGTTTAGTCATTAGTTTAGTTATTAGTTAGTTATTAGTTATTAGTTTAGTTAGTAGGTTTTGTTAGTTTTATTAGTTTTAGTTTTATTAGTTATTAGTTTTAGTTATTATTATTATTAGTTTTAGTTTTTAGTTTTGTTATTAGTTATTAGTTTTATTAGTTTAGTTTTTATTATTTAATTTTAGTTATTAGTTTTTGTTATTAGTTATTAATTATTAGTTTTGGTTAGTTGTTAGTTATTTATTATTTTTATTATTTAGTTTATTAGGTTTTATTAGTTATTAATAAGTTATTTAGTTATTATTATTAGTTAGTTATTATTATTTAATTTTATTATTAGTTTTAGTAAGTTTAGTTAGTTATTAATTATTTTTTAGTTTATTACTTTATTATTTAGTTATTTAGTTTTATTTTAGGTAGTTATTATTAGTTTTATTAGTTTTAATTAGTTATTAGGTTTTAGTTTAGTTAGTTTTATTTAGTTATTAGTTTATTATTTTATTAGTTAGTTATTAATTTATTAGTTATTAGTTTAGTTTTATTATTAGTTTTTATTAGTTATTAAGTTATTTATTTGTTAGTTATTTGTTAGTTATTAGTTAGTTATTATTAGTTTAGTTTAGTTCATTTAGTTTTTAGTTAGTTTTAGTTATAGTTATTAGTTCAGGTTTAGTTAGTTATTATTAGTTTATTAGTTATTATTTAGTTATTAATTAGTTATTATTAGTTAGTTTATTATTAGTTTTTATTATTAGTTATTAATTATTAGTTATTAGTTTATTAGTTTTATTAGTTTTATTAGTTTAGTTGGTTAGTTATTATTTGTTATTAGTTTAGTTTTTTATTATTTTGTTTATTATTATTATGATTTTAGTTTATTTATTAGTTTTAGTTATTTTATTATTTATTATTAATTATTTTATTTATTTATTATTAGTTTATTTTATTAGTATTATTTATTTTTTATTATTAGTTATTAGTTTAGTTATTAATTATTAGGTATTATTAGTTAGTTATTTTTTGTTATTACTTTATTAATTATTTAGTTTATTATTATTTTTAATATTTAGTTAATTATTAGTTTATTAGTTTAGTTATTTATTTTTAGTTTATTTATTAGTTTATTAGTTTTAATTATTAATTATTAGTTTAGTTATTAGTTATTTAGTTTATTATTAGTTAGTTTTTTTTTGTTTTTATTAGTTATTAGTTATTAAAAGTTATTATTAGTTACTATTTTTAGTTATTAGTTATTATTAATTAATTAGTTTTAGTTATTAGTTTATTATTATTATTATTATTATTATTTATTATATTATTTTAGTTATTTAGTTTATTAGTTTAGTTATTTATTTTAGTTATTAGTATTAGTATTAGTTATTATTAGTTATTAAGTTTATTAGTTAGTTATTTTATTTTTATTAGTTACTATTAGTTTATTAATTTTTTATTAGTTTTATCAGTTATTAGTTATTATTAATTATTATTAGTTAGTTATTTAGTTTAATGTATTAGTTATTTTAGTTATTAGTTTTATTAGTTTTATTATTAGCTTGTTATTATTATTAGTTTATTAGTTATTAAGTTATTAGTTATTAGTTATTAGTTTATTAGTTTATTAATTTATTAGTTATTTGTTATTTTAGTTATTATTAGTTATTCTTAGTTATTAGTTTTTATAGTTATATTATAGTTATTATTAGTTATTATTAGTTTTAGGTTAGTTATTTAGTTAGATATTTATTATTATTATTATTTATTAATTAAGTAAGTTAATTAGATTTTTAGTTTTTTATTTAGTTTTATTAGTTATTAGTTTATTATTAGTTAGTTTTAGTTAGTGTTAGGTTTTATTTTATATTAGTTTATTATTAATTAGTTTTGTTATTAGTTATTATTATTATTTTTTTTATTATTAGTTATTAATTATTATTATTAGTTTATTAATTAGTAATTATTATTTATTAATTAGTTTTATATTTATTAGTTTTATTTTATTAGTTATTAGTTAGTTATTAGCTTTTAGTTATTATAGTTTTAGTTATTATTATTATTATTTATTTTTTATTATTATTTATTAGTTTATCATTATTATATTTTAGTTATTAGTTAATTGTTGTTTTAGTTATTATTAGTTAGTTATTATTTAGTTATTAGTTATTATTATTAGTTTTTGTTTAGTTGGTTTTATTTTTTAGTTAATTATTTTAGTTATTTAATTTTTTTTTTATTAGTTAGTTATTTAGTTATTTAGTTATTAATTTTAGCTTAGTTTTATTAGTTTATTTTATTATTAGTTTTAGCTTAGTTATTTTAGTCTTAATTAGTTATTTAGTTAGTTATTAGTTAGTTAGTATTATTAGTTAGTTTTGGTTAGTTTTATTATTATTTTATTTTATTAGTTAGTTATTATTATTATTAGTTATTATTATTAGTTTAGTTTTATTTAAATTTAGTTAATTTTTTAATTTATTATTATTTTTATTAATTGTTTATTAGTTTTATTAATTATTTAGTTTATTAGTTATATTATTTATTTGTTTATTAGTTTTATTAGTTTTATTAGTTTATTTATTAAATTTTATTAGTTATTAGTTTAGTTTTTAGTTTATTATTATTAGTTATTATTAGTTTTTAGCTGTTAGTTTATTTATTATTAGTTATTATTTTATTTATTAGTTTAGTTTTTTTAGTTAGTTATTATTATTAGTTAGTTTAGTTAGTTTTTAGTTATTAGTTAATTAGTTATAGTTTTTAGTTAGTTATTATTAATTATAATTATTTAGTTGTATTAGTTAGTTATTGGTTAGATTAAGTTTATTACTATTAGTTATTAATTTTATTGGTTTTAGTTTATTATTATTATTTAGTTATAGTTTAGTTAATTATTATTATTATTATTATTTTATAATTTTTAGTTTTATTATTATTTAGTTATTATTATTATTTATATTGGTTATTATTAGTTTAGTTATTATTATTAGTTTTTTAGTTTGTCATTATAGTTATTATTAGTTTAGTTAGTAGGTTTTGTTAGTTCTATTAGTTTTTAGTTTTATTAGTTATTAGTTTTAGTTATTATTATTATTATTAGTTTTAGTTATTAGTTTTGGTATTAGTTATTAGTTTTTATTATTTAGTTTTAGTTATTATAGTTATTATATTAGATTTATATTTAGTTATTTATATTTTATTATTAGTTTATCGGTTATTAGTTTTTAGTTAGTTATTTTAGTTATTAGTTTATTATTAGTTAGTTTATTATTTAATTTAGTTTATTAGTTTTAGTTATTAGTTAGTTAGTTTTTTAATTATTATAGTTTAGTTATTAGTTTATTTTATTAGTTTATTTGTTATATTTTTTAGTTATTTTAGTTAGTATTATTTTTATTAGTTATTATTGTTAGTTTTATATTTTAGTTTTATTTATTAGTTAGTTATTAGTTTGGATTAGTTATTTAGTTATTAGTTTTATTAGTTAAGTTATTTATTTGTTAGTTAGTTATTATTTATTAGTTATTTAGTTTTATTTAGTTAGTTTATTTAGTTTGGTTTATTTATTAGTTTAGTTGGTTTAGTTGGTAGTTATTAGTTATTTATTTTATTTAGTTTTTATTTAGTTAGTTATTTATTTATTAGTTATTATTAGTTATTATTTTTTAAGTATTATTTATTAATTTTTTTTAGTTTAGTTTAGTTAGTTTATACAAGGTTATTTAGTTTTAGTTTATTAGTTTATTATTAGTTTTATTATTGTTATTTATTATAGTATTATTATTTAGTTAGTTATTGGTTTATTTTATTAGTTTTAGTTATTATTAGTTTAGTTTATTAGTTTATTAGTTTTAGTTTATTTATTAGGTTTTAGTTTTAGTTATTTAGTTATTTAGTTTATTAATTATTTAGGTTTTAGTTTATTTTATTATTAGTTATTTATTATTAGTTTTTAGTTTACTAGTTTTTATTGTTAATTTTTTAGTTTAGTTTTAGTTTTGTTAATTATTTAAGTTTTTAGTTTATTTAGTTATTAGTTAGTTTTATTGTTTATTAGTTATTAGTTTAGTTTAGTTTTTATTAGTTATTAGTTTATTATTATTAATTTATTGTTAGTTAGTTATTATTAATTTTAGCTAGTTTAGTTAATTTTATTATTATTATTAGTTATTAATTAGTTTTAGTTAGTAATTAATATTAGTTATTAGTTAGTCAGTTATTAGTTTTATTATTACTTTTTTTTAGTTTTTATTATTATTTAATTTAGTTTATTAGTTCATTTTATTAGTTATTATTAGTTATTAGTTTTTTTACTTTTAGTTTTTAGTTTCATTTTTAATCATTATTATTATTTGGTTATTTTTTTAGTTAGTTTTAGTTATTAGTTTTAGTTTTTTTATTAGTTTTTAATTATTAGTTATTTATTTTATTTATTAGTTTTATTAGTTATTGGTTATTGGTTTATTATTATTAGTTTATTGGTTAGTTTATTTAGTTATTATTAGGTTTATTTATTATTTATTGAGTTTATTTATTAGTTAGTTTAGTTTATTAGTTTATGTAGTTTTATTTAATTAGTTTAGTTTATTATTTATTAGTTGGTTAGTTATTAGTTTTATTTATTTAGTTTATTTAGTTATTATTAGTTTAATTATTATTTATTAGTTATTTAGTTTTTTTAGTTAGTTAGTTTTATTACTTATTTATATTTATATTAGTTAGTTGGTTAATTTTATTAATTTTTTTTAGTTTATTAGTTTATTTAGTTTTAGTTTATTATTTTATTAGTTTTAGTGTTAGTTTTATTATTATATTAGTTTATTATTTTTTGGTTTCTTTATTTTAGTTTTATTATTATTAGTTAGTTACTTTATTTTTTAGTTTATTAGTATTAGTTAATTTTTAATATTATTATTTATTATTATTAGTTTAGTTTATTTTATTAGTTATTAGTTAATTAGTTAATTTTATTATTAGTTTTAGTTATTTAGTTTAGTTTTTTTAGTTTTATTTATTAGTTAGTTATTTAGTTATTAGTTATTATTATTATTAGTTAGTTTTATTTATTAATTAGTTTTATTGGTTTTTTTTAATTATTATTTATTTTTATTTAGTTATTATTAGTTATTAGTTAATTTATTGTTAGTTTTTAGTTTATTTATTAGTTATTTTTTATATTATTTATTAGTTATAGTTTTAGTTTTTATTATTATTTTGGTTATTTAGTTTTATTAGTTTAAATTATTTTTATTATTAATTAGTTGGTTATTATTATTTAGTTATTATTTAGTATTATTTTAGTTATTTAGTTAGTTTGGTTTTTATTTATTTAGTTTTTTAGTTAGTTAGTTATTAGTTTGTTGGTTATTAGTTATTTTATTAATTTTTTATTAGTTAGTTTATTTAATTTATATTAGTTTAGTTAGTTTTTAGTTATTATTTTATTAGTTTATTAATTAGTTATAGTTAGTTGGTATTTATTAGTTTTTAGTTATTTATTTTTTTATTAGTTTATTTTATTATTTTTATTTTTTAGTTATTAGTTTAGTTGTTAGTTAATTATTTTATTTATTATTTTAATTAATTATTAGTTATTAGTTATTATTATATGTTTATTAGTTTATTAGTTAGTTATTATTTTTTTAGTTAGTTATTTAGTTTATTTAGTTATTAGTTTATTAGTTATTATTTATTTGGTTTTTAGTTATTAGTTTATTAGTTATATTATTTTTTAGTATTATTTTTTATTTTGTTTAGTTTTATTTAATTAGTTTAGTTTATTATTATTAGTTTTAGTTAGTTATTAGTTATTATTATATTAGTTATTAGTTTATTTGTTTAGTTTTGATAGATTAGTTTTATTAATTTATTAGTTAGTTATTATTAGTTTTATTAGTTATTATTTTAGTTAGTTATTAGTTATTTATTTAGTTATTATTATTATTAGTTATTTATTATTATTATTAGTTTAGTTTTATTAGTTTTATTAATTTTTTTAGTTAGTTTATTAGTTTTATTTTTTTAGTTATTAGTTATTAGGTTTAGTTATTAGTTATTAATTTAGTTTTAGTTATTTTTATTAGTTATTAGTTCCAACACTCAAATGATTATTCGAAGTCATGCGAGCATCCAAATCCACATCTAAATCCATCGCATCAAAAGCAGTAGTAGTTAGGGATATATCATATACTATAAATTGCCAATTCAAGTACTCAACTAGTGGGCCTTTCAATTTATCCGGAAGAGGCAGGATCTATCCAAAAGAGGGAAAGGGAAGGGTCTTATCTCTCAAAAGCAACATAAGGGGTTGCTTATCATTAATCCAGAAATGAAATTGAAGCATATTTTGCTCAGTAGGTTGCCCTCCTTATTAGTTATGATTAGTAAATAGTCTATATAAGATTCTACATCAAGTCTATGTTGCTTGGTTTAGGTCTTTCCTTTTCCTAAGTTTCCAGTCGGGATGAAGAGGTTTAGACTTCCATTCTCAATGTACTTTGTAGGAAGAGCCAATAAACCGGTTTGGTTGGGAAGAAAGTACTCAACATCATCATATACACCATTTTGATTTACAAAAGGGGTTGCAAATCACCGAATAGAAAATTATTCTCTTCCAGTATATTGAGACAATGGTGCAAAGTATATGGCACCATCTCATACTGAAGCCATGGTCTTCCAATAAAGCTCAAAAAAGAGGTAATCATCAATGGACTTTGGACTTTGGTTCATTGAAGCTTGCACCAACCTCTAAATCCTCTCCAATGGTGGTTTCATGGCTTGGGATAGATGTAGTTGGTCCTATTGATCCCCATCAACCAGTAAAGTTTAGCCTTGCCCCGGATTACTTTTCTAGTGGGCTAAAGTAGTTCCACAAGATAGGTTAAGGACAATGTCTTAGAAATCTTTAGGGATGAATAAAGAAAATAAAAATTAGATAAAATCATATATTGATTTGGTTTTCCTCACCAAATCATATCTGACAATGGCACTACGGAGTACAAAAATTATTAGATATGTTCACCGACATCACATAAGTTGGCGGTACTCAACGATCTACTATCCCAAGGCTAATGGCTTAGTATAGGCTTTGAACAAGACTTTGGTACAACTTTTCAATAAAATTCTCACTAATAACAAGGCATGAAAAGTTGGTAGAGGCCTTGTGGGCCTACCAAACTACTTATCGTATTGCAACACAGTCTACTCCTTATGCTCTCGCCTTTGGAGTCGAAGTTATCTTGCCTATAGAGATAGAACTTCCTTCATTGTGCGTTACCCCAAATTACAAGTTCACTAAGGATGAGAGTGCCCAGCTAAACCTAGAAGAACTTGAGAATCTTGATGAGGTCAAACTTTAGGCTCAACAAAATTATGAGATTTACCGTGCTAGAATGGCCCAAGCACATGACAAGTTAGTCCCGCCTAAGAACCTTTTGAGTTGGAGACCATGTTCTTTTCTTGACAATCATGGCACTTCAGTAGTGTAGAAGTTTTTTAGCCAACTTAGGAAGGCCCTTTTTGTAGTTAAACAAGTGTACAAAGGAGGATCAGACTAGCTTGTTGACTTCGAAGGAGGCCATCCCATCCGCAGTAGGTGTCTCTTTTCAAGATAGTTCTTTTGTTAAGACTACCATATTATCAAATCTCCCAACCTTTCTTTGATGTACTTTGGACATCTTAACACCTTCTGCTTGCCCATTTTTAAGACTTCTAATTGAAAACATGCTTTTGTTTGAAAGACATTTTATTTTCTCATTTGGCTCTCAAGACAAAACAAAGCACTTAGGAACTCAAAATGTAGGGACCAACAGATCAAAACTAGATATCCTACTGGCTGTGAAGAGTGCTTTCTTCCTATAATAAACCCTAAAATGTTCACCTCATATTCTATCATCTGGTCTTTCTTATAGATAAAGAAAAGTGAAAGCTTGAATGGGTGTGATAGCACTTCCTTGTCAAGGGGCATGAACATCTAGAATAAACGGCCTTTAGCCAAGTATAATCTAACCTCTCCTTTTAGTAAGCATAATAAGCTAACCTCTCATTTAGTTTACATAACACTTGGTTTCCTACATAATTATATAACAATCATTTCTAATCATCTTCTTTTATATAACAACTTTAGATCATAATCTAGACACTCGCTTTTAATTTCTCAAAAACTTTTCTGAGAATAACGAAATGATTAAAATAACCATTTTCTACAATCCATACTTTTTGTTTACTAACTAAACTATAAAGAGCAATTTTAGCAAAATGAAAAACTATAATAACTTTTTTATACATTAAGTACATTGTGATATAATTCTTTTATAAAAGAGATGGTTAATCAACAATCTTGCAATACTTTTTGATACAAAATCTCAATGTTGGGTGTTCAACAACATCCATGTTAACTAATTTTGTTAATATTATGGTTTCTATGTAGTATCATCATGTTCATGTAACAAGGAGACCCACGCCTTCACTCTTTTTATGGGGAGGTCCTCACTATGTTATAGCATTGATGCCCTCGATTCTCATTTTCCCACTTGGCAAGTTGCTACTTTGCTTCGAACAACAAAGTAAAGGATGCTCTCAGAAATAGTCTTTCCAAAGAATATTCCTTTCTATCCAGATGATCCCTGGCCATCCACTTTGGGGATAGATAAAAAATGTGATGACATCTAGTTTTGAGGTTGACCTAACTTGATGACATGCTTATCGAATTTTTTGTCCTGCATAAAGAATCTTTCTTGCTTGGTGAAAAGTCAATGAAGTCATTCATGATCACTAACTCATAAAACTTAATAATAGGCGGCATATATATCCATCCATGTTGAAGTAAGTTTTGAGGCGAGGTGCTAGTTTGGAGAGGGATAAGGAAATCAATCCAAATGGATTTCTAATCTCAAAGTGTGTTTGACTTATGGCAATCTTCAGTTGAAAGCTACAACTCCTCAATGCAGTGTTATTGTAGTGCTCCATGGAAAAGATCCTTGTGAAACTTTAGTAACCTCTAACTCTATAGAGTATTCAACCATTGAAGAAAGTGATTTCAAAAATATAGAAAGAAAGAAATCTCAAATTCTTTTTAGGTGATGGAAAGAACTACTGCCTTATGCAAGAGATGAATTGGTGAAACAACTAACTTATATCAACTACATCAATTCCCTTTCTAATTTTAAAGATCTATTTCTATAAGCAGATTTAGATCTTGTTACAGATAGCTTGAACCATAAAAAGGAGAAAAGTTTACATATTTCATAGGACTTTCAGTATGAGCAATGTTCACAAATCGAGGTCTTGCTAGAGTGGGGAAGGGCCAATTCAAACTGCTACTAAAAATGAAGCCTAATTATGTTCGATAAAATCTTCTTTTTACTTCATTTTAGAAACAAAAGAATAGAAGAGGTGTGTAGTAAAAGTTCTAGCTTAGATAGCTAATATTTCTGATGAATTGAATTCTTTTATCTGTACTAACCTTAAATTTCTTTTCAATTGAGTTATTAGCCTAGTCTTGTTTCGCTTGTATGCCACCCTTTTGTGCTACTAGCGGCACGGGTCTGCACTTGGAGAATCCATCTTCCAAACAATCTAATAGATAGAAGGTAGTAGAATAATTTTGGTCTACACCTTACTGGAGGAAGAGGTCGGATTGCCTAAACTATCCAATACTACTCGCCATTCAAAAGAGTCCACTAAAGCTAAAGGTAAAGACTTCGATCAAAAAATCTCATGTTTATCTATGCTTTTGAATGATCTGGTTTCAACTGGATCCCAAAGCATATGGGAATATGGGATGCATGTCCAGTTCTCATTAGAAAGAAGAAAGGTGCCAAGGAAAGTATGAACTTCAGAAAGAGTGAGCATCCATCTATTCCCTATCCCTTGATTGGGAGTTCTCCTCAATGGAGTTTTCATCCGTTAAAGCCATAATTCTCTTTGATAGCTTAAGAGAGAAAGGATCAAATAAGGTTTGGTGAATGCTTCAATGATTCTATCATGATGAATTCCCTTTTGGGAATGCATGGATACCTATACTTGATCATGGACAAATGGAGTGATTCTTTCCTTTTGAGTGCTTGTTCATTGTCATGGAACACAAACAAGTTGAGTTAATAGTGGCTCTAGAAGGAAGGCCCACCACACACTCATCCCAAGCAAAAGAAATGTTAGTAACTCAAAGAGAATATCACATATAGAATTTAGAAGCAAAGCTTCTTTCATTCAATTCAACATTCAAAACCCAGATTTGACTACTTCCTGCCCTCGTGCCCCCCAAGAGACTCATGTAGACCTTTTATTCTCTTTGGAGATCAAAGTAGTCTGCTTGAAAGTTCACCATCCCATAGCCTACTGAGACACAACTAGACTTGCATAGAGCATCGACCGTTAGGGATAATCCATCCCGTGTGTGATAGGCCAAGAGTTTTGTTAGTGGGAGTTTCCCGTTGAGTTGAGTCAAGATAATCCACCAACCCCTTTTCAACTACATAGGAAACTCTTGCTTGGGGAAAACCTTTCCTTTAGAGTGGGCACGCTTTTTTGGTTAGCTAGTAGGGTGTTAAACCACAGTTGTTTGATACCAACCTCTATTCAGCCCAATCTTCCTCCTCTGTTCTGAAATAGGTGGTTTGGAAAAGAGCTCCATCTGCTTCTCTTCTGGTTTCTTTTCCATAGACCTACCCATCATCTTCATTAGCAGCCCTTTAGACTTAGAACTAGAGTCTAGGATCAAAAGAGGCTTTCAAATCTTTCTTCCTTTGCTTTTGCTTCTTCCTCTTACCTTCCCAGCCAAGGTTACTCTCCTAAGAATTCTTGTTAAGTTTCTTCCTCTAGCATGCACTGCCTACCCTTTCAAACTTATTTTTGAAATAGCATGTGATGCCACCTTTTCGATAAGGAAAGGAAATGATGAACGCAGAATAAAGGGCCAGCCATACTTGGCTAATTTCATTAAAATTATGGGGGAATGGAATTACAACCTCCGCCTTCCTTCCGTGGTTTGAATCTGTTACCTTGTTGGTGTGTGCAAGGTTAATGGATATCGTGAATTTAAGTAGTCTAACTCTCAGGAGCTATTCTCTCCTTCCATCTTCCTTGCCCTGCTTCCATTGATTAGGGGAAAAGCAGCATTAAGGATGCTCTGGCCTTGGTGCTCCTATTTGATGCCTATGTATTTGGGGAATGATAGGACCAACAGAGTAGAAGCATTCAAATCCTAACCATGTAGGTAGGCCCACTGGATGGATCCTATTGCAAATATGGTTTTAGTTGAAGAAGATGGGCAAGAAACCATGACTTGGGAAGATAACCCCTCTAATAACTTTGAGAGAACCTAAAAAACACCCATAGGCGAAGTTCAATAGGTTTACTTGGGAACATAAGGCAACCCTCATCCAATCTTTCTAAGTCCCAGCCTATCATCAGGGGAAGTTGAACAAAATAAAACGTCAAGCTCCTTATGGATTACTTGGACTTATTTTCCTGGAGTTACATTGAGATACTGGGCTAGATGCTGAAACTGCACAGACTGAATTTCTAAATGCTAGCCCCATCAAGCAAGCACAACGATGCTTTCATCCACCCCTCGTGAAGAAGATTTAGAAATCAATACAAAAAAGGAAAGGATGTAGGTTTCATAAGAGAAAAGAAACATCTTGATTTGTTGGCAAACATTATTTTAGAGACTAAGAAGAATGGGTGGATTCAGGTTTTCATTGACATTAGAGACCTAAATAACACATTCCCTAAGAATGAATTTCCTTTGTTGATTGCTAAAATCATGATAGACAATAGCTGTAGATATGAACATATGTCTTTCATGGATGGTTTGTCTAGGTAAAACCAAAGAAAAATGGATCTAGATGAAAAAAGGCACACATCCTTTAGAACTCCCTTTTGTATGTATACAGTGATGTGATTCGGTCTAAAAAATGCTGGTGCCACCTACCTTACTAGAAAGGGCTATGATGCAGATATTTTGAGATCAACAACATAAAAGAAAACAACAAAGTGTTACGTGGATCACCGCAAAGTGAAAAGAAAGAAAATCACCTGCATCTATGAAGGGTCTTAGAGATACTTTGAAAGCACAACATGAGGATGAATCCCTTGAAATGCTTTCATGGGGTAGTAACTAGAAAGTTCTTTGGGTTTTTTTTTAGAAATGATGGAATCACATTTGACCCAGCCAAAATTATATCCATCATTTTAATGAAACCAACAACTAACCTCTAGGAACTCAAATGGCTACAAAGAAAAAAGACCTCCTGAAGAAGATTCATCTCAACCCTATCAGGAAGGTGCCAATCATTTTCATGCCTAATGAAGAAAGGTTATCAAAACAGTATGGGATCAAGCCTATGGCAATGTATGGAAGTGCATCAATCAACAAGCAGTTCATAAGCTCCAGTTACAATTCATTGACCGAGTAGCTAGCACTTCAAGAAAAGTCAAGTAGGCTTACAAAAGAAGATGATCTAACATCAGTTCATTCTCTCTTACCAACCATCCATCTCAATTGTCCCAAGGACCCTCATCAACCAATCATGCACCAATTTTAGAAGCATTTGATTTAGATAGTTTCCCATGATAAATATATGCCGCTTGCCACCACCCTCACATACCTGACCGAGTCAACAAAGAGAACCAAATTGGTAATCAAGGACCAATATGTCTCTAAAAAAACTTATATATATCAATTTATTGACACTGGAATCTAATGCAAAATGAATGCATTCAGCCCATAATGACCCTTGAGACTCTACTCTGAGGATGAGTGGTTTTGCGAGAAGAGATTTCCACGAAGCCAACTCATGAAGAAAAATAAGTACAACTTGTCTCGCTCTGAAGGGTCGACTCCCCTCAAAAATGCCTAAAGTATAGCTATGAGAATAATATCATCCATTTCATCTAAAAATGCATAGGATACAATAACTCTTTTTCCATGCCTTCTATTCGAACGCTTGAGTTCAAGCTTGAATAAGTTTAGTGCGACAAGATCTTACACGGTCAAAGGTTGCGGCCCCACAAGGTACTATTTTTCAATCTTTGGTCTCGCCACCTTATCACCTATCCATAGATTTCCTTTTCAAAGATGAAAGTTGAGTTCAAGCCTTCTTCGTTTAGTCAGATTGGATCTATGATGGATAAGATTTCTATATTGGATTTCAGAATCAAACTATTGGTTGTGGTGGTGCCTATTATTTTTTATTTCTTTCATGTCACTTGTATACTTTCATTGTCAAAGTGTAAGGTAAATTTTTTCAATAACTAGTTCTAGTTGCATGTGTCTCTTAACATTCTAGAATTCCTTGGCATGGTGTGTGAGCACCCATCATTAGTGAGTGTGTTGTTTTCTTTTCCTCTTCTCTTCCCATGCCTGGTGATATGCTAATGTCTAGGTGGATCATCCTCTCTCTCTCTCTCTCTCTCTCTCTTGATCCCCTTATTCAATGATTAGTTCACTCTCTTTTCTCTAGCGTAGAGGAAAGACGGATGAACCAAATGGATTTCTTGCACAAAGGGAGATCAATATCTATAGTGTAATTTTTCTTTGAGAATTTCTACTAAGTGTTTGCACTTCCAATTCAAACTTGCCTAGCTTCATTTATGGAAAAGGTGAAAATATTTTTGAGACAAGTAAGGTGTTCTTCCTTCATCCTCCATCCTCACTACTTCCCTTGAGAACAAGTATGTTGCTATGCAAGCTTCCTTGGTTAGACCATTAGTGGCTACAAGGATAACCATCTTAAGGTAACCTCTCAATAGCCGAGAGCTTTCCACAGCTCTCCGCCAAGCCACTTGAGAGATTCGTAAGAGAAAGGGAAAGATAGAACTAGCTAAGGCACATAATGAAAAAAGTTTTCTTAGATCAGAACTCTAATCCAGCTAGGTCAAACCCAAAAATGGAATTAGCACTTTCTGGAATAGAATATGGAGAATATTTACAATTCCTCCCTATTTTATAACTCAGGCATCTAGTAGAAGAAGGCAGATGGAGATACCCCCCTACTTTGGTGACCATGATTGATTAGGGCACTGGTCTGACAATTCTACACGGAGCAAAGAAATTATAAAATGATATAGTCCATGATCGAGACTAATATAAAACATAAATTCATAGACAACTTAGGTTCATACCAAATAGAGTGGATAATGGCTTCGTGGTTAGACACAGAGAGTGGAGATTCATATGCAATAAATATATTCACTGAAGTGACTTCTGTTAAAACCCATTTTTCATTTCTTTCAAAATAAGCCTTCGCTATGCTTGGTAGGTTCTCGTAAAGCAAGAAAACTCTAACGAATGATTCATAGAGTGAAAGAAAAAAAGTATAATTAGGGGAATGAGCGTTGATCAAGGCACGCCAACATTTTACAAGCAAGTTTTGAGGCTTGTTGGACCTCTGGGAAAGCTAATATTAGTATTTACTTATGCCTACAAAGCACTACTCAATTTGAATATTATATATTATATGACTAGGATTGAAATCATCAAATCAATTTGAATATCAATTGAAAGGCTATGATTTACTATTAAAAAAACATAAATTATTTTTAAAAGTAGTATATATATATATATGTATATATATATATATATATATATATATATATATATATATATATATATATATATATATATATATATATATTTATATATATATATATATATATATTAATATTGAATAAATTTTATAAATTAAATATTATATTATATAAATTTAATAAATTTTATTTTATAATTAAATATTTCATAAATATTATAATTATAAGTAATTATACTTATGCTTGGCAAGCCCACCCCTGATTTCATCTCTTGCTATCTAATTAAGCCTAAGCTAACTCCTGTCACCTCACCTACTAAAGAAAAAGTCAGGCTAGGCTAACTCACTTTATTTCATGTACTATAGTGGTCTTTCATTTTTCTTTTTTTGAAATTGAAATGAAAATTCTCATGTTTTTTCATTCATCAAGTGGGCAAACGGTCTGGTCTTTAGTAGAATTTACAAAGAAGAACAGTAGGTGAACTCACATTTTTTTTCATCATCATCATCATCATATATATATACATATATTGGCAAGCTACCTTTCCTATTGATCCAGGTGCAAAGAGAAAAAGAAATCTTTTTTATGACTTCCACTTCTCAATCCACTTGCCCAAAAAATGATCCGGTGGTTTATGAATGGATGAACCAGCCTGTAAACCAAACTTGTGTAGAGTAGATCGAACACACCAGCATAAACTTATTTTGACCCATTGGTCCTTCTATCACCAATGGATGCCCCATAATTACAATCGCTATAATAATTTGATAAACACCTAGCAAAGATATGACAAAAAAATAAAGTGTATGTTTGGATTTGACAATACCATATCATCAATCAATTGGTAAACGGCTTAGACTTAACATAAATGTAGCAACTAGAGCCATTTTAAAAGGGGGAAATTAGCACTACTTGGTGAAATAGGTTCTTTAGAATGAATTTCAAACCATCTACTATAAGTTATAACAATCCAAATGAACCTACTACAGGGACCTTTTGACGCTTGCACAAAGCCATTACTTTACATTATTAACACTAAAAGGCTACTCATAGTAAAAGTGGTAGAATTATTCCAAGTATTTATGCTATAACAACAATGTACATTTTAGTTTCTATTCACTCATGATCAAGACCGACTTGACGATCATTTTCTTTCAAGGATGCCCGTCAACCTAATCATGATATTGAAGGATGGACCTTGCTTGAAACTAAGGATCCCAAGAACTTTTGAAGATTGTGCATTAATGAATCTTGTTACTTTGAATGGAGAGCATTTCATTTCATTTTGCCTTGTGATGTAACACACCAACAATGCTTCAACCTTTTCAAAGCTCTATTATGCCATATTCCAAGGCGACCATTTTGTGTGATTTGATCCATTTCTGCCATGTACTTATATAAGTGGGATGGATGGTAAATCATTTATAGTCCTTTTTGACAGGTCCTAGATAGGGAGGTTAAGGAAGTAGCACTTGTTAGCATTCACTAGTGGAACAGTAGCAAGAGCATCATAGTTGACATGGTTGGAGCTATAATCCCCATATCCATCTCTACTCTTTCTATAATTTACTCCCTTCCACTCTCAACTCGCCGCTCCCTCGATGTCAATGAATTCTAAGACTAAACCCATGAATTCCTTTGGTGAAAAAAGAGCTTATACGAGTGTGATAGTGCTATTGAAACCACTGGTCTTACTTGTACATTTCATCTTCTGTTGCCAAAAAAGGTAGACATGTTGAGTTAATCTGGCACGTGACACTTGCTAATACAGCCTGGCTACCCCTATACATAGTTTGATCAATTGACCAACTCAACTTCACTTCACATATGCATTTTATTGATGGACAAGCTCTCCTTCTATGCACATCGATCGATGTAGGAATTTGCATGGTTTCTTCACTACGTGCTTTAGATTGACTTATCTATATATGTATATATTCTATATATAGATAAGTAGTGTTCAGGATTTAGATCATAAAGGATCCTCTATCTAAGAATAGAGTACTAGGGTTGTCAACCCCTTCCCTTTTAGAATATGTTTGGTCTTATTTCTATTCCGCTCCTCTAGTAAGGTACTTGAATTGAATTAGGTTAGTAAGAGCTAATTGCATTCCTATTCAATCATATGCTATTACTTAAAGAAGGACATCGACACCTACACACATAAATTGCCTAAACAAATCAAACAAACATAAACTTGTTTGCATGATTCTCTTTCCATGCATTTCTTTTGTACATGCACATGTATTTAAGAAAAGTGGTATATTAGTCTGACAACCCTTTGCTTTTAAGTAGCTAAATAGGTCTTGTACCTTACACTTCTTAACAATGGCATCAAACTCACTTGTGTCTTTTATACTTATAAATGTGCATATGAAAATGGATAAAAGAGTCACTACTTAACAAACATTATTCTCTTTCCATGCATTCCACATGCACATGTATTTAAGAAAGTGGTATATTAGTCCAGCCAATTCCACTTGGCAATCTTAATGTCTCCTTTTCTAAGGACGTAGGAAGTGTCCCAGTCTTCTTGTGCTCGGACTCCAACAAGCATGAAAGGTAGGGATAGTCTAGGTATGAATCCTTTCATAGAATGAGTCCTTTTATAAGTATAAGGTAGCCATCTAAGGGATGCAACGAGTACATATGCAAAGCATCTTGTAAGTGTCCTCTTTTATAATAGGAACTCCTAAAAGCTCCTATCATATAAGCAGAAGAAAATGAAGATCCAAAGCTAGTATTCCTCTTTAGTAGCCCTTCCGACAACATATTCAATCTCAGTAGTTATTCTAATAGTGGAAATTGCTCATGGTTCTGCCTATTATCTTCATTATGACCCAAGGCTCACTCCCTACCCTAAGCAAAGTCTAGGAAGACTCCCCTTGCTTTTTAGAGTTCTGGCTTATAGCCAAGCTGAGGCGTGGAGCAGTTGAAAGGCACGGAGCGATGAATAAATCATTCAAGTGAGTGAGTCAAGGTGTGTAGCAAAGATAGTGTATGAAGTAAATGGAAGAGAATCATCTAGAAGATGAGCTTAACTTTAGCTATGATACTAATGGTAGCATAGTGTATTCATGTAAGAAGACAGGGTATGAAGGGAGGTCGAGTAAGCGACGGGGATAGAGAATAGGCAAGAGAGTTTTGTCACCATTGCTTTCTTCCTTCTAGTCAGAACTTTGGATAGTCTAAGTGGAAAAGGGCAATCGTTATGCTGATGAAAGTGAGAACCCTAAATGCAGACCAGGTTGCACTAGCAGGGGCAAAAGGGATCCTGTAACAAGCAGGAAAAATGCTAATTGTTCTCAATTTCTATGTACTTGTTTAGGTACTGACCAAACCCATAAGCCAAGCTGGCCTGAATCTTTCTTTCTTGAGAACTGGCATTGCCCAAAGTAGAATTATAACAGGGGATCTTTTCTTATCCCAGGCTAAGCTAACTAGAAGACTCAATAGTAATGAATTTATGGATCCTAAAGCAAGAACCACGGAAGGAGGAAGATTCCACTTTTTTATCCTAGAAAAAAAAAGACTTGCTCTTAGTTGTAGCCCCATCAGCTATCTAACTTTCTATCTTCTTTCTAATCTCCTACTTTGTCCTTACTCCACATGATGTCTATAGTGGAGAAGACTTTCATACTGAAATCGATTCATGGAGCTTTTAGAAATAGTAGAGTAGAAGAGGTGAGACTATAAAGGGGCAAAGAGATCCCTCAAGGATCTATATAGAAAGTAGCCTAAACAACCATACCATATGTTATTGACACCTACAAGCTTATTTTAAGCTTATTTATGAAATATATTCACTCGCATACCCAACTAAGGGGTTGCTAATTCTTTTATCTTGATTTTTAGCCTAAGCTTTAGGTGAGGTTATGAGTCTTTATTTTTATTTTTGAATTATTAAATTTGGTAAAATATTTATCTTTCCCTAAGAGCCTAATCCATCCACCATACATAAAGCAAAGAAAAACTAGGAAAAGATGCCACTTAATGCAGCTTAAACAAATCATCAATCAATTTATAAAGCTAATCACAAAAGAATAAGAGGCCATTATGGTCGTACCACCACAAACCCGAAAACAAGTTGAGTAATAGCTCTACCACAACTCAGATTACAAATGAATTACATACAATTAAGTAAGGAGCTCATTGTTATGGGGTCTTCAAGCTTCATTTATTCATTCTTTTCTTCTTTCTTCTTTGGTTCCTTCTTTTAAATGGTTGGAAGGTGGATGATCCAAAGGCTTCACATGGTGCATAAGATGAGATCTTATGACCAATGTGCTCATCCTAATCCCCATAACAATCATTTTAAAATTCTAATTTCATAAATTACATGGAAAGGAAAAGTAAATCTAGCTTATACTTGCAAAATAAAGATTAGCTAAATAAAGCACACAAATCCCAAACATGTATATTGGACTTATCTCCCCACACATGGATGACTAAATCCAACTGACCTATTGGATTATGCTTATGGGTATAAGAACCTACATAGTAAAAAGTATTTATATTTTTATTTATCATAGCACCCCTTAAGCACAAGCCCCTTCAGAAAATAATGGTTAGACTAAGATCATCATACCATTCATTCTACGCACATACATCGTAACATCCAGACTAAAACATATATCACAAAATAAAAGCAAGCATCAAACCATGCACCGCCCTAACCTAAAGCTAAAAATGGTGACTTAGCCTAATATGTGTGCTTTAGAGGTTTGTGTGGTATGCTTAGCTATGGCTTTAAGTTAGAATTTTCTAAGTATGAAGAATGTTCAACTTAGAGGAGGGTTTCATTTAAGTGATTTAAATTTTTTGGATTGATTTTATTTTATGTTTTGATTGGGTTTAAATGAATCCAAGAATTAATTACTAAGTTATAAAGAGGGAAAGAGAGAATCTCTCTTTCCCTAACCTAAGTAATTTCTAAAAGATTCATGTTTTAGTTTTATTTAGTGAATGTTTTAATTAAGTGTTTTAATTAATCCTAAGTTTAGATGAACTCTAAACAACCTATTCAAAAGAAAGGCATTTCAAGGTTAAGTAAAATGAACTAAATTTCACAAAACATAGATCACTTCATTTCTTTCCCAACATGTATGGCATGCATATGAATGAGTCCTAAGCATATCGATACATACAAATGGGGCTATTTATCACACTTCATGATACATGCTAAGCAATTCATTTAAGAAAATTTGAATGTTTATGATGCATGATTCTTATTAAGTAGCAAAGGGGTTTCTTATCCAATTTTCACATGCACACATGAATGTATGAAAGGCATAAGTGATTACGCCACCATTGTTAAACAAGGGTGTAAGGTACAAGACCTACTTAGGGCTACATAAAGCCTCACAACCCTGGGGTTGTTCAGATTAATATACCACTTTCCTTAAATACAAGCATGTGTATAAAAGAAATGAATGGAAAAGAATGAATGAAAATTTTGTGTTAGTTTATTTATTTTTGTTTATGCAATTTATATGTGTATAAGTATCTTTCTTAAGTGATAATATAGGAATGAATAGGATATGAAATTAGCAAGTGTTAGGTTCTTTTCAAATGAACCATACACTTTGCCAAACCCTATTCAAAATTATACTAAAGAGAAAGAAAACCTACACTAAGCACATCCTTATATTTTTATTCACATGCAAACTTATAAGTAAGATATAAGTAACACACTTTTAGTTTTGATAATTGATTCATATATTTTGAAAATAATTTGGATTTAATAGTGATAATAGCTACTCATATTCTTACTTTAGTCAACACATGCAATTTGACATAAAGGAAATATTTTCATTTTTAAAATTTAATTTTTGAAAAGCATGAATTTATGAAATCATATGGCACACATATTTAGCATGTTGGGGAAGAACTAAAGCAATGAAAGCATGTAAACATTTTCACTTTACTTAAATCCTAAAGACAATCTTATGAAATAAGAAAGCTAAAAGTAAATCAAAGTTTATTTAATATCATTTTTATTTGATTTTGAATTTGATTTAATTTTGAAAATGTGAATTGAGTTTGCTGTTCCTAACCCATTCCTATATATTTTTGATATTTTCATTCAATTTTTAGATGATTAGATTTATTTTATATTTTGATTAAGTTAAGGTATGAATTAAGCATGTTAATTACCCTTACCACCACCTTAGCATAATTAGTCAAATAATTATGAGCCAATGAGATGACATAAAATACAAGAATTTAAATTTGAAATTCACTAGGAAGAAAAGGGTTCTAATGCAATTTGGCTCATGATTAATGATTAATAAAGCTAAGGGTTTAACTTAAGTAATTTCAAAACACCCCTCACACATATGAGTTGAGTTTTGATTTCCTTAATTGAACTTAAGCTCTTGAACACCTAAGCATCTACCGAAATTAAATTAATTAAGTTATGAAAAGCTTTAAAATTTTAAGAAATTAATTAAGAGGGTAATTAGTGAATTAGCCCTTAGTTAAGAGAGGATTAAGAAAAAAAGGAGGTTTAAGGGATAGCTTTGGGGAAATGCCCCCAAAATTATTCCCTAAACCTCCTATTCACTGAAATAGACCTTAATCAACTTCATTAAAGGATTAAACCACAAATCAAACCCTTAATCAACCTTAATTACATTAAGAGGGAAATTAAGAAATGAATTAGAAATTTCCCCAATTAAGCCACCAATAAATCCCAAAAAAATTAGGGGAGGCAGAAGTCATCCCCTAAAATATACTCAAGAAGTTTGAGATTAATCAGTGGATTAATTAGGGATTAATTAATAAATAAATATTTCCAACAAAACCCAAATTTAGAGAAAAGAGATATTCAAAATTAATCAAAATTAATTTTAGAATATTCTATTTTCAATTATCTTTCTAATGTAATTTATTTCATATTTTTCTAGTTTTTTTAGGTTGAGATATGAACTTTAGAAGTTTAGGTAATTAATTAGGAATTATTTAAACCTTAATTAATTCCCTAATCCTACGATGTGCCATACATGCGGCGGACGCGGCTGCACTTTTCACACATCACTCCCTGATTGACATTTTAAAATGTCACATCATAGTGTTGTATGGCGTCGCTATGCGCTTTTCCCTCAACGATCAAGGATCGTATGACTGAGATTAAATCCACAAATCAGAGAGGATAAAATAGGATATAAAATACGTTTTAATCTCACCCATCCAAAATGCACGGATGGATGGCCAGAGATCTTCCATATTCTTTGAAAAATGGGGACCGTCCACTTTCAAAGTGAAGATTTGAGCTTGAGCGAGCTCAGATTGGATTAAAAATCAACCCATACCATCAAAACCTAATGACAAGCACATATAAATGTCAAAATTCCATGGGATCAAAATTTATTTCATAAAGCTTCACATTGAGTTTAATGGTAAAATGGCATACCTCTGGCAGGTGATCACCCTCGATTCCCTTGGAGAAGCTTTGTATAGTTGAGATGAAGCTTTGGTGAAAGTTTTAGCTCTTGAGGTTGAGTGGATGGCTCTATGGCCAACTCCTTCTTAGCTTGAATTTGATTGAAATGAATCTTCCTTTGCTTCAAAAACTTGGAAGAAAGCTTAGGCAAGCTTGATTGGGTTCTCTGATGGAGTGTGCAAAGGGAATTTGGTTGATTTTGAGTGTAGTGGAAGTTGGCAATTCAATGGACCTCCCCTTTTCTTACTTAAGGAAAACCAAGAAATGCCAAATTCAATCTTCTTCTAAGAATCTTAATAACTCTTATTAATGACTTCTATCATTCTCTACACTTCAATAGACAATGGGGAAGTGAGAATTCAAATGAATTAGGGGGAGTAGATCTCCCACAATGGCAATCAGACGGTTGAGAAGGGAGGAGCCATTTTGATCCAATTAAGCTTAGGCAGTGGGTTTGTTAGGCTATTTAGGCAGTCCTTGAGTTCATTTTAGGCTAGGGAGTGGATTAGTGGAGTAGCCATGTGCTCAAAACAAGTGGGAAGAGGTTTGCCATGTGGCCATTTCAAGCCATGTACTTGGTTTGGCCATATGGAGTTAGGCAAACTCATTGGGTTGGGTGCACCACCCTCCCTAGGTTTACTTGACCTATTAGAGAGTATCAAGTAGGTATTAATAGGGTTTGACCAAATTCCAAGTGGAATTGGCCAAAATTTGTTATATGGCCTAGGGGTAAAATGGTCATTTGGCTTATTTTTGAATTTGGATATGTTGGGTATGTTGAGAAAATAGGCTTGGCCAAGTTTCATTGGATTTGGAGTTTATTTGGTATGGCTTGGCTCATGTTGACCCATTTAGGTTAGAATGGGTCAACTTGGGTCAAGTTGACCAATTGGTCAAATTGGGTCAAACCAAAAGTTGGGCCAATTTCATATGACCACTTGAAATGTTTTGGTGGCTTTGGTTTGATTCAATTTGGTTTAGGTTTGAATTTGGTACATATGACTTCATTTAGGTCAAATGTGTGAAGTTGACCAATTTGACCCATTTGACCTATTTGAGCTAGATCATGTAGAGGTTTGGTTAGTCATGAAGTGGATTGGTATCTTTGTTTCAATCAATTTTGGTTAAGTTTGAATTTAACTCAATATGACCCTATAGGTCAAGTTGGGTTCAAGGTCAATCGGGCTAGGTTAGGTCTAGTTGGCCAATTGAGGCCTTGGTCAAGTTCAACAAGTGATTTGGAATGAACTTGACCCATTGGTTTCAATCAATTTGGCTTAGATCAAGTTTTGACATATTTTGACTTTTTATATCAAGTTGGGTCAACTTGGGTCAAGCTAAATTGGGCTTGGTTGGGCTCAAATATTGACTTGGTCAAGTTTAAACATAGTTCATGAATGAACTTAGGTCAATGGTTTCAATCAATTTTCCCTATGGTGGATTTTGGCTATGTTGGGTTTCATTTTGGCTAAGTGTTGACTTGATCAACCCTTAGGTTTGACTTGGTTTGACAATTTGATTGATTGATCATCTCATGATGATTGTTGATCATGATGAGAGGCATAGGTGAGTTTGATTCAATCCAATTTGGTTAGGATTAGAATTTCACTCATAAGAGTACTTTAGGTCACTTTGGGTCAAGTGAGCCTAAATGGTTCAAATGGCTTGGTCAAAGCTTGATTTGAGTTTGATTGAACTTGTATATGGACTTATGATTGAAATATAAATCCATTTGTAAGTGGTTTGAAGTCAAATGGGTTTTGATTCATTTGATAATTTCAAGTTTAAAAGGGTAAAAATGAAATAGATTTTGGCTTGATTTTTTAATTGAGTTTTGGTTGATTGAAGTTTGTATTTATATTTGGATTCATGATTGTAGGATTGATTGAATCATGAAGAAAAATCAAGAGTTTGGCTTGATTTGAAGATGATTTGGCTAAGTTCAAAATTTTGACTTGAAAGGCTTAGGTTGGATTTTGAATGAGTTTGAGTTTGATTTTTGGAAGTGGTTTTGATTGTTTGAATTTATATTTCATTTATATATGTGAATATAAATGAAAATATAAATGGGTTATGAGAAAATTTCAAAGATTTGAAGTGATTTGATCATGATCAAGGCTAAGTCCTTAAGAGGAAATTAAAAGATTTAGGAAAGATTTGGAATTTTGGATTTAAGTTTTGAGTTTAGTTTGATTAATTTTAATTTATATTTCATTTATATATGTGAATATAAATGAAAATATAAATGAGTTATGAGAAAATTTCATGAATTTTATTTAATTTAGGTTTGATTTTGGCTAAGTCCTTAAGAGAAAATTTAAAGGACTTAAGAAATTTTGGAGTTTTAGAATTGAATAATGGATTTAGTTGATTGATTTATATTTATTTCATACATGTGAATATAAATGAGAATATAAATGAGTTATGAGAAAATCTCATGAGTTTGAATTGATTTGAAGATGATTTAGGCTAAGTCCTTAAGGAGGAAATTAAAGAATTTTGAGTTTTGGAATTAAATTTTGGATTTAGTTTGATTGATTTTATTTATATTTCATTTATATATGTGAATATAAATGAGAATATAAATGAGTTATGAGAAAATCTCATGAGTTTGAATTGATTTGAAGATGATTTTAGCTAAGTCCTTAAGAATTAAGGACTTAAGAAGGATTTTAAAAATTTGAATTTGGATTTGATTTGATTGATTTGAATTTATATTTTATTTATAAATGTGAATATAAATAAGAATATAAATGGGTTGTAAGAAAATCTCATGAGTTTGAATTGATTTGAACATGATTTAGGTTAAGTCTTTAAGGTAGAAATTAAAGACTTGGAAAAGATTTTGAATTTTGAATTTGAATTTTGATTTGATTTGATTTGATTGATTTGAATTTATATTTCATTTATATATGTGAATATAAATGATAATATAAATGGGTTTTAATAAAATTTCAATTATTTGATTTGATTTGAAGATGATTTTGGCTAAGTCCTTTGGTATTAAAGACTTAGAAAAGATTTTGAATTATTTGAATTTGGATTTGATGATTTGAATTTATAATTCATTTATATATCTAAATATAAATAAAATATAAATGGGTTGTAAGAAAATCTAATGTGTTTGAATTGATTTGACCTAGATTTAGGTTAAGTCTTTAAGGTGAAAATTAAAGAAATAAAAAGATTTTGAATTAGGAATTTGAATTTGGATTTTGATTTGATTGATTTGAATTTACATTTTATTTATATATGTGACTATAAGTGAGAATGTAAAAGAGTTATGAGAAAATTTCATGGATTTGATTTGATTTCAAGATGATTTTTGGCTAAGTCTTAAGAGAGGATTAATGACTTAGGAAAATTTTGGAATTTGAAATTTCATTCATGGGTTCCAATCATGGATTTCAATCATGTGGCATTGATTTGAGTTTGGAGAAAATCAAATAAGATTGATTTGGAGTTTGACTTGAAGGAAGGAAGGTGGGGAGTGGTTCAAGCTAAGGGTAGGCAAATTTTCCAAACACCCATAAGGCATGACCTATTCCTATAGCCAACGCTTCTAAGTCTCTAGGACTAAGTTGAGTTTCCATAATCACTAGATGTGTCTTAAGACTAAGGAACTCTTAAAGTCTAAGAGAAGTACTATGTCTAAGATGGAGGGGTTGAGAGCTCATCCTAAAAATGAGGTCAATATGCTTCAACCCAGCTTGACGCATTTTTAGTGGATAATATGGTTACGCTCCAGCCCACTGAAGAATGGGACGGTAGTGGTCTATCGACAAGCTCATTCTTGGACATTGTACATTGGAATCTTGAACACCACCATGAATGCTATCGCACGTGCGCCTGCGTTGCACTAAGACACCACCCTATTGTGCTAGCAGCCAACTTCAGCTTGTCATCTTAGTTATCCTCATCAAGCCATAACCTTGATGTCTATCTTCCCAACTGCTAGACAGTTCCATTTTCCCAAGATCCATGAACAAGGGATAAGTCAGTTGAATCTTTTAAAGAACTAGAAAGCTATGTTAGGGCACAAAATGAAAATTGCCCTAAAAAAAAGAGGTTGGGGTTCCCAATGCTTCTCCGCGCCTAATGAGATGCATCAACCTCAGGATGCTTTACTCTTAACCCCATGATGGTTCCAAGATGGAGCTTAACCTGAGTATCGATTTAGAATAATGATTCCATGGATAGTTTCATTCGACCTCATGATGGAGGACATAGCTTATGATCATGCCACTAGGCATTTGATTAGGAGATGAGATAGACATTCATGTGAGAGAGAATCATGCCATGTTACTTTGGAAAGAATCTTTAAATGATTTGAGAATTATCATTCAACTCATGAAATCTTTCTATTATTGACATGTATAAAAAAGCTATGGACAAATATGAATTCTTAATTGACTGTGACACTATAAAGACTTCAGGAGGATACTAATAAAATACCAACAAGTAGCGAACACCTTTTTGTAAGAGCTAAGCCTACGCAGTCATTTCAGATCTTCACTTTGAAAGTGGATGGTCCCCATTTTTCACAAGGAAGAACAGGGAAGATCTCTGGCCATCTATCCGTGCATTTTGGATGGACGGTTGAGATTAAAATGTATTTTATATCCTATTTTATCCTCTCTTGATTTATGGATTTAATCTCGATGATCCTTGATGATGGTTGAGGAAAAGCGCCATACCACCACATGATGATGTGACATTTTAAAATGTCAATCGTGAGTGATGAGTGAAAAGTCGTATTACCGCATGCATGGTCGTAGGATTAGGGAATTAAGGTTTAAATAATTCCTAATTAATTACCTAAACTTCTAAAATTCATATCTCAACCTAGAAAAATCAAAAAAATATGAATAAATTACATTAGAAAGATAATTGAACATATAATATTCTAAAATTGATTTTGATTAATTTTGAATATTTATTTTCTATAAATTTGGGTTTTATTAGAAATCTTAATTTATTAATTATTCCCTAATTAATCCATTGATCTCAAACTTCTTGAGCATATTTTAGGGGATGACTTCTGCCTTCCCTAATTTTTTTAGGATTTATTGGTGGCTTAATTGGAGAAATACTAATTCATTTCTTAATTACCCCCTTATTGTAACTAAGGTTAATTAAGGGGTTGATTAGTGGTTTAATCCTTTATTGAAGTTGATTAAGGTCTATTTCAGTGAATAGTTGGTTCATGGAATAATTTTGGGGGCATTTCCCCGAAGCTATCCCTTAAACCCCCTTTTTTCTTAATCCTCTCTTAATTAAGGGCTAATTCATTAATTATCCTCTTAATTAATTTCTTAAAATTTTAAAGCTTTGTAGAACTTAATTAATCTACTTTTGGTAGATGCTTAGGTGTTCAAGAGCCTAAGTTCAATTAAGGAAATCAAAACTCAACTCATATGTGTGAGGGGTGTTTTGAAATTACTTAAGTTAACCCCTTAGCTTAATTAATCATTAATCATAAGCCAAATTGCATTAGACTTCCTAGGTGAATTTCAAATTTAAATTCCTTGTATTTTATGTCATCTCATTGGCTCATAATTATTTGACTAACTATGCTAAGGTGGTTTAGGTAAGGGGTAATTAACATGCTTAATTCATACCTTAACCTAATCAAAATATAAAATGAAACTAATCATCTAAAAATTGAACAAAATATCAAACATATATAGGAATGGGTTAGGAACAACAAACTCAATTCACATTTTCAAAATTAAATCAATTCAAAATCAAATAAAAATTATATTAAATAAACTTTGATTTACTTTAAGCTTTCTTATTTCATAAGATTGTCTTTAGGATTTAATTAAAGTGAATGTGTTTACATGCTTTCATTGCTTTAGTTCTTCCCCAACATGCTAAATATGTGTGCCATATGATTTCATACATTCATGCTTTTCAAAAATTAAATTTAAAAATTGAAAATATTTCCTTTATGTCAAATTGCATGTGTTAACTAAAGTAAGAATATGAGTAGCTATTATCACTATTAAATCTAAATTATTTTCAAAATATATGAATCAATTATCAAAACTAAAAGTGTGTTAGTTATATCTTATTTATAAGTTTGCATGCAAATAAAATATGAGGATGTGCATAGTGTAGGTTTTCTTTCTCTTCTCTTTTAGTATAATTTTGAATAGGGTTTGGCAAAGTGTATGGTTCATTTGAAAAGAACCTAACACTTGCCTAATTTCATATACTATTCATTCTTATACTATCACTTAAGAAGGATACTTATACTTACACATATAAATTGCATAAACAAAAATACATAAACTAACACAAAATTTTGCATTCTTTCTTTTCCATTCATTTCTTTTATATACATGCTTGTATTTAAGGAAAATAGTATATTAATCTGGGCAATCCCAGAGTTGTGAGCCTTTATGTAGCCCTAAGTAGGTCATGTAGCTTACACCCCTGTTTAACAATGGCGGTGTAATCACTTATGCCTTTCATACATTCATGTGTGCATGTGAAAATTGGATAAGAAACCCCTTTTGCTACTTAATAGGAATCATGCATCATAAACATTCAAATTTTCTTAAATGAATTGCTTAGCATGTATCATGATGTGTGATAAATAGCCCCATTTGTATGTATAGATATGCTTAGGACTCATTCATATGCATGTCATACAAGAGTTGATCTCAATTTCAAACTTTTGACCAATGCATGTCCTTCATGTTCTCATCTCCTACCCTCTATCACTATGTTAGTACAAAGTCTTTCTCACTTGAAACTGGCCCAAACACTGAAAGAGAATGGAATCCTTCTTTCTTTTTATTACTATACTTCTTCAAATCAATAGATTGATTGAATAGATCTGTTCTTTCTAAATAAGTTAGTTGATCGGGAAAGCTCCACTCAGAAGTGGTTTACTCTAGAATAGACAAGCCAGTCCCATGTAGCCTAAGACCTCTCTTACTTTTCAAATAGCGATAAGAAGATTAGTCAATAGAAGAGATAGCACAGGCCTATGAATGAGTTAGTGGATAAAGAAAAAAAGATGAATGGGTGATTTTTTTTTTAGAGCAGAACCATATCATGTTTCAATGAGCCGCTAGTAGCCGCATCTATTTTTCATGATTATGGAATAGGGTTCTCTTTTTAAAGAACTACTAAGAGTTTGAGGGGAAGGTAGTTCAATTCCTCTTCCTTTAGTACCAATTTTGGTACCGCAGCCTTAGCTATCCAAAAGTGAGAATCCATCACCTCGTACTATATTTGAGTGTGTGCTTAGGACACTATCTCCCATTGAGATCCAATCGAGTCAGAATTGGTGGTCTCTGAGAATGATATATAGAGTCAATACAATAAGTTATGCAATCATATGACAGGTCATATTGATGATCGACTGTTTCAGATGAAATTGTGTAGGGGTGATGTACAAACTAGGTTGGGCCCACATATAGTGTTCTGGTTATTATTCTTAAAATTGATTTTTTTATTACAAAAAGGACCCAACTTTTCTATCTCATCTAGCATGATAGAGAGGGGATTTTTTTTAACATATTTTTTCTAGTGAGTATATGTTTTGCAATTCAGAACTCTGCCTGGGGAGTATGTTCATAAGACCAAAAACCTTTGGCCAAACCACAAACAAGCAGATGATCGCTAACAAAAAAATTGGTATAATGGTCCTCATGGTCCATAGAAGAGTCCTTCTAAAGGCATGGATTATAATCTTAGAGTTCCCCTCCATGTGCACCGCTTATCATAAACAATAGATTTTAATCCTAAATTTGAGGGAAAAAACCTCTGCTCAGTTGTTGGTAAATTGGGTGATTGGGATCGAATAGCAAGAAGTACCCGACCATCATGGTCTCTGAAAAGAAGACCTCTAGACAATACATGTCCTAGATTTGGAGAGGTAGAGCCATCAAAATTGAGCTTGACTCTCCCCTGGTCTGGGGGAGCCTATCAAGCATTGGTTCGAGTTGAAGGAGTGGAAAGAGAGAAAGACACTCCCCACTTACATAGAAAATAAAGTTCTTCTTCAGTGATGGAAGCAAGCAACTCTTGGGG
Source organism: Cymbidium sinense (assembly GCA_021442155.1). Taxonomy (NCBI): domain Eukaryota; kingdom Viridiplantae; phylum Streptophyta; class Magnoliopsida; order Asparagales; family Orchidaceae; genus Cymbidium; species Cymbidium sinense. The sequence goes on from CM038214.1 coordinate 166,409,775, forward strand.
AGAAGTTGAACACTCTATTATTTTGCTTTTTCTAGATATGCCAGATGGTAATGAGGAAAGCTGAGATTCGTATGCTCTTGAGGCATAAGTTTGTAATGCTTCTTTTCACCCAAGAGAAAAATGACTAGTGAATGGACTCAGAATGAGGCCAATTCACAAAGAAAAGAATAAAAACCAAGGCAAGGCAGTGGGCTCAATCCTAGTTTAGGCAATGTAGAAGGACATGACTTGTCATTTCAGTGGAGATTTCTCAAAATGGATGATCTTAAAGAGCATTCATATCTCTCAAGTTTAGATTTTCTACTATAGAAAGACTTTCCAGGATCTCCACGGACAAATGAATTCATTTTGGGAATAGATGAGTGTGCCTTATTGGGTAAGAAGTCAAATTTGAGGAGAAAAAGGAATGTTTCTAACAATGCTAATCAAACAGAGAAAATGACTTGTAGTGGAAAATCTCCAAGCAAACCTATCCTTATGATTGAAAGGAAAGAGGGTAAGATCCATAGCTTTTATGTAGTCAACAATGTCCCTGTCCCAAATGTTTTTTATGAAACTCAAGTACTAGTGAGAATGAGATATGCTACTATGGCAAAGAGAAAATCTCAGGGTAGCTGAACTTTTCAGGGTTTTCATGGAGTACTCGATAAATAGAGACTAAATCATGGACTGATTGACTTACCATTCACAATAGAGCAAGGGACTCCAACAGTGATAATTGGGAATAGCTTTGAAATGATTTTTCCATGCATATGAGGCTGTGGAAGTCATGCATCCAACTAAAAATGACAAAGTATTCCTGCTTTGTATGGAAGTCATGCCTTTAGGTGTGCGGATAACTCATCATGGAATAGCTGGTATGAGTCTTTTTTTTCCATAGGGATTGACTAGAGTGATGATGGAGCTAGTATATTATTGATAGGCCACTTGGGATACTGTGGCTGACAATTTTTCACACTTATCCTTTCACATGATTGATTGCCTTGTTAAGCCGAGAGGCACTAGCTGAATCCCATACCCGGGTCTGGTTTTGATTGACTTGCTCGCTTGAAATATTTACTCAATCACAATGGTGTTATCTATGTAGGATAGAAGAAGGATTAGGGTTGAATAAGAGATCTTCCATAACCAAACAAGAGAGTACCCCCTGTCACGGAGAAGGGTAGGCCCTAGTGAAGAATTCTCTATGCTACGTACCTTTCTTTGTATTGACTTTTGCCAAAAATTGCTATTCTTAATGAAAGAAATGTAGTCAAATACCTTTGTCTAATCTACTCATTTTCTTTTTATGTAAGGAGCCACTTCCACTTCAATATTCTATTGTATATATATAGGTCTCCTCTCACTTTGCTCAATCACACACTCTCCTTTCATTGAGTCTCACAGTGATCCTCTCCTAAAGGTTGAGCTATCACCTCAATAAGTGGACTCTCTAAGTTCACTTAGGCGAGAAGCTTCTTCTTCTTCTCTCTCGACTTGCATGCTCATGAGGCTCAAAACTAGAGTGGGGTTCAAAAGCTCACTAGCTCCATATCCATACCACGCTTCAAAGGTAGATTGTTATTTTCTTTGTAGAATCGCTCACTCAAAATCCAAAAAGAGGAAGAGTTGTTCCCTCTTTATGCTAGTCTTTTCTTTCATAACTGAACTCATCAAACAACAGTCTGAGCAATAATGTCAATCCTGTCTTTTGATTTCACTGATCATCTAAACTGAACCAGTCATGAAAGCTCTTTTTTTCCTCAAGAGAGGGGGCACTGATCTTCATTAAAGATCAATAGTTGATACTCACTTTAGAAAGCATCAGATGAGATAGATTCTAGCCTACATTAGACTAGCAGACATAAATGAGAAGATGATGAAAACTCTCATCTTCCTTCTTCTATAGGGATATATCGACATCTCAGCTACGATAGGGCATAGGGCATAGAACATACAGAAGACTAAAAGGTTACTAAACCCCTTTTCATTAGATTTTCATCAATATGTCCAAGGCACAGAAAGCAATAGTGGGCTCAACCTTACAGTAGAGGGGGCACTACTTTACTGGATCAACATTCCATTTCATAAGAAGACCATTCCTAGTCTTTCATCGATTGGAATGGAATTGAGTCCTTTCAAGCTAAGCTCCAATTTGGAGGGAAAGTACATTGAGGATGAAAGTCTAAAACTCTTCATATCGATCGAAAATTGAGGAAGAGGAAAGACCTAAACTAGGTAGTGTAGAATTGACTTAGACTCTTATATAGACTATTTACTAATCATAGCTAACAAGGAGGGCAACCTACATAGCAAAATCTACTTCAATTTCATTTCTAGATTCATGATAAGCAACTCCTTATGTTGCTTTCAAGAGATAAATCCTTCTTTCCTTTTTGTACATATGACTCACTTTGGACACAGATCCTCCGCCTCTTTCAGAAAACCTCACAAAAAGCCCTCAAGCAAAACACCGCCTCAATTTCCCCAACCCAAAAGGCAGCACCAACCCTCATCCAGCCCTCAACCCTCTCTCCATCACCCCAATAGAACACCCGGTTGAGTTATCGGCGGATCCATTCTCCATGGACAAATCCTCATCATCTTCCTCCTTCATCCTAGAACTTGTGATGATGGTTGCTCTCTCGTCCTCCGCTGCTACAGGATTTCGCCTTGATGGTGTCTCCCTCTTAGAACGAGGATCTCGAGGGTTTCTATAAGAGGTTCATGGAATTGAGGGGGTGGGGTGTGCTTTGGTGCCAAGTGCACCATTATGATGTATGGACCAACGGGAGTTGGGAAATGCCACACCATGTTTGGGTGCACAAGGGGGAATCGGATGGTATCGGGCTCTTAAGGATATTCTTGGGGAAGGGATAGGGATGGTGGCATGGATGTTGCGGGTTTGGAATTACATTGTTTGTCCAAGTTGTAGTTTTGGAGATATATAATGAGGAGATTTATGATCTTCTTTTCGGTTGGATATGGTCTTTGGGGATTGCGCTGAAGGTAGCACTCCCAAGGTGAGTTTTATTCTTGATTTCTTCGAAGTCGGATATTTATTTGTGTTTCTTTGAACTTTTGTTTCTAAGTAATTCCTTTTTGAATATTATTTATTTATTTATTTATTTATTGTGTATGTATTCTTTAGTTATGACTATAGGCTCATTGGTAATGCAATAGTTAATGCTTTGATGATGTTGAAGTGTGACTTTTCTATTTATATCTAGAAGCTTTTGGTTTTGTCTCCTTTGGTTGCTTTTAAGTTAACAAATATGATTTTGAAAATAATTAAATTTTCAAAATCAATTATTTGTTAGGCTTTAGTCAAAAATTAACATCAAAACTTGGTTCACAAAATCTCCTCAAATTACTTATTTCATTCTCTCTAAAATGAGTGCAAAATGAAATTATTTTTATAAAATATGTTTTCAATCTACATAGCCACAATATCCCTTCCAACAACACTTATTTTCTATACGGTTGGAGGATTCCAGAGAAAATTTTTGTGCATTTTCATTTAGTGTCTTTTGTTTTGTTTTTTTTTTCTTTTAAAATTTGGTTGAGAATTGCTGGTTGCAGGCAAGCTAATGACACCTTCTAGCTAAAATAAGTAATCTAAGTTGTAATTTAGCTTATTTTAGTCCAAAAGTTCTTATCTAAATCTCTGTTATCATATTTTGCTCCAGTTTTTGTTCCAATGCCAACATTTTAAGATTCTGCACATTTTTTCCAACTAATGTACTATGGGTTCAAGCGATCCTCAAGTGTTTCTATCCATAATCTAATAGAATTCTTCTTTGATGATCTGTAGAAATTTCTATTTTTTGTCATTATAATATAAGAAAATGTATTTTTTTGTTTTCTCATAAGAATTTACAAGATATTTTTTTCAATAATATAGAGCTTTCATCATTTCCTTGCAAAAATTTTTTTTTACCAATGGAGTAAAATTTTCTCCAAGAACACATACATGATCTTCTTTTAGGACATTTTGCTCTTGGTACCACCTTCTATTGCATTTGTGGTAATTTGAAAACTCAAGTGTAAATATTGTCTCCTGTTTGATTTCTTCAAATGGTCAGGCTAGTGAACATTACTTTTTCCTTTTAAATACTTTGTAGCTATTTCTAAGATTATCCTTCATTCAATTACAACTTTTTTTGCAATGTATATGGATATAGAAAACCTCAATATTTCACATCCTTGTCCAATAGGCTTCCAATATTGCAATACAACTACAAAATAAGATCATAATTTGTAGAAATTGCTATTTTTTGTCTTTATGACAATACAAGAAAAGGGCACGTGTATTTTTATTTGTTTTCTCATAAGAATTTACAAAAGAAAACATCTTTCAATATTATAGAGCTTTCATCATTTCCTTATAATATTTTTTTTTTACCAACAGAGTAAAAATTCCTCTTAGAACACTTACATGAGCTTCTTTTAGGATGTTTTGCCCTCGGTACCACCTTCTATTGCATTTGTGGTAATTTGGAAACTCAATTGTGGTCTTCAAATGGACAGGCTAGTGAACATTACATTTTTCTTTTAAGTACTTCGTAGCTATTTCTAAGATTATCCTTCATTCAATCACAACCTTTTTGTAAACATTTAGCAATGTGTATGGATATAGAAAACATGTAGCCTTCTATTGCGTTTGAGGTAATTTGGAAACTCAATTGTGGTCTTGAAATGGACAGGCTAGTGAACATTAGAATATTCTTTTAAATACTTTGTAGCTATTTCTAAGATTATCCTTCATTCAATCACAACCTTTTTGTAAACATTTAGCAATGTGTATGGATATTGAAAACCTCGATATTTCACATCCTTGTGCAATAGGCTTCCAATATTGAACTTCAACTAAAAAATAAGATCATAATTTGTAGAAATTGCTATTTTTGGTTATTATGACAATACAAGAAAAGGGAACCTATATTTTTATTTGTTTTCTCATAAGAATTTACAAAAGCAGATATCTTTTAATATTACAAAGCTTTCATCATTTCTTTTAAAAATTTTTTTTTTACCAATGGAGGAAAAATTTTTCCTAGAACACATATAGGAGCTTCTTTTAGGATGTTTTGCTCTCAGGTACTATCTTCTATTGCGTTTATGGTAATTTGGAAACTCAATTGTGGATAATGTCTCCTATTTGATTTCTTCAAATGATCAGGCTAGTGAACATTACTTTTTTCTTTTAAATACTTTGTATTTATTCCTAAGATTATCCTTCATTCAATTGCAATTTTTTTGTAAACATTTAGTAATGTATATAGATATAGAAAATCTCGATATTTCACATCCTTGTGCAATAGACTTCCAATATTGTAGTACAACTACAAAATAAGATCATAATTTCTCAGAAGAGAGAAGGTTGATAATTTAGACAAAGTGTATACTAGTGAGAAATTTATTTAGAATGAAGATTGGTTTCTAATTTTGTTGTGCATTCTGAGGTACTATTTCTAACAATAAAATTTAAAAAGTTTATTTTGACAACTTGTCTACACCTGAACTTGCCACAGATATGCTTAATTTTTTGCTTATTTTATTGTTAACTTCTTTGACATTCGACAGCATTTTCTTCATTGGTCTTTACTTTCTCTCTTCCAGTTTACAACAAAATCTTGGTGATTTTTACCAGGGCAATTGTTCTATTTCTATCAATACCTTGCTTCACAAGTGTATCTTCAGGTTGATATTGACTTGATTAGTTAAAAAAACTTCTCTGATTCTGCATATCAATTTCATGGCATTAGTCATAGTCTTTGAATTTTGGAGCTATGTCAATTTAGTTTAATATTATTATTATTTTAGTTTATATATATATGCACATATAGTGATGATTATTTTGTATTCAAACTTTTTTTGTACAGAAGGTAAATCATCAGTTGGTTAAGGAATCATAATATCTGATTATTTTGTACTAACAAGAATAATATATTCAAGTTACTTCTATCACTATACAGGAAATACTAGAAATGATGGGAAGAAAGGCAAAGAATGCAACCTATATATGTGGAAATGAAGCTAGAAAAATGTCAAAAGAAGTTGCAAAAGTTGAGAGACGCAGGATTGTTAAGAGCACTTTGTTGAATGAAAGAAGTTCTCAAAGCCATTGTGTGGTCAGTTCATTCACTTTTTTCTCTTTAAGTTGTTGAATATGAGCTGCTTTCCTGAATTTTTTTTTCTTTTTTGATTTTTGGCAGATTATCTTGGATGTCTTATCTATAGGAGGAAGGCTTATGCTTGTTGACATGGCTGGCTCTGAGAATATAGAGCAGGCAGGACAAGCTGGATTTGAAGCAAAGATGTAGGTAACTAAATTTTTATTTATTTTTTAAAATTGTATTTCTGCTTGTTCATTGTTTACATAGTTTTTTTCCTCAAATTTAGTGTCCTTCATTCATTGATCATGTGAAATATGCTAGTAGTTATACTATGCTATATATGTTAGATCATTGTCTATTATTGAATGCAACTATTTTAGCATACTGTGAAAAATTCTTGGCTAGAAGTGTAAGCAATCTCATTTACTTCAATATTTTTGATGATTACTCTTTTAGATGGTGAAAATCAACCAAGGAAACATAGCACTTAAGAGAATAGTCGAGTCCATTGCCAACAGAGATTCCCATGTTCCTTTTAGAGATAGCAAATTAACAATGCTTCTTCAGGTAAAATAAAATTTTCCAATCCATGTACTTTTTGGCCATTTTCTATGTGGTATAATATCTATTTTTATTTTGGATTCATTTGAAGGTGACAAATTAAAAATTCTCATGATTCTGTGTGCAAGTCCTGATCCTAAAGAGATGCACAAAACTACTTCAGAATATGGGGCAAAGGCAAAGTGCATTGTCCGAGTTGCTCACATTCCAACTCCTGTGGATAAAGGCAGACTCTTCAACACTACTAAGATCAAGAATTGTGGCAATGAACCGGTTTATTTACAATCTACGATGGAGAGCAAGGTAAAAGACAAGGAATTCAAGTTCAAAGAGAACTTTTGCATAAAGAGGAAGAAATAGTATGACTTTAGTCTAAGCTTGAGCTCATTGAAGTAAGGGGAGCAGCAACAAAAGAAGAATAGATTTAGTGTCTGGTTGATGAGAGGACTCAGGCTTTGAGAATTGAGCTGAAGGAAATGGAGGAGAGAATGTATCGACAATAAGAGGAACTCTACATTTTAAGGAAGCGGTTAGAGGAATGGAATGCTAGTGCGATAATGAGGATGCATGCGTTAGAATAGAGATGGTGGGAAATTTTGAAATGGATGAAATGTGCATGATGATCAAGGAATGGAGAAGTCAATGGTGTTGGATATGGGTAATCAGCAACCTACTCATGATATTATGGAAATAAGGGGGCAGAATTCTCACAATTTAGTAGTTTTCAATATCTTTCAACAGAATTCTCATAATTCAAGTATGGAAGAGAATGTTGGTTTTGAGAAGCCCAAGTTCCCAAAAGTGTGCACAGCCGTGTTTGAGAGGGATGATGAAGGGGAAGATAGAGAAAGCATGGAGGAAGAGGTTGATAAAGAAGTTGTGGAGGAGGGCATAGGAGATAATTTTGCTTGCTTATCGAAGAACCAAACTGAAGATCGGGATAGGCTACTTAACCTAGATGATGGAAAGGATTGACTCTACTAGAAGAATAAGAATCCAAAATATATTCAAAGCTATGTGGTAACGATAGAGAATTAGCACGTGCACCGATGCGAAGAACAGGATGGAAGCATCCATTCATCCCTATATCTCAATATAAGAATTAGCCACCAAAGAAAAGCTCATTGACTTTGTATTTCATCCAAAGCCTAGTGAAAACTCTATAGCAAGCAAGATAGCCGAGAGAGAAGAGTCAAAAGAGAACAAAGAACCCATAGGAGTCGAGACAATGAATGTGATGACTATTTATGTGAAATGGGAAGCATCAAAAGAGTTCTCAGGAAACATGATTAAAAAAGTCGGTCTTAAAAAATTCCACTCGGTGATCTGCGGATGCTATTTGAAACTCATCTTCGAGCCAACAACCAACCATTCACTTTTCTCCTACTTGCGGTAACCTCATTATCCTTTTCAAAGTTTTGTTTGTATTACTACATCTTTATCATGGAATCTTTTGGAGATCTTGACTTTGATTGCATCTTAAAGATTTTGCCAACCATAGAACATGGTTATATTTTGTAGTTGCATCTCATTCCCCATCAGTTTCATTGAAACTAAACACATGACAAATGATTAAAAGTAACTCTTTTTTAATTCAAACCAATAGAGGAAAAGAGAAAAGAAAATGGAAAAAAACTATTTTGAAATGATGTTAGTAATTTGATATTTCATTTCAATAGTTCCAATCAAAGGTTTTACACTTCCGGACTTCCAAAGAACTTAGAGATGAGTAGTAATTTTTAGAATCGCAATAATAAATCTTTGTCACGGGTGTTGGGATCGCTTAGAGCTCTGTTCCAAAGGAAAAGGAAGGCTGCTTGCAATAATCGGTGAATAGTCACCTCTTGACGACCAACGAAGAACACGCAGTTCAATGGCGTAATTAGTTTCCTTTCGGTTCATTAGAGAACACTCTTCCACTTCATGGAATGAAGGCATAATTGGATTTTTGATAGTTAAGTACTCTGTGTAACTACAAAATTGTTTTTTCCCCTTATTTTTTGCTATTCATTTTGTATTCTTGGGCTCCAAGAAGATTTCTTGCGCATCATATACATTTGAAAATTGTAGCAACTATTTTTCTTATGAAGTGCTTTCTTTCCATGGTTTACAGTTTGAGTATCTCTCATTTTGATGGGCCTATTGCAAACATGTGTTATACTTGTTATTTTGTAAATTACACAGGGTTACTAGTGAGTTTAAATCTGGGACCTCCTTCGATTTTGTTGCATGTCACAATATAACTAATGAGGTCCTTAGATTATTTCTATTTTTTATCTCTATTTTTTATTATATTATTATCTAAATTGAGAACGTGTTGGGTTTTTTTTAAGCACTTATTATTTTGAAAAAAATAAAAATAATATATAACTTGTACATGATAAAATCAAATGGAGATTTACATGTATACCACTTTATGTATCTAGCACATTAGACTTCTTATTTATAAAACATTTACAATTTTTAAAAAACTTAAAATTACAACTTTGTTAACCTACATCGTTTTCTTTCATAAAATCTTCACTTTCTCTATAGCAGGCATTTATCATCTCTCCTGTTTGGCAGTTTCATTCGTTTGTAAGTCAACCCAAATGAACTTTTTATAGCTAATGTGGGGCTATTCAAAAATAGTAAATTATATAAAATTTTATTCATTTTTAAATAATGAATTTTTTTGGTTAAACCATTCATAAATAACACACTATATAAATTTTCATTCATTTTTGAACTCATAAATTCAACATTTTAATAATGCTTACATTAATAAAGCATACAACAATACATAATGTTCAAAATTTATACTAATAGTTAACATAAAGCTACAGAGAAAATGGAGATTTAAAGAAAGAGTATATTGTATAAGGTGTTGATGTTTAAAGTTGTATGTAAATCCATAATCAAGTTTGTGTTATCTAAAATCAATACAACTCAATATAAATCATTTTAACAATTTTTAAATTCTTTGTTTTTTTAATTTATTTTATTTATATTGAAAATTTGCTTTAAAATGCATTTATTAATTAAATAATAATAATAAAATCATCATAAATTCACTAGAAATTTAATATAAATAATTTTGTGAATAACTTTTCAAGTTATTGCGAGCTCTAAAAATTTACCCTCGGCCTCTTGATGAAGATAGTTTAGGTTATTTTCAATCAAACTTTCAAAAGACAAATAAATTAGTAGATAAGACAATACCCAGATATTTCACCCTTTTTTTAGGACTTTAGGTTTGGTTCCAAGTTTCCTATAAGCTCAAGCACTTATAGTTAATCACCCATTCCAATGTTAAGAGATTACTTTCAATTAAGGCCAGTCATTAGTTTGCTAATTGCTTAGCGTATAATAGTAGTATGTGGAGCATAACACATCCCTGATCATGATCCATTGGTTCTATCATCTCAAGCTATCATGATCCCTTGTCTGCATGTCAGAAAAGATAGTCAACCCAAGTTGACCGAAATTACTTCATCCAAGATAACTTTGTAGACATGTTTGTCTAAGGAGACATCTCTAAGTCTACTTTAGCTAGGTATACCTTATGATTCATCATAATGCAAGGAGATGAGTCATTCTAAAATATATGGGCTACAATCCTGATTGTAATATAATGGTGTCATTTAGTGACAACCCACTCAATCAAAGGACTCTGGTCGTAACAATATCATATGTGAAGCCTACTGGCCAAACCACATGGAGGGAAGACACGTGTCATGTCTTTTCTGACATGAGCTCATTTGACTACTTAAGGTGGGAAGTTTTATCCTTGAATTTTAATGGTCATCAGAATAGAATCTATTATTGATCAAAATGTGAAATATTCATTTCGAATTTATCACATAAAGGTAAAATAGATGATAACTCTTCATGAAGATTGGAAATTTGTAACGCAAGTTCGTTAGCTTGAATATGTTAATGCAACCAATGGTTTCTTATCCTCAAGCAAAGAGGTTGACAGTGAGGTTGATATTTTAAAAGATCATTCTATGTCAACATTGGGATAATATTACTTTTCTTATTTGCATGAGAAGATTTAGAGATGATTTATATTGAGACATTGGAGCTTATAAAAGGTGGAAAATTCATCTATGCAAGAATACTCGATAATTTGCTCATAAGTAAAGATGAGACAAAGTAACTTACAAATGAGGATAAGAAAGGCATCCTAATGAACTATTGAACTACACTATAATCAACATCAAGTGTATTGAAAAGAATTATATAAAATTGAATGAGACTAGCAATAAACTTGCAAAGCTCATCAGCAGCCACAGCGAAGTTTGACCTGAATTTAGGAAGTCTAATGAATAATGGACTAAATGCGAACAATTGAATAGTAATCTAAATAATTGAACAAGAGTTAAAATACAAAGCCACCAAAGCTGCAACATGAATCTAGAAGTAGACAGAAGGCGTTGACTCAAATTCTAAATGAATCGTGCATGCACCATAAATTCCATTCAACATAAGTATTGTGTAATTTGTGCAAACATTCAAACAGGATGAATGTTATGTGCATGCATTTTATTCAACACAAATACTTTAATTTTCATTCAAAAAATATTGGATTAAAGTGAACCGTGCATGAATCACAATGCAAATTATCTTTTAATTCAAGTATTTCAAAATTTATGCAAACACTTACATTTAATAATTAATACATGCATCGTAAGACAATCATATGTTCAATTTATTTGTATTGATGTTGTTTAATTTTTGGAAATGAGTTTTGGGTGGTATGGTTGGAGATGAGTGGACATAATTTTGTTGATGGTTTTGCTTATGATTTATCATAGATTGAGCCTAAAATGTTCCCAATTATACTTATTGTTGACTTTGGGATGAGAGTGATGGTTGTGGAGCTAAATAATTTATGTATGTCATTACCCTGAAGGAAGGCCTAGATAATAGAGATAACATCCTATTTAATCCAATGACATGAGTGTTGATAGAAGTGTGTTGTGTAACCATCAGGTCCTGTAGCTTTTGACACACAGAGAGAGCTAAGGATATTCCAAATTTTATCCTTCATTGGAGTATATGCTAAGTCCAACTGGCATACCCCAATAATGTTAGTATCGAATAAATCATCACAAAATAGGTTCAGATTTACCTCTTGTTCTAGAAAAGGAGACTTGTAGTAGTTGAAACCATCTTCAATTATGTCTTCCTTTGCTTGCAACCAATGGCTTTATATTTCCTCTTCTTTTTGATGCAAGTATTGTAGTATTTTGTATTTTTGTCACCTTTTTGAGATTAATTACAATAGCTTTTTTGTGCTAAGAAATCATCTTCCATAGCAATGAGGTCATTGAGAATTAGTTGGGATTGTTTGAGGTCTTCTTGACTATCATTAAGGTGTCATTGATATGAAGATTTTCAAGGAGGGATACCTTTTGTTCTTGTAATCTATTTTTTGTATGTTTTCAAAGACTTTCCCATTTTATTCCTTAAGATTTTTGGTTAAGTTTTTGCATAAACTCCAAAATCTAGTCCATGGATCGACCGAATTTGATGTCCATGCACTTTGAAGGCAATCGATGAAGAGGTCATGCTTCATCCACATATAATAGAATTTGAAGATGGGTTTGGATGGTTTATAAAGGTAACCAATAGTTAATAGTAAGGGAGCATGATCTGAACAAGTTATGTTCAGGTGTCTTATTATAGAATGCCAAAAATGACCGAGCAATTATGTATTGAATAGAATTCTATCAAGCCATTCGAAGACTTGCTCTCTATTCCATGTGTAAGGTGATCGACTAAAACTAGGTTCAATTAGGTGTGCATTTTAATGCTAGCAAATTCCCTATATTTATTCGGTTTTCTTCCTCCTTTTTTCTTATTTGAGTTTCTGATCATATTGAAATTACCCTGCACTAGCCAACTATGTCGATAATTTTGACTAATGGCAATGATTTTGGTCCAAAGATCCCTTCTTGAGTCTCTAGAGCAAGCTGCAAATATAATGGTGGCTTGTGTAGATTAGTTAATACAGCTTATATATATATGTACAAATTGGGAGTCATCGTGAAAGGCACTTTTATAAAATAGCAAAATTTTATTTGTCCAATTTTGAGCAATGTTAAAGCTTTGAAATTTCTATATATGCTTTTCAATGTTGTGAGGTTGAATGAGTGGCTCTTGGATGGCAAACTAGGAGATTGTATGTTTTAATAAGACTCTTAAGTCTAGAGGCTGACTAGTTGGAAATATCTCTAATGTTCCAAATTAGAAAAATAGTTATGCTTAGAGTACTTAGAGCCCCTAGAGGCTATAGTAGCAATCTATCATACAAATTGCCTAAATTCCAAGCGAGGTATTTCTATGAATGATGCTACATTGATTTATATGCCTTAATTCCCTTATTGCATTGTGCTTGTTTCTTTTAGATTCCTAGACCATTCCTCTTCTATGACTTAAATTATGTGGTTTAAATCCAGATTGGTGTGTTTAGTGTAAATACTAGTGAGAGCACATCATCAGGTTATGTTTGTTCTAGTTGACTACTTAGAAGCTCTATATTATTTTCTTCTTGATTGGTTGGTTGATCTAATACCAATGGTGTATGGGTTAATATTTCATTATTGGGTTATTTGATCTAATTAGCTAGAGTGGGTAATTGGTCCTTATTATCATATATTATCTCCTTGAGTTGTAGATTTAAGTTTATTAGTTGTTGCTATTACATTGTCTTTGTGTTTGTAACTTCTAGTTTTTCTTTAATAGGTAAATTTGTAAGCTCCTCATTGTTTCCATCCTCCATACAATATGGTTCTGAGTTCCTTGTCCTTAATTCTATACAAGCAATATAACATTCCTCAAGCAGATGTCCAAACATTCTTCATTATGGGCATGTGGCTTATTAAATCACCACTTGGCCAATAACCATATATTAGAGTTCCTATCCGGACTTCACCAGCATGAGTTGTTATTATATCCATTTCTATAAGAACATTGGCTACAGATGATCTTCTGAAGTTGAAAGTGATTAGGTCAAGCTTTAGAGGTTTGCCAAAGTTTTGCAGCAAGAGCATAGAGGATTTTCTTGTTAAATAAATGGAGTTTCAGACTTGGAAACTTCATCCATATTGGGACTATAGGTGGTTCAATGCTATAATAAAACTTGGGAGTCCATTTTAATAACTTCATTAGTACATTGTTAATGTGGTAGAGTTTTTTTTAGAAGAGCAGAGCATAATCTTCTTCCTTGTTGAGCCTTATGAAAATATGCCTTCCATCTAAGAGTCTAACATTCCAATCTCCAATGAGCATGAGTTCATGAAAGTGCTTTTGTATATTGTCCATCTTCAAATGTTTGTAGTCGCACTTGCCAACCAATGTAAACTTAAGGGGTTACCAACTAAGAATATTGAATCAAGAGAAATAAAGTTGGTTTTCCATTCTTATGGTTGGCTTTTTTAATGAAACCAAAGTCATTGACTTCACAAAAATTTTCATGGTAAGATTGTAAGATGATAAGTTTGATGGAGGGATCAACAGTGTAATTTGAAGGAAGGTTGTTTAATAGAGCACCATCATAAGACATACCTTTCATGGAAAGGAAAGCAATGGAACATTAACTAATGGAATAAAGCCCTAGAGGAGGAAGAGGTGTACCTAGGATGGGGAAAATGATACCATTCGTTTAGGAATACTTAGTTCATTCATATCACTCACATTTTTTTATCTTGTCCATGGATGTCCTTATTTGAGCTTCATAAATTGCACCATGGCTTGGAGAGCCATGGAATTGACTCCCCTCCTCCTACTCGAGCTCCCTTGTGAAGTATTTACTTCACATGAATAGGAGAGCTCAAATTTGGCTTTGTTTTGTTTAGATCACACTAACCCAAACTTAAGCCCAAGCATTCCATGCATGATTTGTCTTAATGTAAGCGATGATCCTTAAACCATTATATCTAATTTAAATTAGATTTAATAGTCTAGGATGGGTTGGTCCATAAACTTCACATACAAAGTCCAAAATTTAAATGTTATATTTTAAATTTCAGTATTTCCTAGTTTGTATAATTGGTTTAAATTTTTAGAGTACTCACCTCTTAAAGCAAATAATTTAGAAGTATTATTAAACATAAATTATATTATATAATTTAGATCTTAAGAATTTATTTTTCCGCTATTTTGAATGATTAAATAACTTAAATGCAACAACAAAAAAATATGAAACCTAAACATATGGTGTAAAACAATCCTAAGGTCTTCCTATAGAAAATTCAAATTAATTAGAATTAAAAGCAAAGAGTTATTAATTTTTAAATGCATATTTGAATATTCAAAATTACAAAATTAAAATATTCACTAAATATTGCAAAACAAATTAGTAGAATATTTAATGCACTAGTTTAAGCTTATTAATTTGTTTTAATAATTTTATGAATTTAAATGAATAAGTTGTGCAATTTTTATTATATCAAATACATGTTTAAATTATAAAAATATTAAACATATTGGAAAGAACTACGAAAAATTAAAATAATATTTCAATTGAATATTTAAACTCATTATGAAATTTTCATAATCTTCTAAGCTAAAATAAACTAATTATATATTTTTGAAGTAAATTAATTCTTCTTTAACAAGAAGAAAGTTAAACAAAATAAAAATACATCCAAAAACTATGAGAATTAAAAAAAATACTCATGGCACAAATCTAAGTATTATATGAAATTTTCATAACTTTTGAAGTCAAATTAAAAAATATTATGAATTACTAAATAAATTTAAGAAAATATTTAAAATTAATATAAAGTAAAATAAATTTAAGATATTATGATTAATCTAGTGAATGCTTAAATTGATTATTGAGACCTTGCATGAAAATTTCATAACTTTTTTTGTGAATATTTGAACAATGAAATCAATTTTCATTCTAAATTGAAAATTTAATTGAATAAAAAATAACTAGAAAATAAAATAATCATTAAAGTAATTAAATAAATAACCCTTATCCATGGTAAAAGGGTCATAAATACTTTCAATTAATATCACAACTAGATAATTATTTTTTATAACAAAAAATTTTTAAATAATAAATTTAAAAGATAAAATAAATAATTAATAATTATTAAAAGAAACAATTATTATTTAATTTATATAATTTTAAAAAGTTAAACTAAAATTTTTATAAAAATTTAAATAAAATTTAAAAGGAATACTATACGTGAAATGATTAATTTTCCTAAATAGTCAACATTTATTAAATAAATGTTAAATAAAAATAAAATATAAAATCAAATAAGATCAAATAAAATTAACTAAGTTCCAAAGTTCAAAATAATTTTAAATTTTAAATAATTAAATATTAATTAATTTAACAAATAACTAACTAACTAAACTAAATAACTACATAATAAATAAACTAATAACTAATAACTAAAAAATAAATAATAATAATAACATAATAATCACTAACAAATAAAACTAAAATAATTAACTAATAACTAAATAATAAAACTAAACTAAACTAATAATAATAACTAAACTAATAAATAAAACTAATTAGTAAACTAATAACTAATAACTAATAATAATAAACTAATAATAAACCTAATAAAAACTAATAAAATAAAATAACTAATAATAAACTAATAATAATAACTAACTAATAAATAACTAAATAACTAATAAAATTAATAATAATTAACCAAAACAAATAAACTAACTAAAATAAATAAAGTAAACTAATAATAAAACTAACCAATCAACTAAATCCAAATAATAATAATTAATAATAATAAAGATAAGTAAAACTAAACTAAAATTAAAAAACAAAACTAATAAACTAAACTAATAAAACTAATAGTAATAAAACTAATAATAATAACTAATAATAATAATAATGAATAAAATAATAATAATAATAAGCTAAAATAATAACTAACTAAATAATAATACTAATAAAACTAATAAATTAATAACTAATAATACTAATATAAACTAATAATAACCATAAATAAATATAATAAAACTAATAATAATAAACTAATAATAATAAACTAATAAATAACTAATAAACTAAACTAACTATATAAAACTAACTAATAAAAATAATAAACTAAAACTAATACCTAAAATAACTAAAATAAATAAAACTAAATAACTAATAAAATAAATAAACTAATAAACTAAATAACTAAACTAACTAAAAACTAATGATAATTAAACAAATAAACTAATAAACTAAATAATAATAACTAATAACTATTAACTAACTAAAACTAATAACAATTAAATAACTAATAACTAAACTAATAAATAAAAAATAAACCTATAACTAAAAAACTAACTAATAATAACTAAAAACTAATAAAATAACTAAATTAACTAATAGTAATAATAAATTAAAACTAACTAATAAGCTAAAATAATAAAAAACTAAATAAATAACTAACTAAAAACTAATAATAAACAAAATAACTAATAATAACTAATAAAACTAACTAACTAAAATTAATAAAATAATAAACTAAAACTAAATAAACTAATAATTAATAAACTAATAACTAAACTAAAAAACTAAACCTAATAACAAATAAAACTAAAAAACTAACTAATAACTAACTAAAACTAACTTCTAATAATAAACTAAACTAACTAACTAATGAATAAACTAAAGTTAATAACTAATAAAACTAATAAGAAAGATTGCTCCTAGAGTATAAGAATGATAAGGTATAGATTAAGCTTTAGAAATTTATACAAAGTGCTTCAATATGATGGAGGGCTCTACAAGGGTTGTGAATTGCCAAGGTAAACATATAAGAAAGAAAGATTCTAGGTCGAACTTTGCTTCTAAAAAAATGCATCAGCGATTTTGTTTTCCCCTCGGTGGATTGGCCGCTCTGTTGGTTTAGTTTCTCGGCGAACATTGGGCTCCGTATGGCGTCCTTGATTAAAGCAATGGCGGAGGCTCTGGTCTCTGCGAACCCGCTCGTCGCATCTCGACGTGCCCGCACCGACTTTGCCCTCCGACTCTACAGGTTTTCTGGATTCGATTGCTCTTGTTAATGCACCTGTTGTTAAATCATTCAAAGAGGCCTTATCTGGTAAGAACCCTAGCTCGAATGCTTCCGTTAATCTCATTGCAACATCTTATCGTGGCTTGCCGGCAGTAATGTGTTCTGAACAGGATGTTGAGAAACTTGCTAAGCCCTTGAGTTCTTTGGTGGGTAAATTCTCCCTTAGGCGACTCTTGATAATATTGTTCTTTCTTTCATAGTTTAAAATTAAAATTTTTTCTCTATTGGTGATCGATCCCGTCACATTCTTATTCAACTCTCAAATGATTTAGATTATTGTGGGTTGATGTCATAGAGTCTCCCTTGTTCTCTTTTTGGCTTGCTCTTTAACATGACACTATGTCACTCATCAAGTTTTGTTTCTTGTTGGCGCCTTTTGGTCGCTCTCCAAATAGATCAAACAGCGCCACTAGATCTAGGCCATCTCTCGTATTCTCGTTGAGATAGACATCACTAAAAATATCCCAAAGAGGTTTGGATTGGCTCCAAAAATTTGGATATAGTCAAAAGTCAATTCAAAATTTTCCGTCTTTTGCACTCGCAAGATTCAGCACGAACACTCGAATGCTTTGTACTTCATCCTAATCTCAGAAAACATTTACCACCAATATGAACACCACTAATGGAAATGGAAAAGCAATACTCTAGCATATATGCCTAAAAAACTCAAAAGAGTCTCTCCTCCCCCCACTGATCTATCTATTGGAAAACATTCTGATCTTGGTACTAAAACAGCATTGAGGGGTGACGCTACCAATGGCAATATACCTAACCTTGCCCCTGTTTGTAATAATTTGGCTTTTAATGATAGCTCTTTGCTTCAGTTAAATCCTAATGAAAATCTGAATGGTTGCCTTATATTGGACACCCATTTAAACAATTTGAATGAGAATCATATAATGGACCAACAAAATGATGACCCTATGTCTTCATAACATATTGAGAAAGATACTTGTATTATGAATGGTGTTAGAACTTCCCCATCTATTCCCATTCAGTGATATTCAATTGCAACCAATTTCTCACACTATCATCAAGGAAGAAGGTGAAATCCCTATTCTAAAACATTGATAGATTCTTCTACTATTCCGGAACCCAAAATCAATCCCTTCGATGGATAATTTGGATTCGATAGACCCTTTCAAATTGTTAAAATAAAAACCCTACAAAGAAAAAATTTCTAATAATAACTTCTCTAACCACTCGCTCTTCTTCCACCCCACACAAGTAATGTGTCACCTTTTCTCCTCTCTTTCCTTTCTTTTTTTCTTTTCCCTTTTGTTGTCTCCTTATGATTAATTTTCTTATTTGGAATATCCGGGTTGTGGGTCTCTTCCCCCCGCAATGTTAGAGTCTTGTCGTGCTCATAATATCAAGTTACTTGTTCTTATTGAACCTCTTGTTAATTCTTCCAAGATTGCTTTTGTCTAGATCTCTTGGTTTTCATAACTTTTTCTTCAATCTTAATAATAAAATTTGGTGCTTTTGGCACAACTCCATCACCATTTCCATCATTGATGATCTTGACCAATTGGTTAATGTAAAAATCTCCTTAGGTGACTTATCGCTTTTGGTTCTTTTTATCTATGCTTCTTGTAATAGAGCTGGTAGGAACATCCTTTGGAATCACTTACGCACCTTCGCCTCGGCTAACCTTCCCCGGGTTGGTTGGGGTGATTTCAATACTATCATCGCCAGTGAAAGAAGGGGAGGATGTTCTCCTAACCTTCATTCCATGGAGGACTTCTCAAATATGACCCTTGATTGCAATCGATTGACATTGGTTTCACTGGTCTACCTTCACGTGGCACAACTCTAGGCGGCGTCTTGATAGGACCCTCTTTAATTCTCTTTGGATCAATCAATGGTCTTCTACCATTGAGCATTTGAGCGTAACTCCGACCATGCTCCTCTCTTGATTTCCTTCAATAATCCCCACCAAACCCGCTACTCCTCCTTTCAGATTTCAAAACATGTGGACCCAACATAGTGACTTCACCAATGTTGTTATTACTAATTGGATGGCCTTTTCCGGATAATTCTTAAAGGTATGACTCGCCTATGGCTTAAGCTCAAAAGACTTAAACAAAATCTTAATTGGTGGAACAAACATTTTTTAAAAATCTTTTCACAAATCTTAAAGCTATGGAACAAGAGGTTTGTTCTCTTGAAGATGTCGCCTCAACCCGATCCTAGTAAACTTGAGGAGTTGAACATTGCCAAGAATAACTTGCTTAATTATCAAAACATGGAAGAAACCTATTACGCCAAAAGTCGCAAGCAAACATATTGTCAAGGTGAGAAACACCGTGTATTTTCATGCCATTTGTAATAAACGGAAAGCCTTAAACTCGATTAAGAAAATTAAGAACTCTAATGGTGAATGGATAACCGATAACAATGATATTAAGGATTCATCATTCATCATTTCCAAACTTTATTAAATTCTAAGCCGCTTGATACTTTATCAAACACCCATCTTATTCCTTCTATGATTAAGTGAGGATAATCATTTACTCACTATGTGTCCTTCCGAAGAGGAGATTAGTAATACTCTTAAGAACATGAATACTGACTCTGTTGCCGGCCCTGATGGCTACACAACCCACTTCTTTCAGCACTGTTGGCCATTTATTAAAACCGATTTAGTTGATGCCGTTATTGATTTCTTTGATGGCAATCCCATTCCCAAATACTTTTCAAGCACTTCTATTATCCTTATTCCCAAAACTAACAATCAATCTTGCGATTTTAGATCGACTTTTGCACCTTTTTCAAAACTCATTGCTAAATTAATCAACAATAGGCTTAGCCCTTTGCTTCCTAAAATCATCTCTCCTAATCAAACTGGTTTTGTTAAACACAGAACAATATCAGATAATATTCTTCTCGCTCAAGAAATGGTTCATGACATTGATATCAAGTCTAGAGGAGGCAACATCTTATTCAAACTGGACATCGCTAAAGCCTTTGATAATCTCTCATGGGATTTTCTCTTTCAAATCATGAATTTGTTTGGTTTCGATAGTTTTATCCGGATTATAAAAGATGTATCACTAATGTCCGGTTTTCTATCATGAATGGTGAGTCCATAGGTTTCTTCCTTCTAGCCATGGTTTGAGGCAAGGTGACCCACTATCACCTTCTTTTTTTATCATCATCGCTATTGAATACTCAAGGAGCCCAATGATCTTTTCGCTAATAAGCCTAATATGTCTTTTAAAACTCATGGAGGTTTCCTATTTCTCATCTTAGCTTTGCGATGATTTCATTATCTTCAGGAACGGTTCCATTCAACATGTTAAAACAATCAAGAACCTTCTAAATGATTTTGGTAAAGTTAGTGGTCTTTTTCTTAATGAAGGAAAATGTTGTTTTATTCCTTCAACTAAGATTCCTCCTAATAGACTTAACCAAATATCTAGAATTACTAATTTTAAACAAAATCAACTTCCTCTTAATTACCTTGGGGCTCCGCTTTTTAAAGGCCATAAAAGATCACACCTTTTTGATGATCTAATTCAGAAAATTTCGAACAAAATTTCTTTGGGAATTTCATTTACTCTCTTGGTGGTAGGCTTACCTTGATTAAGAGCACTCTAAATTCCATGCCTATATACCTTCTTCAAACCATTGTGCCTACCATCTCTACCATCAATAGAATTGACGCCTCCTAAACAAATTTTTCTTAACCAATACCTCCTCTAAAAGAATGCAGGACATCTTGGTCTAAAAGTGGCACTCTTGAAGAGGGAGGTGGGATGTAAATCCATCAAAGATGTTATCAATGCCTTTTCCTACAAACTTTGGTGGAATTTTAGGAGCAAACATAGTCTTTGGGCTAATTTTATGACTACTAAATATTGCCAGGGTAAACATCCTCTCATTTGCCCTTTTAAATCGGGTGATTCTCCTATTTGGAGAAGACTTTGTTCTCAAAATGGGATGAATCCTTAATTTTTTTGGGGCATAAACTCGCACTTCCTTCTTTTGGCAAGACAACCGGAGTGGTTGTGGATCCATTGATGATTTACTCTCCACTCACTCCACTTCATATTAGAGTTAATTCATTCTGGAAAACCTCAAGTGGAACGCTAGTAAGATTACGATTCTATTCCTTCCACCTTTCTTAAATATGATTACTAATATTCCTATCAATCCTAACAATCAAGATCGACATTCTTTAAGTTATCTCATAATGGGATTTCAACCTTAAAAATGTGTGGCTTCACACTAAAGACACTCATGATTCTTCTTTTGTGTTCTCCAAAATCTGGAATAATATCCCTCTTCCTACTCTGCTCTAACTTGGCATCTTAAAAAACTTTGACTCATTGTTGTGGGGTAAAGGGTTCCATTTACCCTCTAAATGTCAATGTTGTTTCCATATTGAGAATGTTAACCATGTTTTATTAATGGGGCAATTGCCTCTAAAATTTGGATTTGGTATGACGATCTATTCAATCACAATTTCAATTGTTCTTTACTTTATATCAACTTCTTGAAATCTACTTTGACAATGCTAATTAAAGGTCATATTAAAATCATAATCGCCATTACTCTTATTTGGTTCATATGGATGGACGAATGAAGCTAAACATTGTGGGATCCGTATGAATCACATGAGGATTATTGCTAGAACTAAAACAAAATTTGTGACTTATTTAAAGCCAATTTAATTAATCACAAACAATTTAAAGGTGTAAAATAGCCAATAAACCGGGCTTCAACCTTCCGGATCAACCTACTAAATGATAGAATGGTTTTTTGGAAAACCTCTTGATCATATTATTAAAATTAATACCGATGGCTCTCTCTCATAATGGCTCTGGTTGTGGCATTTTTTTAGAGATTCTAAGGGTATAGTTCTATGCATTTGCTTATCCCCTTATTTCCAATCCTTGTCCTTTTCTTGAGCTTATGGCGTCCACAAAGCTCTTGAAATTTGTCTACAAAATGGTCGCTCAATATTTGGATAGAGGTGGATGCCCTCCTTCGATTGACCTATTGACTTCTACCAATATGAGCAACGCGGTTTATACTATCTCCTCAGCAAACTAGGGCTCTTCTCTCTCTGAATTTTAACATCACTCATGTTTGTGAAGGAAAGCGCTGTCGATTACCTTGCCAATCAGGGTGCGAGATTAGAAGTATCATCTTCTTTGATCAATTCACATTACCCAAATACTTAGTGTCGGTTAACTTGGACAACTCTGGCCTTCCTTACCTTAGAACCTAATTTTCATCTTGCTGCATGCCTCTCTTTTTTCTGGTTTTCTGTTTCCTTGTGTTCTTTTTGGATACTCCTCATAGATATCATTGCTGCCTTATGCTTTGTGTCTTGAATTGTTTCCTTTGCCTCTTCTCCTATATTTGGAAGATTTCAGTTTTTAGCAATTACAATAATATTGGGCAAAGGTTTAACTATATGCATACCAACCTCTTACATTGGAACCCTAAGCCTTGTGTTACATCGGTTTTATAACGCAATCCTACTTGGGACTTTAATATCAATGATACACTCATCCCTAACCCTGAGAGGATTAACCATTGCTGGATGAAGTTTTCTGTTTTGATGGGCATAGACTTTAGCATTAACTGCTTCAATCAGATTTTTCTCACTGACATTATTGCTTGGAGCATTTCTACTATCTCTGTTGATTTTAGGCAATGGTCTAATGTGCATTATCTTTGGTTGCGGATTTACTTTGATAATATTAATCTTTCTTTGGCTGCTTTGCATTCCTTGGGACTCCTTTCCTTTTAAAGGTTTATTTTATAAAGGTTGCAACACCTATGCTGAAAGAATAATGGATGGTTGTTGGGCCTTTGAACTTTCTGTACAGCTGGCTATCCTTGCTGTTATAATGGCTAACATCAGCTTGTTTAACTACAATGGTAGAAGTTGTAATACCCTGGTTCCTATTATTGGCTTTTTGCAGGTTTCATTTTGCTTAATGAATCTTTGGTCGCTCTCCCGAACAAGTTATTACTATTTCTACGGTTTTCTTTTGTCATCCAAGACCCATTGTTGATATTCTCCGCCTCTTCATTCGGTTGGAATGTTTTTAATGGTAGCTTATCTTTTGGTGGTTGGACTTATGTATTCCCTGTCCGGCCAACCTTGTGTTGGTTAGTTTTTTGGTATGGTATCCTTCTCCTTTGTCATTCTTTGTCTTGGGTTTGTTGTTGATACTTCTGTTATTATTTAACTTTTTTCTGGTAAATTTGTGAAGAACCTAAATGCTGGTTTTATGGTCTCATTGATCCTTGTTGTCTCACGATGGGTGCATTGATTGATGGGTTTTGTGATCACCCTTCTTAGGTTTGCTCATCGATTCTAGGATGCTTTGGGCTCTTTTTTTGTGATGGTTGTTGTCATTTCACAGCGGTTTGGATTTCTTTTGGGTTTATCGAATGTTTTTTATTGTGGGTGGCGGTTGTTGATTCTTTGAATCCTTATTCTTACTACCCTTCACCTCTCTTATGCTATTTTCTTTTGGATTTTGGACCCCTTTGCCATCGTAATTCTTATGGTTACTACCCTTTGCTTCATTCTAGGGGATCCTTAACATTTGTTTACTTTGAATGGGCTGGAATTTGGGGCGAATTCAGCAGTTCTTTGTGCAGGTGGATTATTATTTTCTATGCGATATGAATTTTGGACTCTTTGGGCTACTAATGCTATTATTGTACTTGATGAGCGTTGCTTTATTTTGTTCATTTTATTTGTTTTATTTTTTGGATTTCTTCTTGTCTACTTACAGTTTGGTGTTGTTTTTTTTGACCTTCTTGACTTCCTCTTCATATCTTGATTATCGGTTCATTTGGTTTGCCTATTTTATCTTTTTTTTCTTGATATCGGTGGGTTTCTCTTGGCCTTCCCTGTGATTTGGATTTTGTGTCTAATCACCTGTCTATGATCGAATGGCTTGGGATTAATTAATTTTTGGTTTTTGAAGGTTTGCTGCCATGGTTGTTTGATGATTTGGTTAATTATTTGCCTTGGGTTTTGGTGGCTGCAGATTGCTACTGCTGATTCCATCTCCAGTTTTTCTATTGATGCCTTCTTACGTCTTTTCTTGCTATCTTGGCAAGCTCGGTTTTGGACTTTTGCTAACTTAAATTTGATTCTATTGAAGTCTCTCTAGTTGGTACCATTGTTACATTATCTGTTGGGAGTGACTTTGTTGAATGTCCTTGATTGGATTAATCTGTGGTGGAGTCTTGTTATTGCCCTTTCTCCTTTAATCTCTGTTGTCCTTTAATCTTTTCCTATCGATTTCTTTTCACTTCTTTGGTTTCTAAATCCGAAAGCAAGGGGTACTATAGTCGGAGGTTTGCTCCTTTTTTTGTTTGCTTTTCTTTGCTTCCACACAGATTCACTTGTTGTTGCCATTTCCTTTGGCAAACTTGGATTTTAGTGTTTGCTTCTAAGCACCAAATCTATGATCTTGGAATGGATTGGGTTTAACTACATTTTGGTTCTTGGAGGTTTCTTTGTCATGGTCGGTTGTTGATTTGGTTTTTATTCACTTTGGGTATGGGTTCTTTTGAGACTTTTCTTCTTTCTACTTCCGATCTTTCTCTTGCTATTTTTGCCATCTTACTTTTCTTTGTCTTGGCTTGTTGGTTTTGGTCCTTTAATGACTTCATATTATTGCTTGGTTATAAAGTCTATACTTGGAAACGTCTCCCTATTTTATATTCTAGCAGCTTCCATTGTTGCATTACTTGCTCGATGGGTGACTTCATTGATTTATTTGGGTTCTTGTTAAATTTAGGGTGGATGTGAATCATATTCTGATCATTGCTTATATTGCAATCACTTTTTGGTTTATCTTTGTTACCTCCTTGGATTGGAGTTTCCATTACGATTAAGAGGTATTATAATCTAATTTTGTTCTGTATTAAGGCTTTGGTTGTTTGTGGATCGGTTTATCGGTTTATCGTCGATTGTCTCAGCTCTTGTTTTAACTTGTTATTGTATCCCTTTTAATAGCTAGTATGTGCGGATCTTGTGCTTAATCTACTTGACTTTAACGTGGTTTGTATACTCTCAATGATTGTACTTATGGCAAACACGTGGGGTATTTACGCAAGGATTGTGGGCGAAAGGGGATTTTGTTGGTGTGTTATGAATGTTCCTTATGTGGTATCATCTCGATTTTCACGATCAGTTGTTTACGGTGGGGTCTTGACATTATCTTTTATCTATTAAACTGTACTTTAATCTGCTTTAATTTTGTGTGATAACTTGGCGGAACTTTCTTGATTTACTTTTCACTTGGTTGATTAACCCGAATGCATGAGGTGTGTTTGTAATTGATCCATCGAAATTCAACAAGCGGTTGCTATCTCCTAACAGTTTGTTGGCTATGATGGCTATGATGTTTTCACTCCATTTTGTTTTGGTAGTAGCTCTTGTGAAGTAACCCTTCTCACGAAGTTTGGATGCACACTTTTGCATCACCCCATTCGTGTGATTGAGCTGAGCTTTCTCTATCTTCTCTCTCTACTAAATTTTGCGAATTTGCATTTTTTGACATCCTATTATTTATACTACTATAACTTCTAACTTTTGTCGGTCTAAATTATTGCGGGTCCTCCTTTCTTTTTTTTCTTGCGGTTTGTACCAGTGTGATCATTCTCAAGTGCTTGAGTATTGGCCATAATTTGCTTTTGGATTATTATGAACCTCACGTATCTTTTGATTGTTTTAATGCGTTCTTTTGCTTTTGCAGTATCTAGGCTGGGATTTACTCCTTAGAGGTGATTGTAGCTCTTTGAGTGGTTGAGTTTATCCCCTTTAAGGACTTTGTAACCCTCTTTTTGTGGTAATAAAATACACCTCATGGGGCTTCCCCTAAAAAAAAGAGAAGAAAGATTCTAGGCCAACCAACCAAAATTGACAGTGGTATTGGTCTTATCTTATTGACTTAGTAAAGGTTGGGTTTCGACTAAGCCTCGTCGGTGGAACCAGTACGCTTTTGAATGACTCAAGGTGCATAGAGTAGGAAAGCTTCTATCTTCTCTTTGCATGATACGTAAGGTAATCAACGAAGGGCATAAGGGGACATCTTCCTCTTTCTCCACGGTCCCTAACACGAATGATTCTTTCCCTGTGAATAACTCCCTTATTCAATGCACACTAAAAGCACCTCATGTCTCTATGCCTTTCAACTGATCTTCATTGGCCTAATTTAGGGTGAGTACCTCTTCTCAATTCAAAGAAGTACTCAGTCCTGACTCCGCATCTTGCTTTTTCAATGGAAGCTAGATTGCCACCTTCAAGGTCAAAGGTCAAGTTAGATGGTGATTTGGCTATGAAACTAGGCATTGAAAAGCAATCCACCCAGGAAAGTAGTCGTCAAGCCAGATAGGCATGAAATTCTAACTGCTGTGTTTATGCCTTTTGATTAGATAACTCTTATTGCTAATAGGATTCATGAAAATAGAAAGATGTGCTAGCGACTCTTAGAATGTTTCCCATGTTGAGGCAAAAAGAAGGCGGATTCTCCATAGAAGTTCATTTTCTTCTTCTCGATTCATCTCATTTAGGCTACTGGTTAGCTCTTGCCCCATACCTGGACTAGCTATCTCAAAAGAAATGTACTCATGCATCTCTAAAGAGTGAAACGAAGTAGTCCTTACCCTAGAGCTAAAATTAGATAGCTAGGCTTCTTCCTTTTATAGAGGTAATGCTAATTCTTTTCTTTCCTATTTGAATAAGGCAAAGGCTTTACCTATTCCCTATCACAACCACATTAAGTATAGAAATGAATTTGTATCAAATAAAACTCTGCACCTTCATTTGCCCCTTTCATTCAGAATCTCTCATCTCGATCTCCCTTTCTGCTACTAAGGAGAATTTCAGCCTCTTCTTTCAAAAAATATCTGTAGACCCTGAGACTAGCCAGCCAAGCTATAAGCCTCGTTTCCTTGCTTCGACTAATTACCTACTCTAGTCTCTCTAAATCCTGAAACCATAACTATACTATGGCTATGTTCTCAGATTTGTCTTTTCTTTTCTGTTGTTCAAAGATATGCTTACCTTCTTGAAGTTCCTACATTGCTACCTCAACTAATCAGATTCACTAATTACATCTTCGGAAGATGCTTTACTTAAAAAGTAATGACTTTCAAGTGGTGAGTGAATGAAAGTCGATATGATATAGAAATCCTAGGCTCAAAAGCCACATTTATTGATCCTTCAAGTTGTAATCACCCGATTGAATAAGGCCAAGGTAGGATCCAAAAGAGATGAATGTGAACAGGAGCGCAAATTGCTAGAGACCAATACAGATGGATGCATGATAGAAAAGCCAACTGGATTCCAAGAGTACTTCTTCATCTTTCTAGCCCCCCACTCGTACTGATACTGATTGTGCTTTCCATGTTTGCTTTCATATTATGTATTCCATATGTAAGGTCTTGTCCGACTTCATTAGTCTAGTTAGTTTCAGTTGATTGCATTTCTACTCTCAAAAAAGTATGTCTTCCTTCTAGCTCCATGTGCTATACTTCTTTCTATTTCCTCACTTGTTTCTTCCAGTTACCACCATCGATTGAATAAAAGGATGACCAAAGAAAGAATAACATGGCTAAACCGATTGAGATTCCCTCGATGAGTGGATAGGGCAATAGCACGTAAGAGTATACCTCGAGATTGATTCCTGCTCGAATAAATGACTTGGAGTCTTCCTTCCTACATTTCTCATTGAACATCGCTTATCCTAATTTTTCTCATCCCTTCCATAAGCGACCACATGATCTCGAGTTGATCTTGGTTTCAAACTTTTGACCAATGCATATCCCTCATGTTCTCATCTCCTACCCTTTGCTGGCCTACTTTATCAGTACAAAGTCTTTCTCACTTGAAACTAGCCTAAACACTGAAAGAGAATGAAATCCTTCTTTCTTCTTGTTCTTCATTTTTTTTCTATTTCTATACTTCTTGAAATTGATAGATTGATTGAATAGATCTATTCTTTCTAAGTAAGTTAGTTGATCGAGAAAGATCCGCAGTTGTACTTTATTCTAGAATAGACAAGCCAGTCCCCAGTAGCCTAAGACCTCTCTTACTTTTCAGACAGATATCAGAAGATCAATCAATAAAAGAGATAGCACAAGCCTATTAATGAGTAATGGGTGATTTTTTATGTTCTTAGGCATAACCGTAGAAAGTTACAATGAGTCGAGCTAGTAGTGTGCATCTATTTTTCATGATCAATATTTTATAGGGGTTCCCTTTTCTAAAGAACTGCAAAGAGTTTGAGGGACCGAAGACAGTTCTATTCATCTTCCTTAGCATTTTGAGAATCCATCATCTCATATTTTAGCTATTTAGAAGTGAGAATCCATCATCTCGTACTATATTTGAGTGTGACGTGAAAACTGGGTGAAATGTGTAGGGGTGACATGAAAACTGGGTTGGGCCCATCTATGGTATACCGGTTATTATGCTCAAAATCAATTTTTAGTACAAAAAGGATCGAGCATTTCTATCTCATCTGGCATGATAAAATAAGGAATTTTTTAACATGTTTTTCCTAGCGAGTATATGTTCAATGGTTCAAAACTCCGCCTGGGGAGTACATTAGCAAGACCAAAAACCTATGGCCAATCCACAAACAAGCAGATGACCGCTTAACAAAAATTGGTACAATTGTCGAGGTCCATAGGAGTCTCGGAGGAGCATCTGGATTGTAATCTTAGAGTACCCCTCGAAGTGCACCTGCCTCAATTGTCATAAAAA
This sequence comes from Cymbidium sinense, assembly GCA_021442155.1. Classification (NCBI taxonomy): domain Eukaryota; kingdom Viridiplantae; phylum Streptophyta; class Magnoliopsida; order Asparagales; family Orchidaceae; genus Cymbidium; species Cymbidium sinense. The sequence goes on from CM038214.1 coordinate 166,439,237, forward strand.
CATATTCTAATCACCAAAAGGGCCAAAACCTCTGCTCGATTGTTGGTAGATTGGATGATTAGGATCGAATAGTAAGCAATTACCCGACCATCATGGTCTCTGAAAACGGTCTCTAGACACTGCAGGTCCTAGATTTGGAGAGGTAGAGACATCAAAATTGAGTTTGACTCTCCTATTGTCTGGGGAGCCTATTGAGCATTGGTTCGAGTTGAAGGAGTGGAAAGAGAGGAAGACACTCCCACTTATGCAAATAATAAATTTCTTCACTAATGAAACCAAGCAACCCTCAAGAGAAGTTAAACACTCTATCATTACACTTTTCTAGATATGCTGAGATGGTAATGAAAAGAGATCATGCTCTTGAGACATAAGTTTGTAATGCTTCTTTTCACCCAAGAGAAAAAAAGACTAGCGAATGGACTCAAAATGAGACCAATTCACAGAGAAAAGAATAAAAACCAAGGGAAGGCAAGGGGTTCAATTCTGGTTTAAGCAATGTAGAAGGACATGGCTTGTCATTTTAGTAGAGATTGGTAAAATGGATGATCTTGAGGAGCATTCATATCTCTCAAGTTTATATTCTCTATTGTAAGAAGACTTTCCTGGATAATAAATGACTTCAATTTAGGAATAGACAAGTGCCTTATCGAAGAAGTCGATTTGAGGAGAAAAGGAATGTTACTAACAATGTTGATCGAATAGAGAAATGACCTGTAGAGGAAAATTTCCAAACAAACTTATCCTTATATTGAAAGGAAAGATGGGGACGATCCATAGCTTTTATGTAGTCTACAATGTCCATGTTCCAAATGTCTTTTATGAAACTCAAGTGCTAGTGAGAATGAGATCTGCTACTGTGGCAAAGAGAAAATATGAGGGTAGCTGAACTTTTCATGGTTTTCATGGAGTACTTGAAAACTAGAGACTAAATCACACGTTGATTGACTTACCATTCACAATAGAGCAAGAGTCTCTAGCGGATAATTGGGAATAGCTTTGAAATGAGTTTCCATGCATAGGAGGCTATGAAGTCATGCATCCCGCCAAAAATGACAAAGTATTCTTGTATGGATGCCACACCTTCAAGTGTGGATGACTTATCATAATATATGGTCCGAGTCTTTTTTTATTCCATAGGGATTGACTAGAGTGATGATGGAGCTAGTATATTACGGTAGGCCACTTGGGATACCGTGGATGATAGTTTTCCATAGTTAACCTTTCACATGATTTATTGTCTTGTTGAGATGAGAGGCACTGGTTGAATCCCTTACCCGGGTGTAGTTTTGATTGAACTGCTATCTAATTCAAATATATCAGATAAGGATCAAGGCTGAGTATGAGATCTTTTGTATCCAAACAAGGAGTACCCATTTTCACGAAGAAGGGCAGGCGCTAGTGAAGAATTCTCTTGCTACGCACCTTTCTTTGAATTGACCTTTTTCGAAAACCACTATTCTTAATGAAAGAAATGTAGTCAAATACCTATGTCTTATCTACTAATTTTCTTTTGGTAAAGATACTTCCACTTCTATATTATATATATATATATATATATATATATATATATATATATATATATATATATATATATATATATATATATATATATATATATATATATATATATATATATAGGTCTCCCCTTGCTTTGCTTAAGCCTATAAACACCTCTCCTTTCAATCAAGTCTCACAAAAGTGATCCTCTCCAAAAGATCGAGCTATTGCCTCAATGAGTGACTGACTCTGGTAGTTCACTTAGGCGAGAAGTTCTTCTTCTCTCGACTAGCATGCTCACAAGGCTCAAAACTAGAGTGGGGTTCAAAAGCTCAGTGGCTCCATATCCATACTATGCTTTAAAGGTAGATTGTTGTTTTCTTTGTAGACTCACTCACTCAAAATCCAGAAAGAGGAAGAGTTGTTCCCTCTTTATCCTTGGTCTTTCTTTCATAATTGAACTCATCAAACAATAGTCTGAGAAATGATGTCAATCCTATCTTTTGGTTTCAATGATCATCTAAACTGAACTAGTAATGAAAGCTCTTCTTTTCCTCAAGAGAGGGGGCATGACTTCATCAAAGATCGATAGTCGACACTTGCTTTAAAAAGCATTAGATAGAGGTCGATAAAAAAGGTGCTAGTTGTGGGCTCAAAATTAAGAGGATAGGAAAATAATAGCTGAAGCCTAGGCCGCACAAATAGGTGGATTCTATGACTTAAGAAGTAGTGGCTACCATTGAAGTCCAAGATCGACCTAAGAAGCGCATAAAGATAAGGGGTTTTTTTTTTCGATGCTCCTAAGTCCTAAGGAAGTCTTATAGGACTCATTTGGGGATGATATAATTTTGAAGATTTTTTTCTTTTTAGATGATGATGAGCTTCAAGCTATATTCCAACTTGGATAGGACAGTGGCCAGATCGATGATTTCGATGATGAAGATCTGGATTATGGAGATGAGGCACTAGATTTTAGTTCTTTTCATATTCTATTTGGGTTTCCTTTTCTCTTTTAGGCAAGGACTAAAGATGTCACAAAGAAGCACAATAAGTCGCTATGAGCCCATAAGTCTAGCAAGATTTTATTTAAGAAGCAAGTGAGAAAATGACCAAGCACCTCAAACCCTTCTACATCACTCATGATGGATGGTTGACTAGTTTCAAGAGTGCTTTTGTTTTGGATAATAGACATTAATGTGATGCCCATCACCATGCTGATCTTTTGATTGAAACAACATCAGGTTAGAATGCCCTATTTTGAAGGTCTACAATAATTGGTATTTTATTGAAACTAAAAAAAATTTATGCTAACATATGGGGTATATAGTGTTAAGTTTGATTCATTTCATAAGCAATTGATTTCTATCTATACTTTTGCATGATGGAAAGCTTTTACTGCTAAATTAATGCTTCCTTTCCAATTAGATGTAGATGTTAATAGGGTACCCTTACTTTGATTATTTAATAAGAAGGTTGATATTTCTGATGTTATCTGTGATATGAGTAGAATAAAGAGTTCTACACTATCTGATGTTATTCTATGTTTGTATTGCAGAATTTTTTTTGCTTTGTTCTCTTTCTTTGTATCTTCTTTGGGTTCTCTCTCTAGATGTTCATAGCACCTAAACCACTATTAAAATATCCTAATGTATGTTTATCACCCACATGGATAAATGTGATAAAATATACTTATGCGAATGCGGGGGAGCCCTTTAATCAAATTGTTAGGGAAATATTTTTATGAAAGACTTTGACCCACTCCAAATAGATTATCAACATAGTTGTAAGCTTTTCACATGTTCATTAATGGTGGCAACTTATTCTTGCACGATATAGAGTCGGCCACAAGATGGTCTTTTCTTCCATTATGAATTGGAAAGATTTTGGCCAAACAAGAATATGCTTTTCCATGTTACGTGTAGATCATACATATGATGGTTGAGCATTCTTTCAAGATTATGGAGTTGAGAAATGTTCTATTCAATTGAGTATTTGAAAGAAATGGAGTTGACTATATGGAACGTTGATCGATTATGATCTTTTAAATGGTGATCTTCTTAGTAATGACAAATTCTCCCCACTTAGATTAGTGTTTATGCATCCCTAGAGTCTAATTCTATCAAAAAGTTTTTTGTGAATGCCTCCCTTGCTAATAGTACTGTTATTAAGTGAATGCCTCTCTAGTTGATAATATTATTATTGAGGATTTGATGAATCAAATCATCCTATTTTTGTCATTCATGCTATATAGAGGATTTGATGAAGATTAGAGCCTCCCTAATGATGTCCTATTTCCTTCCCTAAACTTGATGAACATGCAACCTTTGAATGAAAAGTCCCCCATTATGTAGTTTATTTCTGAATCAATGAAATGAGAGAGAGTGGAAGGGTGGGTCTCTTCTCATTGGGCATGCTTGGAATTTTGAGTGGCAAAAACCGATTAGAAAGCTTATCTTCCTCATCGAACTACCCTGTTAAACTCAGTTGACCATAAATAGCCTTTCCTGAGACTAACTTCTTTGTTGGTCACAACCATATATATGTCTAATTCTGGATGACTGTTCTATTCCATTGATGGTAAATACAGAGTAGTGAATGAAAGAAGATTCATTGAATGAGTTGATGAGGGCTGGAGGTTACGCGTGAACTCCCGCACTGCCATTATGCCCTTAGAAAGGATTCAGAGGGCTTGGCTGGTCTACTTCTTGTTTGAAGATATAGCATCAGAGTCCTCATTCCTACCAATAGTGTGTGTGTGTGGGTTTATATTCTTCTAGTGATTAATGTGAGAAAAGCTTTTCTAGATTGCTTGTAATGCCTTCTAGAATTAGATTCATGTCTTCCTCCAAGATTCACACACCAATCGATCTTAGGGTGTATCATTTTGGGGTAGAATAGGTTCCAAAGGGCTAGAAGTGAGTCTCTTTGGAGAACACAAGAGTGAGCAGGCAGTAGCAAACTTTTATCCAACTAAGGGTTTAGCAAGATCACTCGCTTCAAATGTGGGATAGTTCCTAATTTGTTGGTTTATTTTTGTTGTTAGAAAGAAGGTAGGGGTAGGCATGTAGATACAGTCCTTTTCAATTTGCAGACAACTATGCCAAAATGATGCAAGAAGGAATACAACAAAGAAAGCTCATACCGTGTTAGAGAAAAGGGGAAGAAGGATTGAAAGATGTGAACCGAGAGTGGGCTTGACTTCTACATTTTGGTCATTGGAGGCTAACTTTCTATAGAATAGCTTCATCCTCATCTTCCATTTCCATTTTCTCTTCTTTTATTACATAACAGTCACCCTTAGGATGCTTCGTGCATAAATCTAAGGCCTTTGGCAATGCACTTATCATTTCTTTGCAATACCTGTGAGCCTTTCTGACTCCATATCCTTTCAAAGAATTGAGTTCGTTGCTTAGAGACACTAGTATGAACTCTGAGCTTCCTCATCAATTTTCTCATCTTTGGAGGGGCATTTTTGTTGGCACCATATCCTCGGATTCAAGGCATTGAGTGGGCCAATCGAAGTTGTGATCTTTATATTCCTAATACTTGTAGAACAAGGTTCCCAATCCCGCACTCTGAATAAGGTACATAAAAATGTCTTCAACTCTTCTCAATGAACTTCATGAGAGTGATCTCTTTGAAGTGATGATGAGGATTGGTGTTACCATAAATGAATCTTCTAATATTAATAGTTAGTCATTCTCCCTTGTAGAGATTTGTTGAACTTTACTTTCTTATGTAGATTCAAATTCCTATTAAGAATTAGTGTAATCTACTATGTCCTTCCCTTTATTGAAGGTTCATATATCCTCTTGGGATTGACAGGAATATCATCATCTTCCTCTATATCACTTCCCAAATAAGGAATCTCTCAAAAATTTGGTGGGTGTTTGTAGTTTTAGGGATATAACCAATAATAACATAACCAAAAACTAATAAGAATAACTAACTAATAAATAACTAATAAATAATAATAAAAAACTAAAAATAAAAACTAAAAAAAAACCTAATAAAACTAATAAACTAATACTAAACTAATACTAACTAATAAATAACTAATAATAAATAATAAATAACTAACTAATAAATAATAAACCTAAATAATAAATAACTAACTAATAAAACTTACTAATAAACTAATAAAATATAAACTAAAACTAAATCTAAAACTAATAACTTAAAATAATAAAACTAATAACTAATAATAACTAATAATAACTAAAATCTTAACTAAAACTAACAAATAAACTAAACCAAGGATAACTAATAATAAATAAAAATGACTAAACTAATAATAATAATAATAATAATAATAATAATAACTAATAACTAATGATTAATAACTAATAAAACTAAAATAATAGTTAATAACTAATAATAATAAAACTAATAAACTAATAAAACTAACAAAAAATAACTAATAAAAACTAACTAAAATAACTAAATAAACTATTAATTAAATAACCAAAAATAACTAAATAAACTAATAAAAACTACATAATAAATAATAACTAATAAATAATAAAAATAACTAACTAAACTAATAACTAATAAAAAAACTAAACTAAAAAACTAATAAAACTAATAAAATTAAAACTAATAATTAAATAAACTAATAATAACTAATAATAATAATAAACTAATAAAAATAAAACTAAAGCTAAAACTAATAACTAAAAATAATAAGGAAATATTTAGTTTAGGTTTATTTTATTTAGTTTATTTAGTTTTTATATTAGGATTATTTTTTTTAATTTAGGGTCTAAGTTTTCTTTTTTATTTAATTTTAGGTTTATTTTTTAGGTTTAGGTTTTTATTTAGTTTTTATTTTATTTTGTTTTATGTTTATTTTATTTTTATTTTATGTTTAGTTTTATTTTATTTAGGTTTTTATTTTTAGGTTTATTTTATTTTTTAGTTTAGTTTTTCTTTTATTTATTTTATTTTAGTTTAGTTTTATTTTTTTTATTTTATTTTATTTTTTTTTAGGTTTAGTTTTAGTTTAGGTTTTTTATTTGTTGTTTATTTAGGTTTAGTTTTTTTTAATTTTATTTTTGGTTTTATTTAGTTTAGGTTTAGGTTTTAGGTTTTAGGGTTTAGGGATTAGGTTTAGGGTTTAAGTATTTAGGGTTTAGGGTTAAGGGTTAAGGGTTTAGGGTTTAGAGTTTAGGGTTTAGGAGTTAAGGTTTAGGGTTAGGGTTTTATTTTTTAAAATTAAAGCAGCTTAGGTTTATTTAGTTTATTTAGTTTACATTTTAGTTTTGGTTTTATTTTTATGTTTTAGTTGAGGTTTTTATTTTATTTAGGTTTAGGTTTTTTTTATTTTTTATTTTTAGGTTTTTTTTAGTTTTGGTTTAGGTTTTTATATTTTTAGGGTTTAGGGATTACGATTTAGGGTTTAGGATTTAAGGTTACCCATGGCCTGGGCTGTCACCAGTGGGCCCAGGCCTGGCCTAGTCCCAAAGTGCAGCCCAGGGCCTCAGTGGCTCATGTGAGTCAGGGCCCAGCCCCAAGGCCTAGCCCAGGGCCTAGTGGCCTCCAGCCCAGGCCTTGGGCCCATGCTAGGGCCTGTGGTCCTGTGCTCAGCCAGCTCAGGCTCAGGCTGGCCTTTTAGGTTTTAAACCATCCCACTGGGGCTTACAACCGCAGGAGTAGCTAACACCTCACTTTAAAACCATGTAGGAAAGTCATGATTTTGCAAGATAGTTAGTTATTATTATTTAGAGAGAGACTAAAGTCCTTAAACCCACCCTAAAGAGACTAAGCATGAATGGTATGAGTAATGACTTAGTCTAATGAAAATATTTTCAAAATTTGTTTGTATTTGACACTTCATTTTGACAAAGGCTTTGGGTTTTTCATATGTCTAAATGCATGATGAAATGAATTATTGGCCAAATTCAAAGAGAAGAGGGTGAAGCTCCATTAGTAGAGTTGCTCATAGGTCAAGCCCATGCATTTAAGAATGGTGGCCCTCACTTTTGCAAGACTGGTAAAAGATGCATGCAAGATATTTGACTTACAACCATACATCTAAGGGGTTCCTAAATCTTTTAATTATCTTAATTTAATGTCTAGGCTTTATTTGAGGTTATGAGTTATTTAGAAATTTAATTATGAGTTGTAATTGGGTAAATGATTTATTTTTTTCTATGAGCCTAATCGGATCCAGGCCATACAACAAAACATCAATAAACTAAGAAACTAAGAAAAGGCATGCCATTTCTAATGCATAAGTTAAACATAACATCAAACAAGTTTATAACTAGCACAAAAGAATAAAAGGTCGGTGCAGTCGGGTGTTGCCGTACAACCCAAAAAAAAAATGGGTAGTCGAGCTCTACCCATATACAACCCACTACAAAAAGAATAATTTTCAATTTACAATTGATAAATTCTATGGGGGTCTTCAAGTCTTCTTGTCTGCATGTATCTTCCTACTTTGATTTAGTTTGCTCTACTTCAAAGGTATCACATGGCCTCCCAAGATAAAGCCTTCCTGCTAATGCACATCCTTATCCCCCCATAGCACTAATCCTAATTCCTAATACAAAATTATATTAAAAATAGAAAAAGTAAATATAACTACAGCTACAAAATAGAGGTTAGCTAACCATACATACAATCGAAGCAGTTATATTTATTATTTGGACTTATCACCATGCACATGGATAATTAAGCCCACCTATCCTATCTTGGATTATGCTCAGGGGCATAAGCAACCTGTAAAAGAGAGCATTTATATATACTTTTAAGCATCTCCTTAAACATAATCCCCTGCATAAAATATGATTAGGCTAATCACGACCAACCATCCACTACAAACCTCACATAATATACAATCTAAAATAATACATCAAAAAATAAAACATACATGACACCATGTACCATCCTAACATAAAGATAGAAGTGGTGACTTAATCTAATATGTGTGTATTAAGGCTTGTGTGGTATGTCCTAAAGCATTAAGGTTAAGATTTTCTAAGTGTGAAAGGATTCAATTTAAAGGGTGGTTTCATTTCAAGTGCTTTAATTGATTGGCAAGTTTTAATTTGTGTTTTCTTTGGTTTTATGTTACCTACACTTAACAACTAAGTGTTATAAGGGAAGATAGACAATTATTCTCTTTCTTATCCTAAGCCACTTCCTAAAGCATGTTAATTTGATTTAGTTCTCTTTAGTGAATAGCTTATTACACATTTTAAACTAATCTTAAGTTTAGGTTCGCTTTAAATGATCATATTCAACATGAAAGGCATAATATAAATATATGAAGTTATTCCTTTTGATCACATGTAGCATGCATATGACTTAATTCTAAGTATAACTATTCATGCAACATATTTCTTTTAGCGTGCTTTAAATGAAAGATGCATATGTGTATTTTGTAGAAAATGGGATTTTCACTCATTAGCTAAATGCACATACAAGTGTATAAAAGTTTTATGTGAATACTTCGCCATAGTTAAACCAGGGGAGTAAGATAAAGACCTCCTTGGGGCTACTTAGAGGCTTGCATCCCTAAAATATCTTGATTAGATATACCCACTATTCTTGATACACATGAATGTATAAATGACTACAAGAATGGAAATTCTTGCAAAAGTTATAGTTCTTTCGATTGAAAATAGATTTTCATTCATTAGCTAAATGCACATACAAGTGAATAAAAGTTTTAAGCTAATACTTTTCCATTATTAAACTAAGGGTGTGAGGTAAAGACGTCCTTGGGGCAACTTAAAGCCTCACATCCTTGAAATGTGCTTACTAGATGTGCCTCCTATTCTTGAATACACATGAATGTACAAATGACTACAAGAATGGAAAATCATGCAGAAAATATAATTATTTCAATTAAAAGAAGATTTTCATTCATTAGCTAAATGCACATACAAGTGTATAAAAGTTTTAAGCGGATACTTTGCCATTGTTAAACCAGGGAGTGTGGTAAAGACCTCCTTGGGGCTACTTAAAGCCTCGCATCTACGGAATGTCCAGACTTGATATACCCACTATTCTTGAATACACATGAACGTACAAATGACTACAATAATGGAAAATCATGAAAAGTTGTGTTTCTTTTAATTGATTTATTTATACATGTGAGCTAAAATTCTATCTTAATTCTAACATAGAAATACATAGGAATGAATTCAAACAATTATTGTGTCTTTTTTAAATGGGCTATACACTTGTTAACATTCAAACTTTATGTAAATCTATATAGACTAAAGAAAGAGAACTCCATATCACATGTTCTAAGCCATAGACACATGCAAGCTTATAAATATTTATAACTTCTATCACTCCAAGTATTATAGTTGACTTATACAATTTTAAATATAACTTTGATTTAACAGTGATAATAGCCACACATATTATAAAATTAATTCAACACATGCAAGCTTAACATAAAGAAAATTACATTTGATTTAATTAATTTTGAAAAGATGAATGTGTGATTTTAAATGACATGCAACATTTAGCATGATTGGAATGTAATAATAAGACATAAAACACATAGTTCATTCAATCAAACTAATTCCTAAGGACAATCATGTCAAATAAAACCACTTAAAATAAACCAAAGCTTTATTTTTGTATCATTTTTGAAGTCATGTTTGATTTGTTTTAAGAATGTGAAGAGAAGTTTGATGATCCTAACCCATTACCATGTTTGCAATTTAATTTTTTTTTAATGAAAAGGTAATTAGGAGAATTTTATGATTTAATTAAGTCATCTTTATGCTTTAAGTACATTAATTAACCCTTACCTATATTACCTTAACATAACTAATCAAATAATTATGTGCCAATATGACATGCATAAAATAAAATTGTAATGATCCTAATAAATAAAAGGGTCTAATGTAATTTGGTTCATAATTAATGATTAATTAAATTAAGAGATTTAATTAAGTACACTAATGGTTTTCCCACACATGTGAGCTAACCATACTTTCCTTAAATGACTTTAGGCTATTAAATACCTAGAGACCTACCCCTCAATTAAGTAATTAGGATCCAATGTATTTTATATTTTAATTAGATTAATGAAATCATTAATCACCTAATTAAATTTAAGCATTATTGCCACATGGGTTAACTATCCTCCAAATGAAGTAGACGTCAGGAAAATGTTAGGAAAGATATCCCAATTTAATCCCAAGTCTCCTCACAATTACATAGTGAAAATGAGCATTAATTAATTTACTTTTCATGTGATTAATTAACCCTTAATCAAGTTAAGAGAGTAATTAAGGCCTAATCAGCTAATTCTCTTAATTAATTAACCAATAATCCCTAAAACATTAAAGGAGGAATATGTCATCCCCTTAAATAATCTTAAAAGATTTAGGGTTAATTAATTAATTAATTAGGGAGTAATTCAAGTAATTAATTTTTTAATTAAATCCTAATTAAGTTTTAATTATTATTTATAATCAATTAAAGATATTTTTAATAAATTTCTCTATAAAATACCTTCAAAATGAATATTTATTTGTATTTTTTATGATTTTTCTATGATTTAATATGATTTTCCAAAGTTTCATCTGATTTAAATGATTTTTCAGCCTAAACCATTCCTCACTTTCCTTTTATCAAATCAAACTCCAAACCAATTCTATTTGATTTTCTCCAAATTCAAATCAACTCCATATGATTGAAATCCATGATTGAAATCTATGATTAAAACCCATGATCAAAATCCATCAAAAATTCCTAAGTCCAAATTTTGCCTAAGTCCTTAATTTTCCCTTAAGGACTTAACCAAAATCATGATAAAAACTAATTCAAATCTTTGAGATCTTCCCATGATGAATTTATATTCCCATTTATATTCACGTATATAAATGAAATATAAATTCAAACCCATCAAATTAAACTCAAAATTTAAAATCAACTCATGATTAATTTCCTTAAGTCCTAAATTTTCCCTTAAGGACTTAACCAAAATCACGATCAAAACTAAATAAAACCTTCAGATTTTCTCATACCTCATTTATATTCTCATTAATATTCTCATTTATATTCACATTTATAAATAAACTATAAATGCAAACCATCAAATCAAATTCAAAATTCATAGTCAATTCATGACAATTTTTTAAGTCCCTTTAATTTTCCATTGAAGGATAGCCAAAATCAATCTTAAATCTTGATCAAACTTATTCAAATTCATGGCATTTTCTCAAAACTTATTTATATTCTCATTTATATTCTCATATAAATAAATGAAATATAGAAATCAATCAAATCCAATCCAAAATTAAATTCCAAATTAAAATTCTTGAAATTCCCTTAAATCCTCTAAATTCCTTTAATAGATTTAACCAAAAAACATGATCAAACCTATTCAAATTCATGGGATTTTCTCAAAACTTATTTGTATCCTCATTTATATTCTCCTATATAAATGAAATATAAATATAAATCAATCAAATCCAACCCAAAAATTAAATTCCAAATTTAAAATCCTTGAAATTCCCTTTAATTGATTCAACCTAAATCATGATTAAACCACATAAAATCCTTGAAATTTTCTCATGATCCATTTATATTCTCATTTATATTCACATATATAAATGAAATATAAATTCAAACAATCAAAACCAATTCCAAAATCAAACTCAAATAAACTCAAAATTCAATCTAAGCCTTTCAAGACAAAATCTTGAACTTAGCCAAATCACTTTCAAATCAAGCCAAACTATTGATTTTCTCTCATGGTTCAATCAACCTTACAATCATGAGCTCATATATAAATCCAAACTTCAATCAAACAATCAAAACCTAAATCAAAACTCAAACCCAAAACCGCTTTCATACTCTTCCTTTGAATATGAAATTTTCAAATGGATCAAAATCCATTTGACTTCAAACCACTTATAAATAAATTTATATTTCAATCATAAGTCCATATACAAGATCAACCAACTTCAAATCAAGCTTTGACCAAGCCATTTTACCCACTTAGGCTCACTTGACCCAAAGTGACCTAAAGCACTCTTATGAGCCAACGTTTGATCCTAACCAAATTGGATTGAACCAAACTCATATATCCCTCTCATCATGATCAATAATCATCATGGGATGATTAATCAATCAAATTGTGTCAAACCTAAGGGTTGACCAAGACAACACTTAACCTAAAATGAATCCTAACATAGCCAAATTCCACCATAGGTCAAATTGATTGAAACCATTGATCTATGTTCACTCATGACCTATGTTTGAACTTGACCAAGTCAACCTTTAACCTAACCGGTCAACCCATTAAAGTTGACCCATTTTGACCTAAAGGGTCAAAATGTGTCAAACTTGACCTAAGCCAAATTGATCCAAACCAATGGGTCAAGTCCATTCCAAATCAATTATGGAACTTGACCAAAACCTCAATAACTAGACTCAACCCAGCCTTTGACAAGACCCAACATGACCTTGGGGTCATGTTGAGCTAAAATTGAACTTAACCCAAATTGATTGGAAACAAAGATATCAATCCACTCCATATGACTAACCAAACCCAAACCTACCCTTGACCTACCCCAAATAGGTTTAATGGGTCAAATAGGTCAACTTGACCCATTTGACATAAATGAAGTCATGTGAGCCAAAATAAAATATATACCAAATTGAACCAAACCAAAGCCACGAAAACATTTCAATTGGTCATATGAACTTGACCCAACCCTTGGTTTGACCCAATTTGACAAATTTTTGACCCAAGTTGACCCATTTTGACCTAAATGCATGAGCCAAGCCCTATCAAATGGATTCCAAATTCAATGAAACATGGCCAAATCTCCACATACCCAACATAGAAAAAATTATATGTAAATGACCAACCTACCTCTAGGCCATAGAAAAATTTTGGCCTAATCCATGGGTATTTTGGTCATACCCTCTCCACAAATCACTTGAGGCTTTCCTAAAAGCTTAGGGGACTTAGTGATGAGTGGTGCACCCTACCCAATGGGTTTAGGTCAGCCCATTTATTCCCCTAACCCAGCTCAAAATTGAGTTTTCAAACTCCCTCCTAAGCTCAAATTAAGGCACATGGGAGGTTGGCAATCCATTCCTTGGATCAAACTGGAAATGTGCACATTCAAAATAGCCTAAACAAACTCTCCAATCTCATCAATTGGATCAAAATGGCATGGACATTGCCGGTTGCCTGATCCTTCAAGGGGGACATATACTCCCCCTAATTCAATGAAATTTCACCCACTCTCGATTATAAAATCTAGAGCACCCATCTCGTGAGTACTCCTAAGCTTCTACAGGATTTGAATTCTATCTCTCTGCTGGGGAGCTCAATCCAATAGCTAACTTTCTCCACACTTGATCTCCTTCCAATCTTGCACACTCCATCGAGGGTCAAGTCAAATTGGCCTAAGCTTTCTCAAGTTCTAGAGGCAAGGAAGAGCTCAATTCAATCAAAGCTGAAGCCCAAGTGAAATGGTGTTGGTCCACCCATTGATCCACTCAATCCCAAGGCCTAGGAATTTCAATAGGGCCTCAACTCTACTAGACAAAGCTACCTCATCGATCTCAAGTGCTGGTGATCACCTTCGGTATGGTATGGAATTATTCAATCACTAAACTCAATATGGAGTGGAGCTTTATGAAGGAAATCTTCACCTCAATGAATTTTGTCTATTGGATTTCCTGTTCTATCTCTCTAGATGGTGTGGGTTAAATTTTGTGTGATTCCATTGTATATCAAGCTCAGATCTCCCCTTAGATCATGGATGGTCCCCATTGATCCTCACGGAAGAACTTGGCATATCTTAGCCATCCATCCGTGCATTTTAGATGGACAATTGAGATTATTTAGCATGTTTAGTAATTTGATTTTTCTTTTAAAACCACGGGGGAATTCTCAGCCATCTGATCTTTGATTGGATGGCTGGGAATATAAGCAAGTGTGCCACCACCGCCTTTGTGAGGTGACAACTTAAGTTGTCCCCTCATGGCGTGATGTGTGTAAAGCGCACTGACCGCAACTGCCATGCGTCGCGCCATGAGCTAAAGATTAAGCAGGGATTAATTAAGAAATTAATTAATTCCCAATTAATTTAGAGAACTTCTAAAATTTATAATTCCCTTTAGAAAATTCAAAAAAATAAAAGGAAAAAATGTTATAGAAAGATAATTTCATCTTGAATATTTTAAAAATGATTTCATTGGATTTTGAATTACTCATTTCTCTAAATTTGGGTTTCTTTGGGAATCTTAATTAGCTAATTATCCTTTAATTAGGTCATCAATTAATCTCAAATTTATAGGATTCATTTTAGGGGATGTCCTCTGCCTCCCCTAGTTTTCTTGAGATTTATTTGAGGGCTCAATTGGGGAAATTTCTATCTCATTCCTTAATTACCCCTTTCATGTAATTATGCATAATTAGGGTATGATTAGTTGTTTACCCTATGATTAGGTTTGATTAAGGTCAAATGTAAGTAAGAAGTCTATGGAATAATTTTGGGGCATTCCACAAGCTATTCCCTAAACCCCCTTTTCTCTTAATAGTGAGGGAAAAGCATAGCCCACCACCAGTGCTAAGATGTGACATTTTACAATGTGAATGGAGCGATGTAAAGTGCAACCACGCCAATGATACATGGTGTATCGTAAGATTAGGGAATTAAATAAGGTTTAAATAACTCTTTAATTAATTACCTAAACTTCTAAATATCTCAACCTAAAAATAAAGAAAATATGAAATAAATTGCATTAGAAAGATATTTGAACATAGCATATTCTAAAATTGATTTTGATTAATTTTGAATATCTCTTTTCTCTAAATTAGGGTTTTATTAGAAATTTAATTCACTAATTACTCCTTAATTAATCCAGTGATTAATCTTAAACTTCTTGAGTGTATTTTGGGGGATGACTTCTGCCTCTCCTAATTTTCTTGGGATTTATTAGTTGCTCAATTGGGGAAATTACTAATTCATTGCCTAATTACTCCCTTAATGTAATTAAGGTTAATTAATGATTTAATTAGTGGTTTAATACTTTGATTATTAGGTCTGTTTCAATGAATATGAGGTTTAAGAAATAATTTTGGGGCATTTCCCTAAACATCCCTTAAACCCCTTTTCTTTCTTAGTCCTCTCTTAATTCATAATTACCCTCTTAATTAATTTCATAAAATTATAAAACATTCCATAACATAATTAATCTACTTGGGGCATTTCCCCTAAGCTTATCCCTTAAACCCCCTTTTCTTTCTTAGTCCTCTCTTAATTAAGGGCTAATTCACTAATTACCCTCTTAATTAATTTCATAAAATTATAAAACATTCCATAACATAATTAATCTACTTTGGGTAGGTGCTTAGGTATTCAAGAGCCTAAGTTCACTAATTACCCTCTTAATTACCCTTTTTTTAATTTTATTTTTTGGTTTTATTTAGTTTAGGTTTAGGTTTTTAGGTTTTTAGGGTTTAGGGATTAAGGTTTAGGGTTTATACTAGTAGGATTTAGGGTTTAGGGTTAAGGGTTAAGGGTTTAGGGTTTAGAGTTTAGGGTTTAGGAGTTAAGGTTTAGGGTTAGAGTTTTTATTTTTTTAAAAAGAAATGGTTAGGTTTATTTAGTTTATTTAACATTTTAGTTTTGGTTTTATTTTTATTTTAGTTGAGGTTTTTATTTTATTTAGGTTTAGGTTTTTTATTTATTTTATTTTTTATGTTTTATTTAGTTTTGGTTTAGGTTTTTATGTTTTTAGGGTTTAGGGATTACGGTTTAGGGTTTATGGGTGGGTTTAAGGTTTAGGTTTAGGGTTTAGTTTGAGGGTGTTTAGGAGTGGTTATAAGTTTTATGATTTAGGGTTTAAAGTTTAGGATTTTAAGGTTTAGGGTTTAGGGCTTTAGGGTTTAGGGTTTTAGGGTTTATAGTAGGGTTTAGGGTTCTAGGTTTAGGCTTTAGGTTTAGGGTTTAGGGTTAGTTTTAGGTTTTAAACCATCCGACTGCTGGGCTTACAACCGCTTGGAGTGGTAGCCAGCTAACACCTCCTACACTTTAAAACCATGTAGGAAAGTCATATGATTTTGCAAGATAGTTAGGTTATTATTATTTAGAGAGAGACTAAAGTCCTTAAACCCAGTCCTAAAGAGACTAAAGCATGAATGGTATGAGTAATGACTTAGTCTAATGAAAATATTTTCAAAATTTGTTTGTATTTGACACTTCATTTTGACAAAGGCTTTGGGTTTTTCATATGTCTAAATGCATGATGAAATGAATTATTGGCCAAATTCAAAGAGAAGAGGGTGAAGCTCCATTAGTAGGAGTTGCTCATAGGTCAAGCAGTTCCCATGCATTTAAGAATGGCCCTCACTTTTGCAAGGCGGTAAAAGATGCATGCAAGATATTAGACTTACAACCATACATCTAAGGGGTTCCTAAATCTTTTAATTATCTTAATTTAATGTCTAGGCTTTATTTGAGGTTATGAGTTATTTAGAAATTTAATTATGAGTTGTAATTGGTAAATGATTTATTTTTTCTATGAGCCTGGATCCAGCCATACAACAAAACATCAATAAACTAAGAAAATAAGAAAAGGCATGCCATTTCTAATGCATAAGTTAAACATAACATCAAACAAGTTTATAACTAGCAAAAGAATCGGTGTGTGCAAACCCGAAAAAAAAATGGGTAGTCGAGCTCTACCCATATACAACCCAGTACAAAAAAAAATAATTTGTAATTTACAAATGATAAATTCTATGGGGGTCTTCAAGTCTTCATGTCTGCATGTATCTTCCTACTTTGATTTAGTTTGCTCTACTTCAAAGGTATCACATGGCCTCCCAAGATAAAGCCTTCCTGCTAATGCTCATCCTTATCCCCCCATAGCACTAATCCTAATTCCTAATGCAAAATTATATTAAAAATAGAAAAAGTAAGTATAACTACACCTACAAATTAGAGGTTAGCTAACCATACATACAACCGGCAAGATTTATATTATTTGGCTTACCACCAACATGGGTAATTAAGCCCACCTATCCTATCTTGGATTATGCTCATAAGCAACCTGCAAAAGAGAGCATTTATATATACTTTTAAGCATCTCCTTAAACATAATCCCTTGCATAAAATATGATTAGGCTAATCACTACCAACCATCCAACTACTGCACATAATATCCAATCTAAAATAATACATCAAAAAATAAAACATACATGACACCATGTACCATCCTAACATAAAGATAGAAGTGGTGACTTAATCTAATATGTGTGTATTAAGGCTGTGGTATGTCCTTACTAGGCATTAAGGTTAAGATTTTCTAAGTGTGAAAGGATTCAATTTAAAGGGTGGTTTCATTTCAAGTGCTTTAATTTATTGGCAAGTTTTAATTTGTGTTTTCTTTGGTTTTATGTTACCTACACTTAACAACTAAGTGTTATAAAAGGAAGATAGACAATTATTCTCTTTCTTAAGCCACTTCCTAAAGCATGTTAATTTGATTTAGTTCTCTTTAGTGAATAGCTTATTACACATTTTAAACTAATCTTAAGTTTAGGTTCGCTTTAAATGATCACATTCAACATGAAAGGCATCTTAGGATTAACTTAATTGAATTACTATAATATGAAATATATGAAGTTATTCCTTTTGATCACATGTGGCATGCATATGACTTAATTCTAAGTATAACTATTCATGCAACATATTTCTTTTAGCGTGCTTTAAATGAAAGATGCATATGTGTATTTTGTAGAAAATGGGATTTTCACTCATTAGCTAAATGCACATACAAGTGTATAAAAGTTTTAAGAATACTTACATAGTTAAACCGAGTAAGGTAAAGACCTCCTTGGGGCTACTTAGAGGCTTGCATCCCTAAAATATCTAGATTAGATATACCCACTATTCTTGAATACACATGAATGTATAAATGACTACAAGAATGGAAATCTTGCAAAAGTTATAGTTCTTTCAATTGAAAAGAGATTTTCATTCATTAGCTAAATGCATACAAGTGAATAAAAGTTTTAAGCGATACTTTTCCATTATTAAACTAGGGGAGTGAGGTAAAGACCTCCTTGGGGCAACTTAAAGCCTCACATCCTTAGAATGTCCATACTAGATATACCCACTATTCTTGAATACACATGAATGTACAAATGACTACAAGAATGGAAAATCATGCAAAAATTATAGTTATTTCAATTAAAAGGAGATTTTCATTCATTAGCTAAATGCACATATAAGTGTATAAAAGTTTTAAGCGGATACTTTGCCATTGTTAAACCAGGGGAGTGTGGTAAAGACCTCCTTGGGGCTACTTAAAGCATCGCATCTGCGGAATGTCCAGACTTGATATACCCACTATTCTTAAATATACATGAGCATAAATGATGATAATGGAAAATCATGAAAAGTTGTGTTTCTTTTAATTGAATTATTTATACATGTGAGCTAAAATTCTATCTTAATTCTAACATAGAAATACATAGGAATGAATTCAAACAATTATGTGTCTTTTAAATGGGCTATACACTTGTTAACATTCAAACTTTATGTAAATCTATATAGACTAAAGAAAGAGAACTCCATATCACATGTTCTAAGCCATAGACACATGCAAGCTAAATAAATTTATAACTTCTATCACTCCAAATATTATAGTTGACTTATACACTTTTAAAATAACTTTGATTTAACAAAGTGATAATAGCACACATATTATAAAATTAATTCAACACATGCAAGCTTAACATAAAGAAAATTACATTTGATTTAATTAATTTTGAAAAGATGAATGTATGATTTCAAATGACATGCAACATTTAGCATGATTGGAAAGTAATAATAAGACATAAAACACATGTTTCATTCAATCAAACTAATTCCTAAGGACAATCATGTCAAATAAAACCACTTAAAATAAACCAAAGCTTTTTTTTGTATCATTTTTGAAGTCATGTTTGATTTGTTTTAAGAATGTGAAGAGAAGTTTTGATCCTAACCCATTACCATGTTTGCAATTTAATTTGTTTTAATGAAAAGGTAATTAGGAGAATTTTATGATTTAATTAAGTCATCTTTATGCTTTAAGTACATTAATTAACCCTTACCTATATTACCTTAACATAACTAATCAAATAATTATGTGCCAATATGACATGCATAAAGAAAATTGTAATGATCCTAAGAAATAAAAGGGTCTAATGCAATTTGCTCATAATTAATGATTAATTAAATTAAGAGATTTAATTAAGTACTAATGGTTTTCCACACATGTGAGCTAACCATAATTTCCTTAAATGACTTTAGGCTATTAAACACCTAAAGACCTACCCCTCAATTAAGTAATTAGGATCTAATGTATTTTAGATTTTAATTAGATTAATGAAATCATTAATCACCTAATTAAATTTAAGCGTTATTGCCACATGGGTTAACTATCCTCCAAATGAAGTAGACTTAGGAAAATGTTAGGAAAGATATCCCAATTTAATCCCTAAGTCTCCTCACAATTACATAGTGAAAATGAGCCCAATTAATTAATTTACTTTTCATGTGATTAATTAACCCTTAATCAAGTTAAGAGAGTAATTAAGGCCTAATCAGCTAATTCTCTTAATTAATTAACCAATAAATCCCTAGAAAATTAAGGGAGGCATAGGTCATCCCCCTAAATAATCTTAAAGTGAGTAATTCAAGTAATTAATTTTTAATTAAATCATAATTAAGTTCTAATTATTGTTTAAAATCAATTAAAGATATTTTTAATAAATTTCTCTATAAAATACCTTCAAAATGAATATTTATTTGTATTTTTTATGATTTTCTATGATTTAATATGATTTTCCAAAGTTTCATCTCATTTAAATGATTTTTCACTAAACCATTCCTCACTCCTTTTTCAAATCAAACTCCAAACCAGTCTATTTGATTTTCTCCAAATTCAAATCAACTCCATATGATTGAAATCCATGATTGAAATCTATGATTAAAACCCATGATCAAAATCCATCAAAAATTCCTAAGTCCAAATTTTGCCAAAGTCCTTAATTTTCCTTTAAGGACTTAACCAAAATCATGATAAAACTAATTCAAATCTTTGAGATCTTCCCATGATGAATTTATATTCCCATTTATATTCACGTATATAAATGAAATATAAATTCAAACCCATCAAATCAAACTCAAAATTCAAAATCAACTCATGATTAATTTCCTTAAGTCCTAAATTTTCCCTTAAGGACTTAACCAAAATCATGATCAAAACTAAATAAAACCTTGAGATTTTCTCATACCTCATTTATATTCTCATTTATATTCTCATTTATATTCACATTTATAAATGAAATATAAATGCAAACCATCAAATCAAATTCAAAATTCAAAGTCAATTCATGACAATTTTTTAAGTCCCTTTAATTTTCCATTAAAGGACAGCCAAAATCAATCTTAAATCTTGATCAAACTTATTCAAATTCATGGGATTTTCTCAAAACTTATTTATATTCTCATTTATATTCTCATATATAAATGAAATATAAATAGAAATCAATCAAATACAATCCAAAAATTAAATTCCAAATTTAAAATCCTTGAAATTCCCTTAAATCCTTTAAATTCCCTTTAATAGATTTAACCAAAAACATGATCAAACCTATTCAAACTCATGGGATTTTCTCAAAACTTATTTGTATCCTCATTTATATTCTCATATATAAATGAAATATAAATATAAATCAATCAAATCCAATCCAAAAATTAAATTCCAAATTTAAAATCCTTGAAATTCCCTTAAATCCTTTAAATTCCCTTTAATTGATTTAACCTAAATCATGATTAAACCACATAAAATCCTTGAAATTTTCTCATGATCCATTTATATTCTCATTTATATTCACATATATAAATGAAATATAAATTAAAAAAAATCAAAACCAATTCCAAAAATCAAACTCAAATAAACTCAAAATTCAATCTAAGCCTTTCAAGACAAAATCTTGAACTTAGCCAAATCACTTTCAAATCAAGCCAAACTATTGATTTTCTCTCATGGTTCAATCAACCCTACAATCATGAGCTCATATATAAATCCAAACTTCAATCAAACAATCAAAACCTAAATCAAAAATCAAACCCAAAACCCCTTTCATACTCTTCCTTTGAATATGAAATTTTCAAATGGATCAAAATCCATTTGACTTCAAACCACTTGTAAATAAATTTATATTTCAATCATAAGTCCATATACAAGATCAACCAACTTCAAATCAAGCTTTGACCAAGCCATTTTACCTACTTAGGCTCACTTGACCCAAAGTGACCTAAAGTACTCGTATGATCCAATGTTTGATCCTAACCAAATTGGATTGAACCAAACTCATATATCCCTCTCATCATGATCAATAACCATCTTGGGATGATTAATCAATCAAATTGTGTCAAACCAAGTCAAACCTAAGGTTGACCAAGACAACACTTAACCCAAATGAAACCTAACATAGCCAAATTCCACCATAGGAAATTGATTGAAACCATTGATCTAAGTTCACTCATGACATATGTTTGAACTTGACCAAGTCAACCTTTGAGCCTAACCTAGCCCATTTGGTCAGCGACCCAAGTTGACTCATTTTGACCTAAAGGGTCAAAATGTGTCAAAAACTAAGCCAAATTGATCCAAACCAATGGGTCAATTCCATTCCAAATCACTTGTGGAACTTGACCAAAGCCTCAATTGGCCAACTAGACCCAACCTAGCCCAATTGACCTTAGAGCCAACATGACCTAAAGGGGTCATGTTGAGCTAAAATTGAACTTAACCCAAATTGATTGGAAACAAAGATACCAATCCACTCCATATGACTAACCAAACCCAAACCTACCCTTGACCTACCCCAAATAGGTCGAATGGGTCAAATAGGTCAACTTGACCCATTTGACATAAATGAAGTCATGTGAGCCAAAATAAAATATATACCAAATTGAACCAAAACAAAGCCACCAAAACATTTCAATTGGTCATATGAACTTGACCCAACCCTTAGTTTGACCCAATTTGACAAATTTGTCAACTTGACCCAGGTTGACCCATTTTGACCTAAATGGGTCAGAATGAGCAAAGCCCTATCAAATGGATTCCAAATTCAATAAAACTTGGCCAAATCTAGTTTCTCCACATACCCAATATGTCTAAATTAGAAAAATAGGAAAATGACCAACCTACCTCTAGGCCATAGAACAAATTTTGGCCTAATCCATGGGTATTTTAATCATACCCTCTCCATTGAGGCTTTCCTAAAAGCTCAAGGGGACTTAGTGATGAGTGGTGCACCCTACCCAATGGGTTTAGGTCAGCCCATTTGTTCCCTAGACCAAACCTAACCAGCTCAAAATTGAGTTTTCAAACTCCCTCCTAAGCTCAAATTAAGGCACATGGGAGGTTGGCAATCCACTCCTTGGATCAAACTGGCCATGTGCACACTCAAAATAGCCTAAACAACCTCTCCAATCTCATCAATTGGATCAAAATAGCATGGACATTATCAGTTGTCTGATCCTTCAAGGGGGAGATATACTCCCCCTAATTCAATGAAATTTCAATTCACTCTCTATTAATTGAAGCCTATGAATCAAGAGCACCCATCTCAGAGTACTCCTAAGCTTCTTACAGAGGATTTGAACTCCCTATCTCTTAATTTTGCACAGTGCAAAATAGGGGAGCTCAATCCAATAGCTAACTTTCTCCACACTTGATCTCAAATTTCTAGGGTTCATTTTAGGGGATGTCCTCTGCCTCCCCTAGTTTTCTTGAGATTTATTTGAGGGCTCAATTGGAGAAATTTCTATCTCATTCCTTAATTACCCCTTTCAGGTAATTATGTAGTGGGTATGATTGGTGGTTTACCCTCAATGATTAGGTTTGATTAGATCAAATCCAGTAGTAAGAAGTCTATGGAATAATTTTGGGGTTCCCCTAAGTTATTCCCAAACCTCTTCTCCTTTCAATGGTGAGGGAAAGATAACCACCCGCTAAGATGTGACATTTTAAAATGTGAATTAGGGGTGCATGTAAAGTGTAGCCCTGGATGTGTGGCGCCATCAAGATTAGGGAATGAAATAAGGTTTAATACCTCTTAATTAATTACCTAAACTTCTAAAATTCATATCTCAACCTAAAAAAATAAAGAAAATATGAAATAAATTGCATTAGAAAGATATTTGAACATAGAATATTTTAAAATTGATTTTGATTAATTTTGAATATCTCTTTCTCTAAATTTGGGTTTATTAGAAATCTTAATTTGCTAATTATCCTTAATTAATCACAATTAATCTTAAACTTTTGAGTGTATTTTGGGGATGACTCACTCCCCTAATTTTCTTGGGATTTATTAGGGCTCAATTGGGAAATTTCTAATTCATTTTAATTACTCCCTTTGTAATTAAGGTTAATTAATGGTTTTAGTTGGTTTAATCCTTTAGTTGATTAAGGTCTATTTCAATGAATATGAGGTTTGGAAAAATTTGTGGCATTTCCCTAAGCTTATCCCTTAAACCCCTTTTCTTTCTTAATCTCTCTTAATTAAGGGCTAATTCACTAATTACCCTCTTAATTAATTTCTAAAATTATAAAACATTCCAGAACATAATTAATCTACTTTGGGTAGGTGCTTGGGTATTCAAGAGCCTAAGTTCAATTAAGGAAATCAAAACTCAACACACATATGTGTGAGGGGTGTTTTGAGTGCATTATAAATTTAAATTTCTTATGAGGTTTTATGTCATCTCATTGGCTCTAATTATATTAACTATGCTAAGGTAGTATAGGTAAGGTAATTAACATGCTTAATTCATACCTTAAAATCAAAATATAAAATGAATCTAATCATCTAAAAATTGAACAAAATATCAAATATATGTGGGAATGGGTTAAAAAAAACCAAACATTTTCAAAATTCAATCAAATAAAAATCATATTAAATAAACTTTGATTTACTTTCTATGAGCTTTTTTTAGCTCTACTACATGTGCATGAAACCAAGGGATGAAGTTAACCAAACACCTCTCCATAAAAATTCAAAATCACTACCATAAACTAACAACTAGGTTAGAAATAATAATCAATTAAGATAAAGGTCATAGCCTCCTAAAAAAGTTGGTGTAATCATACCCATAAAAAAAAGTGCCATAAAGGTTATCGGTTTAAATTCAATACTTTTAGACTTAGTAATCCAAAGCAACATCGCTCAATTTAAGGCTACTTGTGGTAACACAGTGGAATGATCTTCTTTTCCATCAATTCATAGTAGTTTGACCTAAGCCATTGAATGGTATGTAGAATTGCCAAATGATTGATTAAAATATTTCTTTTGACCATATTTGAAAAGATTCACAGTCGAGAAAATCACAATCACGACCTTGTTGAAAAGAAGGAAAGAGAAAGTTAGTGAAGAAATTCATAAGTCATTGGCTAACTAAGTATGAAGTCGAGCAACAATTGGAAGAAAGATCTAATTGCTAATGGGTAATATGGAGGATAAAATGACACCATTTCAATGTATGGTGTCATTTGCATTCGACTTGCTCGATTTAAATTTGAAAAGTTGAATCTCCAAAGTGCGAGTAAAGCAAAGAGAAACAAACCTTTGTTAATTGGATCTATAAGATTTAACTTCTCAAAAACATTCAACAAGAATGAAAGGAAAACTAAGATTCATAAAGTTGACCTCAAAATAGTTAGGATGAGGATGACACATATAGACATTAATTTAGTAACATTTGCATTTGATTCATATCTTAGTCATTTAAATCAAAACAACTACATCTTGCATAAACAACAACCAAACCTAAATATCATTAATAACTTCAAGCAAGTAAATTGACAGGAAAACTTCTAACATTAACTATGAACAATGCAGACATAAAAATGGAAAATTAAGGATTGGAAAAATAGTATTTCTAGATTTATATCGTGGATATGATAATATTATCAAAACTTTTCTAATTGAATCAAACTATGTGGTTTCCTTTAGTTAGAATATAATGAATGACTAATTTTTAATGATGACAAATATCCATTTGAAGAAACCATATATTGATGTATTGTACTTATAAATTAGACAGAAGGATTGAGATTTTCATTTCTTTTTTTAAATAAATGTCAAAAAAAAAGTTTTGTGTGCTTTCATTTTTTGATACTTTGAAAAGTTTTCACCTATCGATGTAGTAAAATTAAGCATATATTTATATTGTGCTAAGGGCCAAGTTCACTAAGATTGAATGTCAAACTCAAGTTTTTTTAAAATCAAGAAAGCTTTAAGAACTTTTGGGTTACATTGAAATAAAATATTGCAACTTTATCAGTATAAGGAAATCCCTAACGTTAAAAGCTAAGTATTGAAAGAAGCATTTACAAGAACACTCTTCACCAAACCCATAATTTTACAAAACTAATGAAAAAAATTAGTGTCCGGAGAATTTTTCTGTGAGCCCCTCATATATAAGTGTCATTTATGTATTAGCTTATTAGATTTTGCTATTAATTGTTATTATATACTACCATTTACAAAAATTGCTATTTTCTCAGAAATCTATGGGCTCCGAAAATTCACCACCGACCTCTCCGATGAAAAGAGTGTTTAAAAGTTTTGGCATAATTTTCAGAAGGCAGATGGAATAGTAGATAAGACACTACCTAGAGATTTCAACCTCATTTGGTGAGGACTTTAGATCTAGTTCGGTTTCTATAGGTAAATTAGTTAATTACCCCTAGTAAGTGAGAAAACTTTGATTAAGGAGTCATTAGATCAGAATGTGCATATAGAAGTGTATGTAAGTTTCAAAATTTAAGATATGAAATTCATCATTATAGCTTAAACCGATGGTTGGGGAATGATGATGAGTGCGATCTAGATCCCATGGTTCATCATCCCTATGCGATCCCTAATCTACTTAGGTGGTAGTTGACCCAACCGAAGGATCCTCTTGATGCATGGGTTACGTCATCAATCCTTGTAGAGCTAGGGTGGTATTTATTTAAGTAGATAATATTAAGTCTACCTTAGTTGACAGAGGGTTGTTTGCCCTATCAAGTATACCCTATGATTCACAACTCAAAGAGCAAAGCCATTGGGGAGCATACAGGCTACGGTTGGGATCATAATATAATGGAGTCGGGCCAAACTACTACGTCAGAGGACTCTCATAAGCTTTATCTATGGAGCCATTGGCCAAGCCACACGAGGACACATACCAACCTTACTAGCAAGTGATTGATTGAGAGTGAACATAGTAGAACACTTGATTTGACATTGGCTCCTGCTATAATTTTCTTAATTTGTCACCCCAATAAATAGTTAAGATGGATAGATTAAGTTTTGATTTAAGTTTTTTGAATGATTGAGTTTCATTTAAGCAGTTTCAGGTTATTATTTTAAAATTTATTGATTAGAATATGTTTAAGAGTTTTAGATCCTGTCAACTCTGTTTGGCTACTAATAGAGGATTAGATCTACTGTCACCTAATTTTGATCAATTTTTTAGACATTTCACTGATTTTGAAACACTTATTATAGGTTTTCAGGTTTTGTTAACTGACTGTCCTAAAACGGGAAGAAACTTTAGATTGATATTTGATTTAAGTTAAAAAATTGATTAGAAGAATTAATTAATTTGAATATGTTTAAGAGCTTTAGATCCTAACTCGTTGCTAATAGAGGATTAGATCTTGTCTCCTCATAGAATCAATTTTTTTAGAAGAAAAATTTGGAATTTGAAATTTCATTCATGGGTTTTAATCATGGATTTCAATCATGTGGCATTGGTTTGAGTTTGGAGAAAATCAAATAAGATTGATTTGGAGTTTGACTTGAAGGAAGGAAGGTGGGGAGTGGTTCAAGCTAAATGTAGGCAAATTTTACTAACACCCTTAAGGCATGACCTATTCCTATGGCCAACTCTTCTAAGTCTCTAGGACTAGGTTGAGTGTCCACCTAATCACTAGATGTGTCTTAAAACTAAGGAACTCTTAAAGTCTAAGAGAAGTACCGTGTGAGAGCTCATCCTAAAAATGAGGTCAATATGCTTCAACCCATCTTGACACATTTTTAGTGGATAAGATGGCTGCGCTCCAACCTACTGAAGAATGGGATGGTAGTGGTCTGTCGGCTCATTCTAATCTTGGACATTGTACATTGGAATCCTGAACACCACCATGAATGCTACCACGCATGGGCCTGCATTGCACTAAGACACCACCCTGTTGTGCTAGAAGCCAACTTCGGTGTGTCAGCTTATTTATCCTCATCAATCCATAACCTTGATGTCTAGCTTCCCAACTGCTATAGACGGTTCCATTTTCCTAGATCGATGAAGAAGGGAGAAGTCAAAGAATCTTTCAAAGAAGTGAAGGGTTATCTTTCGAGGGGAAACAAAATTTCCCAAAAAAAAAGATTGAGGTTCCCAATGCTTCTCCATATCCAATGAGATGCACCAACCTCAAGATGCTTTACTCTTAACCCCATGATGGTTCCAAGATGGAGCCTAACACGATTAAGAATAATGATTTCATGGATAGTTTCATTCAACCTCATGATGGAGGACATAACTATGATCATCGACTTTGATCATGCCTCTGGCATTTGATTAAGAGATGAGATAGACATTCATGTGAGAGAGAATCATGCCATGTTACTTTGGAAAGAATCTTTAAATGATTTGAGACTTATCATTCGACTCATGAAATCTTTCTATTATTGACATGTATAAAAAAGCTACAGGAATTCTAATTGACGATACTAGAAAGATTTGAGGATACTAATAAAATACAACAAGTGGTGAACATTATTGTAAGAGCTAAGCACATTGGGATTGTGATTCTTAAGTTTTTAGTTTAGTATTTTATTTTTTTGTTTGGTTTATGTTTTTGGTTTAGGTTTAGGTAAAATGGTTTGAAATAAAGAAAAAGAGTTCCATTTTTTCTCGTCCATTCTTTTCATTTTCCTTTGGAATACGGTAAATACAAAAAAATAATCGTAGATTACTCTAGTAATCTATGCCACTCTCACTAAAGTCCATATCTATGCAAATAAGATATTCCTATAGAATTTGTGTTTCTATTGCAACCCGACAAAGAGAATGCTCTTCAAATCATAGACTATGTATGTCATGCATATATGGGATTGTAGTTCAATCGATCACCACATCAAGGTGGAAGCTCGGTTGAGCCCTTAGTCTCGATGAATTAATCAACTTATCTCTCCCTTTTATTGTGTTATTCTAGGTAGCGTATTGGGTTGATAGTATTTCTTTTATCATATCATGGATATTGCCTAAACGAAGGCCCAAAACTGCCTCATCTATGAAAGTTTCAAAAGAATCATGACTTAAGAATCCTTGATGACTACGCAGCTTAGCTCTTACAATAAGGTGTTCGCCACTTGTTGGTATTTTATTAGTATCCTCCTCAAATCTTTCTAGTATTACTTAGGAATTCATATTCCACCATAGCTTTTTTATACATGTCAATAATAGAAAGATTTCATGAGTTGAATGATAATTCTCAAATCATTTAAAGATTCTTTCCAAAGTAACATGGCATGATTCTCTCTCATGAATGTCTATCTCATCTCCTAATCAAATGCCCAAGTGGCATGATCAAAGTTGATGATCATAAGCTATGTCCTCCATCATGAGGTCGAATGAAACTATCCATGGAATCATTATTTGAAATCGAGACTCAGGTTAAGCTCCATCTTGGAACCATCATGGGGTATAGAGTAAAGCATCCTGAGGTTGGTGCATCTCATTAGGGGTGGAAAAGCATTGGGAACCCCAATCTCTTTTTTTAGGGCAATTTTCATTTCCGTCCCCTCTCCCAGCCTAGCGCTTCACTTTTGGTTCTTCGAAAGATTCAATTGACTTCTCCCTTCTTCATGGATCTTGGGAAAATGGAACCGTCTAGCAGTTGGGAAGCTAGACATCAAGGTTATGGCTTGATGAGGATAACTAAGATGACAAGTTGAAGTTGGCTGCTAGCACAATAGGGTGGTGTCTTAGTGCAACATAGGCACATGCGCGGTAGCATTCATGGTGGTGTTCAAGATTCCAATGTACAATGTCCAAGATCAGAATGAGCTTGTCGACCACTTCATCCCATTCTTGAGTGAGCTATCTTATCCACTAAAAATGCGTCCGGGTTGAAGCATATTGACCTCATTTTAGGATGAGCTCTCAACCCCTCCATCTTAGACATAGTACTTCTCTTAGACTTTAAGAGTTACTTAGTCTTAAGACACATTCAGTGATTAGGTGGACACTCAACTTAGTCCTAGAGACTTAGAAGAGTTGGCCATAGGAATAGGGTCAGGGTGTTAGGAAAATTTTACCCTTAGCTTGAACCACTCCCCACCTTCCTTCCTTCAAGTCAAACTCCAAATCAATCTTATTTGATTTTCTCCAAACTCAAATCAATGCCACATGATTGAAATCCATGATTGGAACCCATGAATGAAATTTCAAATTCCAAATTTTTCCTAAGTCCTTAATCCTCTCTTAAGGACTTAGCCAAAAATCTTCAAATCAAATCAAATCCATGAAATTTTCTCATAACTCTTTACATTCTCACTTATATTCATATATAAATAAAATGTAAATTCAAATCAATCAAATCAAAATCCAAATTCAAATTCTAATTCAAAATCTTTTTTATGTCTTTAATTTCCACCTTAAAGACTTAACCTAAATCATGGTCAAATCAATTCAAACTCATTAGATTTTCTTAAAACCCATTTATATTTTTTATTTATATTTAGATATATAAATGAATTCTAAATTCAAATCAATCAAATCAAAATCAAATTCAAATTCTAATTCAAAATCTTTTTAAGTCTTTAATTTCCACCAAAGGACTTAGCCAAATCATCTTCAAATCAAATCAAATCATTGAAATTTTCTTACAACCATTTATATTCTCATTTATATTCACATATATAAATGAAATATAAATTCAAATCAATCAAATCAAATCCAAATTCAAATTAAAAATTTAAAATCTTTCTAAGTCTTTAATTTCCACCTTAAAGACTTAACCTAAATCATGTTCAAATCAATTCAAACTCATGAGATTTTCTTACAACCCATTTATATTCTTATTTATATTCACATTTATAAATAAAATATAAATTCAAATCAATCAAATCAAATCCAAATTCAAATTCCAAATTTAAAATCCTTCTAAGTCCTTAATCCCCTAAGGACTTAGCTAAAATCATCTTCAAATCAATTCAAACTCATGAGATTTTCTCATAACTCATTTATATTCTCATTTATATTCACATATATAAATGAAATATAAATATAAATCAATCAAACTTAATCTAAAATTTAATTCCAAAACTCAAAAATTCTTTAATTTCCTCCATAAGGACTTAGCCTAAATCATCTTCAAATCAATTCAAACTCATGAGATTTTCTCATAACTCATTTATATTCTCATTTATATTCACATGTATAAATGAAATGTAAATATAAATCAATCAAACTAAATCCATTATTCAATTCTAAAACTCCAAAATTTCTTAAGTCCTTTAAATTTTCTCTTAAGGACTTAGTCAAAATCATACCTAAAATACATAAAATTCATGAAATTTTCTCATAAATTATTTATATTTTCATTTATATTCACATATATAAATGAAATATAAATTAAAATCAATCAAACTAAACTCAAAACTTAAATCCAAAATTCCAAATCTTTCCTAAATCTTTTAATTTCCTCTTAAGGACTTAGCCTTGATCATGATCAAATCACTTCAAATCTTTGAAATTTTCTCATAAACCATTTATATTTTCATTTATATTCGCATATATAAATGAAATATTAATTCAAACAATCAAACCACTTCCAAAAAATCAAACTCAAACTCATTCAAACTCCAACGTAAGCCTTTCAAGTCAAAATTTTGAACTTAGCCAAATCATCTTCAAATCAAGCCAAAGTCTTGATTTTTCTCATGATTCAATCAATCCTACAATCATGAATCCAAATATAAATACAAACTTCAATCAATTAACCAAAACTCAATTAAAAAATCAAGCCAAAATCTATTTTTTTTTACCAAACTTGAAATTGTCAAATGAATCACACCCCATTTGACTTCAAACCACTTACAAATGGATTTATATTTCAATCATAAGTCCATAAAGTTCAATCAAACTCAAATCAAGCTTTGACAAAGCCATTTGAACCATTTAGGCTCACTTGACCCAAAGTGACCTAAAGTACTCTTATGAGTTAAATTCTAATCCTAACAAAATTGGATTGAATCAAACTCACCTATGCCTCTCATCATGATCAACAATCATCATGAGATGATCAATCAATCAAATTGGGTCAAACTAAGTCAAACCTAAGGGTTGATCAAGTCAACAAAATGAAACTCGGCTTTGGGTTTTCTCGTGAGTTCATATGATAGCAACTTTTCATCTCTAGGTGGTAGATTGATGACAGCTGGGCTCAGTCCCTTTTGAGACTCATTTGTATGCCACCTCGATGATGTGGAGGGACTTACTAAGATTTGGCATAGGTTCTAGATTTTGAATGATTCCACCAGATAGTCGCATAGGGGTTGGGTATGTTAGGTTGACTTGGTTGCGATTGTCTTATGCGCCTCTTCTCGACCATAGAACCAAGAGGTATGAGTGGCAAGTGAGGGAGTTTGGGCTTCCTTGAACACAAAGGTCCTATAGGAGCTCTCAGTAGGCATGGACCAGCTATGATAGTGCTTTTTTACTTTGATGCATGTCATAACTATAGCTTTTTTATTTTGCACCTTTAGCTTTCTACTTATAGCACTGACTTGTTGCTTTGACATTGCTGGTAACCCACCTGCTGAGCTAGAGATGTGGCGAGAGGAGCCACGATAGGCTTCCCATCGAGAGGTTACTCCTCTTGCTGCATCTCTAGAAGCAATGAGTGTTATGGTCAAGAGGTGCTAAAGCTATGATAGATTAGCACTGACTTGTTGCTTTTGACATTGATGCGGTGAGAGCACTCATTGCTTCCCATCGAGTGGTGCCTTCTTTATTAGTTGTCATATCGTGCATGAGGAAATGGTATGCTTCTTTGGATTGGAGTGCTAATCTATCATACCATCAACTTCACACCTAGAGGGAGAGCCACGCCTTCCCATTTGGTGGGAGTACCCCTCTTTGATTCTTTTGGGCCCTTCCATGGTGCATTTCCTTGCTCTTGAGTCCGACTTGGGTACCTCACCTCACATATCATTCTTTCTCCAGGTGAGTCCCATCTACTAGCTAGAGAGACATCGAGTTGGAGGTGCGATGGTGAAAGATGCTAGGGCTCGGTTTACCGACTTATTGAGTCGATATAAGTTGTCGTCTATTCGTCCTTCAACTTGTTGATGACAGAACCTCCAGTTTGACCACGGGCCTTAAGTGAACTACGGGATGACCGAGAATGACCCCTAAAACTATGTGTTTTGTATATCTATTCTGAAAGATTTTTTTTCACTATTATAGAGAAAACTAATGGATACTTCTATGGTATTGATCTGAGATAGATAGGTGTAGTGTCTTGAGTGCGTGACATCTACTCATTGTTCTTGCTATGCACCTTTACTCTGCTCTAGCAATGAATCGTCATGCTGAACTTTTAACAGAGAACTCAAAAGCATGGTTACAATACACGCCTAAAAAAAGTAACGTGGTCTTGATATCCTCCCGTCATTGATTGCATCTGTTGCTTCCATTCCTTGAGCTTAGCAACAACTTTCTCAACCTGGTTGGAAACTCTTGACTTGCGTGTTAAGAGGAAGACCAAAATATTAAAATGAGAATGCCACATCCATTCCCATAAGACTAGCAATGTTCTCATTTTTCCACCTTTGAGAAGTATAAATTGCTCTTGTTCTAGTTTGTTGCAAACCTATCCTTTCTTGATGGAAATTGGAGTTTCAACTCGTTGTCAGTCCTTTTCCTCCCTAATGCTAACTAGCCATTTCCGAATTCACTAGTAATTATCTTCCCCAAACAAAGACTTTCTTGTCTTACCTGGCCGACTTCCAAGAAAAGAGAGATTTCTTCAAAGAAAGCCTATTCCTAGACATACTAAATCAACAAAAATAGAGGAATTCATTCCAAAACTAGAGCGGATTCAACCAATGAGAAAAGCTGGAGCAATTATATTGACTACACCAATCGAATAAAAATCTGAATGACATAACTCTGCAATAATCATTCCTGTCTACCTCATCAACAAGGGCGCTTGAGCAATAATAACCATTTAGAAATGTCGAGATTGTGACCTTCAGGAAAAGCACATCATAGTTATCCTCACCGAGCCAATGGGAAATAGAAAGACTCCCTCATTGAAAGAGAGAGTTTAAGAAAACTCTTTTCTTTTAAACTAACTCTAGAGAAAATGCTCTTACCTGACTTACCTTTCTTCGTGTTGTGAAGCTAATGACAATTTTATTATTTTGCTTGCTCTTTCATTTCAGTTTCACTCACTTTTTCTTTGATGAGGAGATCCCATAAATAAACAAGCAACCTACTTGAGCTAGACATTTTTTATTGATAAATCAAGCCATGATCGATTAGAAAGGTGAAACCCTCTTCATTTCCCTTTTTACACCCAAAAAAGTACCCTAAAAGGTATAATCTCAAGAGGTACCTTTCACTGTTTTCATTTCTCTTTTTTATAGTAGAATCGAATTCACTTTGACTAATAATCCCACAATGCAAAGGAGGGTAAGTACTCTAAGACATAAATGAAGAATACCTAGAAGCAAACATGGGAGGCAAAGCTACTAGTTGGATAAAAAAGCCTATTCCCTTCTCTTTGAACAATAGCTTCCCAGATAAAGGAATCAATTTCTTAATCTTTTGGTAGATGCATCTTCCACCTGGTCCAAGGGAGGATTTCACCTCCTATAGTATAGTGAACTTCCTTTACCTTACTTGCCAAGAAAATATAGACCCAACAAGTCACTCCTAATGGTACCACTATATCCTTTAGCATTTACGACCCATACTCTGAAAGAAATTCAATTCCATTTGGTTTTCTTCTTCAAAAATATATTTTCATCCTTCCTATCTATTGAACCTAAAGAGATGATTCTCATCATGGATAAGGGATTTCCTCTGCTCTGATTTCTGAGGGAGTTCTTAGCATGGAAATAGTAGATTTGATCATCCCCTGTATTGAACAAAGAAATGATTAGGGTAATCTTACCTAACTCTTGTCTAGATTGCCTCTAGGTCCTAATAGGCCGACTTAGTGCCTCTACCCCTCCTTTCCCTTGTAGCATGCTTTTCACTTTTAATCTTGGCTGCTCTAGCTCTACTGAAAGTCTATTATGTTCAAGCATGGCTCCCTCTCTCCAAATCTGAGCCTCTCATCTCTGACTATGGTCACTGAGCCTTTTTTGGACTAGATAAGTTTTAGGCAAGATGAATTATGTGGTCCAGGTCAAGTGGAAGGTTCCGAAGTTGGTTCAAATTAAGTAAGGATGGGTCCAACATAGGAAATCTAGGGCAAGCTAGTGTAGTGAGGGATGATAGAGGTCTTCGAAATAGGGAAAATGTTAGGGGAAAGCCTGAAGTCTATGGCTAAGTTCTTGACTATCAAGGATGGCACTTTGGTCAACATTTGAGGTTGAGATTGAGAGGCGAGGCGTAATAACAATAACAAATTTTGATATCAAGATTAAGAAACTTCTTTTGCCTTTTGTAAATGACTGTAGCTTGATATCCATAAGCTTAACCTCTTTCCAGATGTACTAGGCCTAGGAAAAGGTGAATAACTTCTACAAATGCCTTGGCTCGATGGGGACACATTTTATTCAGTATTCTAAACCTCATGCAGATGAATTGACTTTCTCATTCTTTCTTGGACATGTTTTCTCTATGAGGGTCTGAGTATCCCATTTTCTTTCTTCCCTCCTAGAAAGTGAGATATGTACTCACCTTCATATCTTCAAGTTAAAATGGTTGGCAAGGTTGATAGTTGACTTGCTGTATCATAGTGGATTTTATAGAGGAAAACTATCGAGTCCCACAAAAGTGCTCTACTACGCATTACAATAGCTTCCATAATCAAGTCCGATGGAGGTGTGGGAGTTCTTTTTTTTTTCTTCAACTAACAACACTACTTTTTGTATTCCACTTACAAAAAATAGAGTCTTGTGAAGATTTCATTCTTATCTTTCTTTCCATAAAGAAGAATAAAGCCATTTTCATCAAGGAATGAACTCGACATTCATGAACTAAAAGTAGTTTTAATTCTACTATAATCCACATTTGTGTCAAGAGAAGAGAGAAACTACTCAATAAAGGGGAGGCTTTTCAAATAGATAAGGATTCTATTTACCATAACCAAGGATTTCAATCATGTGGAGAAAATTGAATGAAGAATCAATACCGGATTAGTCGATCTTTTTTTGAATATCAAGAGAAAATGTGGAGCTGATTGATCGGTAGAGATTACATGGATCTCAATGATTTCCATTCACATCTCAAGTCATTTCATTAGATCTTATCTACAAATAAGACTTCTCAATTGAGAAATGAGGAAAGAGAGGTTTAAGTAGAAAGACCATTTTCTACCAATGGAAGCCTATCTTCTTCTTTAACACTTATGGTACTTATCCTAATGATGTTGTATAAGAATTCTAGACTCCAACTAATGAAAGGTGCCTTTAATCTTTTAGTAGCTAGAGCTAGCTCTTCAATAAGCTTCTCTTCCCATGATCGACAAAAGAGTCATGAACACATCAGAATGCACTTGGACCTTCAATGGTTTGAAGAGGCTTTCACCATCTCTACAAGTGGATTCATCCTGATGAGTGCATCCTTCTACTTCGGAGTGTTGATGGGATGTATATAGCAGGTGCATATAGAATAGAAATCCCAATCATGCCTTTTTCTAAGCCTTCCCCCATGAGTGAGACATATCCTATTGAATTAGATGACCTAAAAGGAACCATTAGAGGAAGGTGGTCTGATCGTGAGGAAATTGACCCAAAAAGTAAGCTAGAAAGAATCTAGATTGAATTTCATCTGAACTCTTTGCTTGCGAGACATAATGAGTGAATTTTCCATGCTATGAAAGTCATTGTTCACTATATCCATTACCATTGAATAGATTTAAGAGTCGCCTCATCTAAATAAATGGGGAAGGAAGCAAGGCCTACTCAACAAAGATTGAAAGTATACCTATGAAAGTCATTCACTTGACTTTCTACTATGGACATTTAATTTTAAATCCAAATTTCCATGAAGAGAATAATCAATCCTTTTTGAAGCCAAGTGTCTCAATGGTGTGAGGGCTATGTGGGGTCCCAATATTTCTCATTTCTTTTTTTGTAGATGATAGCCTTATTTTTTTCTTTAGTTAAAGCAGCTGAAGGTATAAAGATCGGGAACTTGCAAGTATATAAGAGGCTTGACATAAAATCTAGACAAGTCTTTTCTTACTAAAGCTTAAACTACTCACCTAAGTGAAAGAGCTTGGAAAGACATTTTTCGGTCAAATTCTAACCTACCATGATGAGCAAATCTTTCATGCTTTCATAGTCTTAAGTAAAGGAGAGAGTTTGGAGGAGAGTCCAAGAGTGGAAAGAGCTTTTTTGTTGAATGGAATAGATCCATGCCATGTCATTATCATGAAAAAAGAACCACCTTGTGTATTCTTCATTTGAAAAGATCACTACTTGTTCATCTACACAAAAACATCATAGTCATGAGCGGTAAAAGGATAGATTACTACTAGAAACTGAGCTATGCCATGAGCTCTCAGTCACTTATCTAGCTTGGTGAAGTCATTGTTTTCACTCTCTTTGCTAACAATTGAGCTAGCTTGGGATTACATAGCATCCTCTAGTTCCATCACACTAAGGTAAAGAGAAAAAGAAGACCTATTAATCTTCCCATAACCAACCATGAATAGGGTGAGTAGGAGGCCTCGGTCAATTCAAAATTGTGTTTTTTATACCTTCTGTATCAAAACAAGTTTGGACACCTTTTCCATTTTTCACATAGGAAATTTTCTAATTCTCTTGAAATTGGATATGTTTCATAAATATTTATTGCAGGTTCATTTTTCTTAAGTTGGGGAAGGAGGGATAATTAGAGACCATTACTTTGGGGATCTCTTCTATCTAAAAAAGAAAGTTGGTTGCTCTTCTTTCTAACATTGGATTTAACAAGCTAGGAGTAGTGGATATGGATATAAGACCAAGAGCACTTGTTTAGCTTCTTTGACTTCCTTGTATTCAA
Source organism: Cymbidium sinense (assembly GCA_021442155.1). Classification (NCBI taxonomy): domain Eukaryota; kingdom Viridiplantae; phylum Streptophyta; class Magnoliopsida; order Asparagales; family Orchidaceae; genus Cymbidium; species Cymbidium sinense. Next base: position 166,477,024 of record CM038214.1, read on the forward strand.
TCTTGAGAAAAGCTAAAAAAATATATATTCTTAGATATGAGACCTAGCTATCTCAATTTCCTCTTTATTAGTGAAAGCTCAATCTCAACTCTCTTATCTTGTAGAACCTAGCTTTATTGCTAGATTTCATCTCAAATCGAGCTAGAGTTCTTCCTTCAATATAGGGTTCTCATTTTGTAACTCTTATCTGATAGCAAAACTCCACTTCTTCAAACAAGAGAAAAGATCACATCGACAAGAGCAAAACAAGTCTGAAATTCTTATAAGCAATCTCACTTAGCTACATTACCTTCCTATGATGTCATGTATTATGACCGACTAAGGTGAACTACCTTAAGCCTCAAAGTCACTTCTCCTCCCTCTCGCCCGGTGAGCAAAAAATAATTTAGCTGCATCTTCCCAAAATCCATTTTATTGACCTCCGTACTTCTACTTATTAGATACATGGTAGTAATAAGGCAAGAAAACTATTGATATTCCATTGCCCACATTTACACTCTGAAAGAGCTTCTTTGCTCAAAGTTGAGTCAACCTATCTCTTCACTTTACTTCCCGTTGTCTTTAACTTGGTAGAAAAGCTCAAATTCTTTTAGATGGAAAGCACCTGCCATATGCTAGAGATGAATTAGTGAAACAACTAATATATAACCTACAATTCCCTTTCTCATTTTAAAGATCTATTTTTTAAGATTTAGGTCTTGTTCATAGCTTGAACCAAAAGGAGCAAAATTTATGGATTTAAAGACTTTCAATCTTTTATGTTCACTTGTCTTGCTAGAATGTGAAGGACCAATTGAAATTGCTACTAAAATGAAGCAATTGAGTTCATAATAGAAAATCTTCTTTATTACTTTTCTTTTTAAAATAGTAGAATAGAAGAGGTGCTAAAAGTTCCATTAGCTAAGATTTTTGATGAATTGAATTCTTTTATCCAATACCCCAAATTTCTTTTCAATTAAGTATCTATCTTGTCTTATTCTTGTACATGCACTTTTGCTATTGGTGGCAGGTTTTGCTATCTAATAATCATATATAGAAGAATGTAGAACAATTTGCTCTACACCTTCTTGTTGGAAATGCTTGCCAAAATTACCCAATACTACTACATTCAAAAGAGTCCACTAAAAATAAAATGAAGACTTCAATAAAAAAATCTCATATTTTCTATGCTATTTCAGCATTCTTTTCAATGACATCCCAAAGCACATGGGAATATGGGACGTGCTTAGTCTCATTGGAAAGAGAAGAAGGAAAGGTGGGACAAAAGTGGTATCAAACTTTTAGCCAGTGGGCATCCATCTCCCATCACTTAATCAATGGAGTTCTTCCAAATGGAGTTTTCATCTTAAAGCCATAATTCTCTTTGAGAGAGAGAAAGGATCAAATAATTTTTGGTGAACGCTTCAAAGATTCTATCGTGAATTTCCCTTTTCGGAATAGATGGATGCCCTATGCTTCATCATGGACAAACTGAGTGACTCTTTCCTTTTTGATTGCTTGTTCATGGTATGTGGAACATGAGCAGTTGTGTCATAGTGGTTCAAGAAGCAAGGCTCACCACACACTCATCCCAAAAAAAATAGCGCCACATAAAGCGAAGATCACAAAAAATATAGAAGCAAAGCTTCTTTCAATCAATTCAACAATCAAAATGGATTTGCTTTAGAGCATCACGTGACCTCTTATTCTCCAAAGATAAGTAGTTAGTCATGCTTGAAAGTTCACCATCTCACCTTTTGAGACAAGACTTGTGATCTGTCGAGGCTAATCCACTCCCAAGTGTGTGACAAAGTTTATCACTAGTTTGTCGGTTATGGTGGTTTATCATTGAGTTGAGGCAAGCTTAGCCACCTTCCAACTACATAGGAAACTCTTGCTTGGGAAAACCTTTCTTTTGTGGGTAAGCCTTTTCTTAGTTGGCGGTGCTAAACCCTAGTTGAGAACCTCTATTCTGATCTTCCTCCTCTTATGTATGGAAAAGATCCATCTACTTTTCTTGGTTTCTTTCCCATCTACCTATCAACTTTATTAGCCTTCCTAGAGTCTAGGATAAGAGGCTTTCAAATCTTTCTTCCTTTGCTTTCTTATACCCTTACCTTCCAACAAGGTTACTTTCAAAGAATTCTTATTTCTTCCTATAAGATGCAATCACTACCCTTTCAAACTCATTTCCAAAATAGCATATTATGCTACCTTTTTGACATGGAAAGGCAATGACAAATGTAGAATAAAGGGCTAGCCATACTTGGCCAATTTCATTAGAATTGACGGGGATTTGAAAAGAGATATGGTTTCCTTAGATTGAGAATACCTCCTCCAATTTTTTTTTGTGGCTACAGTAAATGTTTCAAGTGGGATTAAAGGTGTGGCTAGCTATCTAACAAAGGCAAGCTTGGATCAAGTATGCATTGAGGGCATATCCACGGTGAACGATATACGAATCGAGAAGCTAGAGGATAAACTAAGACTCCTGGCGCAGTCAATAGCCATGCATGCTATGATGGAAGACGCCAACATACAGATGGAAGATGCCAAAGTGCAAATGATGGATGCCAAAATGTAGACTTTGAAAGGTAAAATGTATGAGCTTTTTACACACTTCTAGGCTCATCTTGGGGATGGTAACTCAGATCTTGGGTTGAGAAATGAGATGCACTCATTGAGGGATCAGTTCCATAGTGTTATCGATGGGTTGAAGGAAGACATTGGAGTGTTTAAGAATGTAGTCGCTTCAACTCCATTTGGTGATGGGCTGTAGTAGAAGGCTTCTATGGAGAAAGTTCGTCAAACACCAAGAAAAATTGAGAAGGACACTTTTTGCCCAATTGAGAAGGAGTAGGGTGGTGATGATAAAAGAGATATTGCTCCTGCCAAAAAAAAAATTTTAAGGCAGACTCAGGATGCTTCATCGATGGCGGGCTATATTGTGCTCGTGACTATGCAAAGAAGGAGAAACTTTCTGCTCTTATTGCTAGGGATGAGCAAGTTGAACCCTTCAGGGTGAATCCCCTACAGCTTCTCAATGCCATCCTACATGAGAAGAAGTCTTATGTTAATGGGTTAATGTATGTAGATGTCATGGTGAATGGTGAAACCCTAGCACATGGAGAAAGTGTGCTTTAAGCTCCACTCCTTTACTTTGGAATTCAATTTTGAACCTACCTTTTTTAAGCTAAGTCTAGTGCCTCAATTTGAGCAAAAAAAATATAGTTTATGAGGAATCCAAGCAACAAGTCAACCCTCTATCATTCGATAAAAAAAGGAATTCAGTAGATAATAATGTAGTGAAATATGCCTTCATCCAAGAATTGATAATCCTGGCTCTATTAATACTATCTGGGCAATCTTCCTCTCACTAGAAAGCCTCCAAAAGGAAAAATGAGAGATATACTAAACTGGAGAAAGATAGCAAGGTTGGAAAAGTTAGCTACTGACCTTTATAGGGCACAAAACCCCAAAAAATTAATAACATTAGGGATACCCAATCACATGTTGAGCAGCTTCAAGCTTCCAACCTACATAATCAATCAGATTGAAGTCATGAAATGTGACTTCCTTTGTTCCGAAGGTAAAGTACAAAAATCCATGTGATGAATTGGTGGTCCATCTTCCAACCCTGGTAGGAGGGAGGTCGTGCCATTCCTTCTCTTGCAGTCAAAACCTCAGCCTTCTAAGCTAAATTGCTCTAAAAACTTCTAGCATGTGTGGCGACTTCATTTGACAAATAATGAAAGCAAAATACTTTTCCAAGAGGTGCTGTCCACTAGATGTGGAGCCTAAATACTTGACCTACTCTTCCAGAAGTCCATTTATGACAAAAATCCTATTCTCTTAAGTGGAATACGCGTGTCATTAGTGATGGCAAGGACACCAACCCAATATGCTTGGCTCAATGGTTATTTCGGCGAGACCAACTAGCGTGATCACTTGGACAATGACCTCTTACTCGACCTAATTTATGTTGGTCTATGGGCCCAATTGATGAGATGATTCACTTACTTTCCATTTAAAAAAGGCGCAGCACTAGAACTGTTATGTAGGCTTTTGTAGGTTTTAATCCCTCTCTTTTCATACCCACATAACTCCCTTTCATGGTAAAGAATAAAAAAAAGTAGGAATGATAGGTTAGTTCCCCAGTTCTACCATTCCCAAGTCAGCTAATAAAGGTTAAGCTTGCCTTTCTTTGAGAAGGGCCCTTCCTAAGTAGGAAATTTCTTATAGAAATCTCATAGTTGCACCTTGTCCAGGAGGTTTCTACCGCTTCGTTTCCTTAAAAGACCAAGTAAGCCATAGGGGACAAGAGAAGCTACTCAGTTTGATAACCCTAGTGTATGCACTTAAGTTAAGCAGAGTAGATGGCACAAATAACCAAGCTTACTGCCAAAGGTTAAGGGTTCATCAATGAATGGCATTAGGACCATTTCTTAGCCTAGCTTTTAGCAGAGTAGCACCATCCTAATCCAGAGCAGTACCTATCCCTATGGGCTTGAGGCAAGACAAGCAGCTCACTTCCTTCATCTCATTACAGGGAAGGATAGGACATCAGTCTTCGACCTTGATCGGTTCCAAGGGTGAGGAAGAAGTGGGTGACTATTAGAGCTCTTCTATCAAGATAGCCTTTCAATTAAGCTCGATCGGGTAAATGCTAGTGAAAGCAATCAATGGTTTGGGGGAGGCACAAATGGAGAGGGCATAAAAAATAAATGTCATTGGAAAGGCATAAGTCCTAACATCTACTCTTTTGCCGACTAGTTCCAAGAAGCGGGTGAAGGACAAGGTTGTTCACTCATTCTAAGAAGAGGAGAATGAAACCAACCTTGACTACTCTTTTCATGGGTTGCATCCATCAATCAATTGAAGCATTTTTTGCATGGGAGCTCAAGGATAAAAAAGTAGTCGATGGTGATGCACCAAAGATAGAATTGCATGTATCTAATAGAATTTCATAGTAAAACCAACAAGCAAACTAGGAAATCGAGACTTATTCCAAAGTTAAGGATGTAATTCCTTTTCCATCATAAGAAGGATTGCAATATCAATTGCCGCCGGGAATAGAGATAGAAGATGGATGGTTTTAATGAGTAGGTGTAGAAAAAGCTTATTCTAAATAAAAAGGCGACTTGAGCTGGTCAAGTGAAAGTATGCTCTGATTCCTCCCAACCAATGCAACTAAACACCACATTTTGATTGATTTTCCTCTAAGCAGGCCGGAGGTTATGAAAGAAAGAAAAACCAACTTTTTCTTTTCATCTAGCGCCTCTCACTTTTCGTCAATTAGAAAGATCATGGAGATTTGTAGCATCTTTCTTTCAATTCCATCTTGTGAGGGTGCTCCTTTAGTAAGTCCAATAAACCAGCATATGATGTCCCCACTGGGGCCTATTTCGAGCTTGGTCCAGTTCAACTCCAACAATTCTTTTGATAGGTGTTCCATTTCCTCCTTTTTCTGAACTATTTTGAGCTTCCAAGCTTGGGCCAGTTCCTCATTTGTTTTATCAACCATCTATTTTTCCAATGATCTTTGAACTTATCTCTGGTATTTGTTAGAATCAAACTTTCATTCATTGCCTAATGGACTACACTTCTCAGTTTGATCTAAGTCAATTGGTAGGGCTCTTTGTTCTCTCCATTGTTGGAGGCACTATAAATATAAAAAGTCAAGGTGGGAGAAGACAATGCATACGAGATGGATTTTGGTGGAGTAAAGAATCATTCTTTGTCCAAATTCATTTCAGAGGATGCATGATCGATAAGGGAGTCCGACAGAGTAGAGACTCTGAGCTTGATGCACCTGATGTCCCCTTGCCAAAAGGAATCATCATATGGGTGGGGTGAAGTCCTCGCCTATGAGCAACACTCACAAAGCAAAGCTGACTTTCAAGTTCAAGGCAAGCCCTACTAAGCAAGAGTAGCCAAACCCATCGGTGCATGTGCTTTGATAGACTTATTGAAGACTTCATATCGAGGATTCAGTATTTGTATTTTTATCTATCATGGCTTCATGCCTTAGATTTAATTGAGAAAGTCCCGAATTTTCTTGAAGACTTGTTGGGTGATAAAAATTACCTTCTACCCTATAATCGCTTATTTATAGAAGGATGTCCGTGACCTAGCCCTTAGAGCTTGTGTTGGGTCAATGGTGAAGAATCATTAGTCTTATGCTTTGCACGTAACAGACATATTGATGACAAGACTCCCTTAGTTCAGCCTTTGGCTTTATACGAACATTGGGATGACTTCTTCGGTCCTTTGCTTTCTACTTGGTTAGACTTACTGAAGAAGAGTTTCCTTCGATCTTTGCTTTCTACTATAATAGACTTGTTGAAGGAGTTGTCCTTTTGCATTTGATCTTGATACCAAACTTGGCTTAGTGCCTTCTTGAGTGAGGATCTTTTATTAGATTTTGAAAAATAACCTTACCATTAGGGATGATCTCCCCCGAGCCAATTAAACTTACCAAGTTGGTGGGGTCAGGAGATTTGGATGTCTCATCCTTGAACTAACATAGTAGGAGGATCCTTTACTATGGCCTTTGTGGCATATTGAGTAAGCAAACCTGTCAACGACTTAGCCATACTTGGGCGTGTTGAGTTTGACCTTATGCACTCAAGCCCTAGATTTGATGTATGGATGAAAGATGTGTTTCCAACTTGATTTTTTGTAGTTTACACACTTGAAAATTTCTCTTTTTGGTCAGTAGAACTTTGAGACTTGTAAACTTTAAATACATAATTTAAATATGTATATGGGATATCGGCCTTAGGTGCAATGTGACCACAAATACAAAAGGAGTCCCCCTGCCTTGCATGGGGTATTCTAAAACATAATTAAAAAAATTCTAAGATTAAACAAATACATCGATATTTGAGTTGATATATTTACTCTTAAGAGAGTTTAACATATAAGATTTCAAAATCTAAAAATGCCCCCTGTATAATAGGGGGATTTACATGGTGCTTTTAAAAGAAATTTTAATCATATATCATCAAATATTACCTCCCTTTCCTCTTAATTATGTATATTTATTTAGAGATCTTGGCATGAAGTGCAAAGTCAACCTGAATATATAAACAAGAAGGCCCGTGTCTTACAAGGGAAAGCCTAATATTTTACTATAATTATAAAATGCCCCTGTAACGGGAATGTTTGCTTTATTTTAGAAATGCATTCATGTATTATAAGAGAATTTCTAAGCAAAAGTTACATATATAATTAGTCTTCTCCGCACCATGACCAATTCCCCTTCTTGAAAAGTTCAATGGATTCACCGTATGATCGAAATCTTTGGACATCCTCTCTCAGTAGACTTCTAAATTTTGTTGAGCTTGGAGCTTAACTTCATCAAGCACATCAAGCTTTTCCCATAAGTGACAGACTCATCATCTTGGTAAGATCATGTTGGATGGCTACCGGTTAAGGTTTGACTTCAAGTGGAAAGACTACTTCAGCTCCAAATACTAGTGCATAAGGAGTTGATTTTGTGAGAGTACTTCTAAATGTCACGTTGTCTTTCTGTAGCAATTTCACTTGAGATTTTGGCCTCCAAATTTGTTTACCTATTTGTCAAGACATTTCGATGGCAGATTCTTAGACTTATGGTCCAAGTGTCATGCCTCGATGCTCACTGTGTGGGACTTAAATTAGTAGAAATCTTACCAGTGTCGTAGGAGGAGGTCTCCTTGAAGGAGAAACTCTAGCCTCCCTGATGATATGACCTTGATATTTTCTTTTCATCAATCATTTATTCTTAGCAACTTTAAGGACCCGATGCACTCTTGTATATACAGTTTCAAGTTTTCTCACTAGAGAAGCTGGAACCTAACATTGTTGGGTCCAAAAGGACTGTTTGATTTGACAAGTAGAGTTGTTCTGCTTTACCCATCTCAGGCTATCAAACCTGTTATGGGTTAGAACACTCGCTTCTAATTCCATAGATGATTGTATAATTTTCTACTTGAACATTAGCTGTTGTGAATGCAATTTAGCATTTCTCTTTCTCTGCTGTCTCTAGGTTAGCTTGCTTCAAGATGAAAAAGCTTTTGTGTTACTACTTCTTCTCGAGGCTTCAGCCTCCATATTTATTTTTCTTTCAACTGGGACCTTCGATAGTGATTCGAACATGCACTGTCATGTCCCGATGTCTCCGTAGAAATTTCTTAGAATGATATTGAGCAATACCAGAGTAGCCTTTTGGTAAATCTTTTTATTTTCTCGATAATTAGGCATTGATACTTTTTCTTAATAAGACCATTCTCCTTGGCAACTTTCAACACCATGTGCACTGGAGGACGTGAGTCTCTGGATGCCTCCTTTATGGGGTTATAGCTTGGTTGTTGCTCTAATGATTATTTGATATGACTAGTAGAGTCGTTCCTTTCACTAACTTGAGATTTTCAAATTTCTCGTGAGGAACACTCACTTATGGTATCAAGTCTAGTCACATGGCTAGTGATTCAGGCAGTAATTGTTGAGCACGCAGTTCAACATTTCTTCTCCTTCACCTTCTACTCAATTTTCTTTCAAAAGAGGAGGCTTCAGCACTATGCCTTCCTAAAAGGTTCAACTAGCGAGTGGTCGATTCACAAGCATGATTGAAACTTTCTTCCGGATGGTTCTTTTCATAACTAGCACCTTAGAATGACCTAATCTTTCAAAACTAAAGTTTTTATCGGAGAACTCCTTAATAATGATTGGTTATTGAATTTGGAGAGCATGAGAAATAGGAGCTTTAGTAAACCTGAGGCCTTCCGGCATGACCTCAGATGAGTGCATCATGGGTGGGTACTTCAGGAGTTACAGCAATAATTTTTTGGAAAATCCACGCTACCAAATTGGATAATAGCTCCAACATCTCATGTGTTGATGACAGTGTTAGCTAAGCAAATGTTTTTACTACACCCTAGGTGAACAATGAAAGGAGTGCTCTATAGATACATTCTTTTTTTTTGAATTTTCAAATATTTTGTTACCACTATAACATGTATATGACTAGCCAAAGATGGAAAGAGAATCTGTCCCCGGAGTCGCAAACTGTGGGATCTAAAAGTTCCCCAGACAATAAGAGAGTGTAATTTGATGTGTCGATGAGATTTGGAAGATGGAATAGTAGATAAGACACTACCCAGAGATTTTGCCCTTGTTTGGTGAGGACTTTAGATCTGGTTCTAGGTTTCCTATAGGTGCAAGCACCTATAGTTAATTACCCTCTCAACCTTGAGAGAACTTTCAAAAAGGCTTCATTAGATTGTTAAATGCATAGCAGCATAGTAGCACCATGTGGAGTTTAAATTTTAGATATATGAAATTCATCATTTTAACTTAAACCGGATGGTTGGGGGAACGATGATGCACCGGATCTAGATCCCATGGTTTCTTCATTCCGGGCTATTATGGTCCCTAATCTGCTTAGTCAGAGGAGATAGTTGATCAAATTTGACTTAAGGATCCTGCCATGGGTTGTGTCGTTCAAGGGAACCTTGTAGACCTCGGGTGGTGTTTATCTAAGGAGACAATTTTAAGTTCACCTTAGTTGACAGAAGATTTTTTTCCCTATCAGGTGCACCTTATGATTCACATCTCAAAGGGTAGAGCCATTAGGAAACATATGGGCTACAGTCATGACTGTAGTCTAATTGTGACATTTAAAAGACCACCGTGAGGACTTTGATCATAAATGTGTCATATGTGGAGCCTACTGGCCAAGCCATGCAGTCAGAGGACATGGGCCACATCCTTACTAGTATGAGATTGATTGAGACTGAATATAGTAGAATACTTAATTTGACATTGGCTTCTTTGTGAGCTGAGTTTTCTTAATTTATCACATTTAATTGTGATGTGAATTGAGTTAGATTTATGTTTTTATAGATTAAATTTCATGTAAGCATTTAAAACTTAATTACATGTTAGATTATGCATTTATATTGACATTTAAGTTGAGTTAATTTGATTTAAAACTAGAATCACATTTTGATGGAAGTATTCCCTCCAGTTGAAATCTTCATTCAACATAGCCATTATCGGGGTGGATGAATTTGCTTGATCATTTAATCTATTATTTTAGATCTTATCGACTCTATTAGTTTAATAATAGAGGATCAAATCTATTGTCATATGATAGAATTAGCTTCTCAGATATATTACTAAGTTGAAATTCTTATAATATTATTATTGGATTTTTAGGTTTTGTTAACTGACGTGTCCTAAGATCAAACCAATAAGCAACCCGCAGATCCTCAACCAAGTTTAAGCATTCAATGGAGCCCATGGTATTTAACAATTTAGATAATTTTATTTCTAAATCATGAGATTAATTTCATATTTTCTTTTAATTCCAACTTAGCGGTCCTTTTCTAAAATTAACATTTGCACTCTAAATTTTCATGTTTGAGTACATGCAGGTGTTTATAACTTAGATAATTTCATATAATTAATGAAATCATTGATTTTTCAAAATCATAATTAGAATGAAATTTCTTAATTTTTGATTGAAGGAAGCCCTAATTTTGTAGAAGCTAATTTAGTATCACCATCTCATTTGTATAAAGAGTTGTAGATCAGATGCTAGAAGACATTTTTTGGAGCAAAATTAGATTTACATTAGCATTCAAAATATTGTATCGTTTTGCATTTAAGTTATTCATTGCATTCTTCATGTATCAATGATTATTTAGCTTGTAGTCATTTAACAAGCTTTTAAATATTTATCGACTTGTCATATTCAACTTTTTGTTCTTACACAGATAGCTTATTATGCACACTTTAAGAAAGTTTATTTGAATTCAAGCTTCTTTTGAATACAAGCCAATTATTCATTAAGGAGTCTTGCCTGTACTAATATGACATTTGGTTATAGTGAAAACCTCTTATGAATTTTATTTGATTTTCACTTTAGCTTGAAAGTAGCACTCAACCAATCTCTTGTGCTTGAAATCCAACTTTAATATTTACTTTTTTATTTAGATCATTTTATTTTTACCCATTGGAGAACCCAACGGGGGTTTTAAGACCAACATGGGGTGAGGTCCTAAAACCTAAAGATGTTGGCTAGCTTAACCTAAGAATGAAATCGCTAAGTGCCAACAAAACAAAAGATAGTCTCAGATTCATACCAAAGTACAAACCCACTATCAATACTTGAAGACAACGATCATTTATCAAAGATGGAGAGAGGAACCATCCAGCTAAAAAAAATCTGGTGAAAATTTTTCAATATGAGAATTCTAAAGAATAAGAATATATACTTACATCTCCACTCTATGCAAGGTAAAATGAGGATGAAAATATACATCTCTATGCTTATTAAGTGATCGGTATGACATTGAGGAGAGGTACTATCACTAATCACCTCAACAAGGACTCCTAAGGGCAATGGGTCTGCATGTGTACCAAAGATTCTTCCCTACTTTACATGGAAAAATAAAGTTGGGTTTATTTTAAACTGAGTTTATTAAGTTCTATAGGGGCAAGCCCCCATAGTTGCTAATTAATTCTTTTATCTTGATTTTAGCCTAAGATTTAGGTGATGTTATGAGTTCTTTATTTTAATTTTGAATTGTTAAATTTGGTAGAATATTTATTTATCTCTAAGAGCCTAATCCACATCCAGCTATACATAAACAAGAAAGAAACTAAGAAAAGGATGTCACTTTAATGCACAAGCTAAACAAATCATCAATGAATTTATAAATCTAATCAAAAGAATAAGAGGCCATTTGTGGTCACCATCACATAAACTCAAAACAAATTGGGTAGTTGAGCTATATCATTATACAACCCAGACAAAAATGAATTAAGTACAATCAAGCAACTCATTGTTATCTTCAAGCTTTCTTCATTCTTCTTTTCTTTCTTCTTCTTCTTTTCCTATTTCTTCTTTGGTTTCTTCTTTTGGATGGTTGGAAAATCCAAAGGCTTCACATGGTACATAGGATGAGATCTTATGACCAATGTTCATCCTAATCCCCATAACAATCATTCTAAAATCCAAATTGCAAAAATTACATGAAACGGGAAAACAAATCTAGCTAACACCTGCAAAATAGAGACTAACTAAACAAACCACACAAATCCCAAGCATGTATATTGGACTTATCACCCCACACATGGGTGACTAAGTCCATCGGGCCTATTCGATTATTCTTAGGGGTATAAGCACCAGAGCAAAAGCATTTATATTTTTAATTATCATAGCCCCTTAAGCACAATCTGAAGTAGAATAGACTAAGATTGCCCTACCATTCATTCTACGCACCTACATCCTAACATCCAGACTAAAACATATAACACAAAATAAAAGCAAACATCAAACCATGCACAGTCTTAACCTAAAGCTAGAAGTGGTGACTTAACCTTTTATGTGCTTTAGAGGTGTGGTATTTAGCTATGGCTTTAAGTTAGAATTTTCTAAGTATGAAGAATGATCAACTTAGAGGAGAATTTCATTTAAGTGAGTTAATTATTTTGGGTAGATTTTATTTTATGTTTTGATTTGGTTCAAGTGAATCCTATAATTAATTACTAAGTTATAAAGGGAGGGGAAAGAGAGGACTTCTTTTCCTTTCCTAACCTAAGTAATTTCTAAAGTGGATTCATAATTTAGTTTGTTTAGTGAATGTTTTATCATGTGTTTTAATTAATCTAAGTTTAGATGAATTCTAAACAAACCTATTCAAAAGAAAGGCATTTTAAGATTAAGTAAAATGAACTAAATTCACAAAATATACATCACTTCATTTCTTTACCAATATGTATAACATGCATATGAATGAGTCCTAAACATATCTATACATACAGATGGAAATGTTTAGCACACTTTATGATGCATGCTAAGTAATTCATTTAAGAAAATTTTAAAGTTTATGATGCATGATTTTCATTAAGTAGCAAAAGGGTTTCTTATCCAATTTTCACATGCACATATGAATGTATGAAAGGCATAAGTGAGTACGATGCCATTGTTAACTAGGGGTGTAAGGTACAAGACCTACTTAGGACTACTTATAGCCTCGCAACCCTAGGTTTGTCCAGACAAATATACAACTTTCCTTAAATACAAGCATGTGTACAAAAGAAATGAATGGAAAAGAAAGAATGCAAAAGTTTGTGTTGGTTGATTTATTTTTGTTTATGCAATTATATGTACAAGTATTGGTATCCTTCTTGAGTAATAGCATAGGAATGAATAGGATATGGAATTAGGCAAGTGTTAGGATCTTTTCAAATGAACTATACACTTTGTCAAATCCTACTCAAAACTATACCAAAAGAGAGGAGAAGGAAAACTATACTAAGCACATCCTTATATTTTACTCACATGCAAGCTTATAAGTAAGATATAAGTAACAAACTTTCAATTTTTGAAAATAATTTAGATTTAATAGTGATAATAGCAACTCATAATTTTATTTTAGCCAACACATGCAATTTGACATAAAGGAAACTATACTAAGAATGAATGTATGAAACCATATGACACACATATTTAGCATATTGGTAAAGAACTAAAGTACTAAAAGCATGTAAACACATTCACCTTAATTAATTCCTAAAGGCAATCTTATGATATAAGAAAGCTTGAAGTAAATCAAAGTTTGTTTAATGTGATTTTTATTTGATATTGACTTTGATTTAATTTTGAAAATGAGAAGTGAGTTTGCTGTTCCTAACCCATTCCCACATGGGTTTGATATTTTTGTTTAATTTTTAGGTGATTAGATTCATTTTATATTTTGATTAGGTTAAGGTATGAATTAAGCATGTTAATTACCCTTACCTACACTACCTTAGCATAATTAATTAAATAATTATGAGCCAATGAGACATAAAACCTCATAAGAATTTAGATTTGCAATGCACCTAGGAAAAAGGGGCCTAATGCAATTTGGCTCATGATTATTGATTAATTGGGGGTTTAACTTAAGTAATTGCAAAACACCCCTCACACATATGAGTTGAATCTTGATTTTAATTGTACTTAGGCTCTTGAACACATAAGCATCTACCTCGGTAGAATTAATTGAGTTCTGAAAAGGTTTAGAATTTTAAGAAATTAATTAAGAGGTTAATTAGTTAATTAACCCTTTAATTAAGAGGGAATTAAGGGAGAAAAGGGGGTTTAAGGAATAGCTTAGGGGAAATGCCCCAAAATTATTCTCTAAACCTCCTATTCACTGAAACAAACCTTAGTCAACTTCAAGAAAGGATTTAACCACTAATAAAACCCTCAATTGACCTTAATTACATTAAGGGAATAATTAGAATATGAATTATCAATTTCCCTAATTAAGCCACCAAATAAAAGAAGTAGGGGAGGCGTAAGTCATCCCCAAACTATAATCCATGGAAAATAATTAATGGATTAATTAAAGGGTAATTAGCAAATTATCATTCCCAATAAAACCTAAAATTAGAGAAAGACACTATTCAAAATCAATTAAAATTAATTTTATAAAATTCAAGATCAAATTATCTATCCAATGCAATTTATTTCATATTTTTCTAATTTTTCTATGTTGAGATATGAATTTTAGAAGTTTAGGTGATTAAGAATTAAATAAATCCTTAATTAAATCCTTAATCCCATGGGTGCCACATTGTCGACGCCGCAGTGCTTTACATGCTCCCCGATTCACTATTTAAAATTACAATATAGCCACGCATGGCGGCATGGGCTTTCTCCCTGTCTAATCAAGGATCAATGATTGAGATTAAAGCTACGGATCATATGGGATAAAAATAAATATAAAGTGTGTTTTAATCTCAGTCATCCATCCAAAATGCGTGGATGGACGGCCAGAGATCCTTCCCTGCAAATTCCTGTGAGCCATGGAGACCATCCATGTTCTAGGCCTTGATCCGAGCTCGATTGACCTCCGATTGGGATGAAACTCAACCCACACCATCAACATGCATCCTAGATCACATCTAATGGTCAAGAGCCTATGCCATTAACATTTCTTTCACAAAGCTCCACACTGCATTGAGTTTAATGATTGAAAAATGGCTAACATCACAAGAGGTGATCACCGGTGCTTGATTCCCTTGGAGAAGCTTCATCTGGTTGAGACAAAGCTTTGCTGGAAGTTTGAGGGGTTGAGGTTGAGTGGATCTTTCTATGGGTCACCTCCTCCTTAGCTTGAGCTCAGTTTTGGTCTAGGGCACTCCTCCTCTACCTCTGAAGCTTGGGAAAGAGTATGGGTGCACTTGACTTGGTCCTCGATGAAGCTGAAGGAATTGAGTGGAGTTTGAGTGTGGAGAAAGTTGGCAATTCAATGGACCTCCCTATTTTTACTTAAGAAAAATTAGATGCAAATTGAATCTCCTCAAGGAAGCTTAGGATCACTCAAATGGCTCCTATGACTCCCTCTCATTAATGGCTCTATCAAGATTCAAATGAATTAGGGGAGTATATCTCCTTCTTTAGCAGTCGGATGATCGAGCATAAGCACCATTTTGATCCAATTGCCTTAATTGGGTTGTTTGAGGTAGGGATTGTCCTTGAGTTCATCTTAGGCTAGGGAGTCGGAATATGAACTCCTCATATGCTCCATTTGGGTGTAAGGAAGATTCCCATGTGGTCATTTCCATGCACATGGTCAGTTTGGCCATTGTGACAAGTTGGGCTAGCCCAAACCCATTGCATTGGGTGCACCACCCTCCCTAGTGTTCACTTGACCTATTAAGAGAGTATCAAGTAGTTATGAAGATGATTTGACCAAATTCCATGTAGAATTGGCCAAAATTTTCCCTATGACCTAGGGGTAAAATGATCATTTGGATGATTTTTGAATTTGGATATGTTTAGTATGTTGAGAAAATAGGTTTGGCCAATTTTCATTGGATTTGGAGTTCATTTGGTATGGTTTAGATAATGTTGACCCATTTAGGTCAAAATGGGTTAAATTGAGTCAAACCAAGGTTAGGTCAAGTTCATATGACCATTTAAAATGTTTTTGTTGCTTTGGTTTGATTCAATTTAGTTTGAATTTGGTTCATATGACTTCATTTTGGTCAAATGGGTCAAGTTGACCAATTTGATCCATTTGACCCATTTGAGCTAGGTCAAGGGTAGGTTTAAGTTTGGTTAGTCATATGAAATGGATTGGTATCTTTGTTTCCAATCAATTTTGGTTAAGTTTGAATTTGGCTCGACACTTTAGGTCAAGTTCTTCAAGGTTAATTGGGCTAGGTTAGGTCTAGTTTCCCAATTGAGGCTTTGGTCAAGTTCAACAAGTGATTTAGAATGAACTTGACCTATTAGTTTCAATCAATTTGGCTTAGATCAAGTTTTGACACATTTTGACTTTTTAGGTCAAGTTGGGTCAACTTGGGTCAAGTGGCTAATTGGGCTAGCTCAAATGTTGACTTGGTCAAGTTCAAACATTGATCATGAATGAACTTAGATCATTAGTTTCAATCAATTTGGCCTATGGTTGATTTTGGCTATATTAGGTTTCATTTTTGGCTAATTGACTTTCAACCTTGGTTTGACCTAATTTGAGTGATTGATCATCTCATGATGATTGTTGATCAAGATGAGAAGCTTAGGTGAGCTTGATTCAATCCAATTTGATTAGGATTGGAATTTGGCTCATAAAAGTACTTTAGGTCACTTTGGTTCAAGTGAGCCTAAGTGGGTCAAATGGCTTGGTTAAAGCTTGATTTGAGTTTGATTGAACTTGTATATGGACTTTGATTGAAATATAAATCCATTTGTAAGTGGTTTGAAGTCAAATGGGTTTTGATTCATTTGACAATTTCAAATTCAAAGGGTGAACATGAAATGGATTTTGGCTTGATTTTTTTGAATTGCATTTTGGTTAAGTGATTGAAGTTTGTATTTTTATTTGGATACATTATTGAAGGATTGATTGAATCATGAAGGAAAATCAAGAGTTTGTCTTGATTTGAAGTTGATTTGGCTAAGTTCAAGTATTTGACTTGAAAGGCTTAGGTTAGATTTTGAATGAGTTTGAGTTTGATTTTTGGAGTTGGTTTGATTGATTTGAATTTATATTTCACTTATATTTGTAAAATATAAATGAGAATATAAATGGGTTATGAGAAAATTTCATGAATTTGGAGTGATTTGATCATGATCTAGGCTATGTCCTTAAGAGGAAATTTAAAGGACTTGGGGAAATATTTGGAATTTTGGATTTAATTTTGAGTTTAGTTTTGTTGATTTAATTTATATTTCATTTATATATGTGAATATAAATGAGAATATAAATGTATTATCAAAAATTTCAAGGATTTGAAGTGATTTGAAGATGATTTTGGCTAAGTCCTTAAGAGGAAAATTAAGGACTTAAGATATATTTGGAATTTCAATCATGGGTTTCAATCATGGATTTCAATCATGTGTTTCAATCATGTGGCATTGATTTGAGTTTGGAGAAATCAATTAGTCTAGAATTGATTTAGGTTTAATGTTGATTTGGAGTTTGACTTGAAGAAAGGAAGTAAGAGAAGTAGCCTAAGCTATAGGGTAGGCAAATTTTTCTAACACCCCTAAGGCATGACCTACTCCTATGGCTAACTCTCCTAAGTCTCTAGGGTTAGGTTGAGTGTCCACCTAATCACTAGATGTGTCTTAAGACTAAGAAACTCTTAAAGTCTAAGAGAAGTCATATGTCTAAGATGGAGGGGTTGAGAGCTCATCCTAAAATGAGGTCAATTTCTACTTTGACAAACTTGATGAGGAGATTGGCTTTGATATGTGCTTGAGCTTGATCATTTGAGAATAGATTGAGATATAACACCTTGCAAAATATATAAATTGATTGAGGTAAATTGAGAGTTTTCTCGATTATCTTGATCATCGATCAGAAAGATCTCTTGATACTAGTTGCTTATAATCACTAAGATGGAGTTTTGAGATTGAACAACTATTATCATTGACGAAAGAGGGGCTCTTTCTGCATTTTCTTATGACTTGTTAAGTGAGGAGAGCGTTAGCAACTCGGCCATATTTGGGTTTGTTGAGTTCAACCTTTAGAACATACTCGAGTCTTCTATAGTGGGTTGGTGGTTTTGTCCATCATCTTTTCACTTTGCTTGTTGAATGAGGAGAGTCAACAACAACCACATTTGTAGCTTGGGTTTGACCTTTAGAACCAATCGTGTCCTAGACTTTAGGATGTAGATGTCTCTCCAACTTAATTAATTGAAGCTTCCAAAATTAGGAGTTTTTTGACTTGATCTCGACATTTGATGAATCTGGGAGAAAATTTTTTTTTGACATTTATGGTTATCTTTTCATGCATAGAAATAGATTATTTTTGTTCTTGTAAGAACCTACAACTTAACAATGATGATTATAGGTATATTTAGTGATTTCGACATAAAGCTCAATGTCAATCGAATTTAATATATTTGAGGATCTCATCTTATAACATGATGTCAACTCAAATAAACTTAATATAAACTAAAAATGTCCCATCTTGCAAGGGGAATTCTAAAGCACATTTAGAAGAACTTTCAAGATGAAAATACACAAATACATATATATTTGATATATTAAGGGGTTTTAACATGTAACATTGCTTTCATCGCATGAGTATATTTATTTAGGATTATGAAGCATGACCAATCTAAATAGATATACTAAAAATGCCTTGTCTTTAGGGGAATTATATTTTACTTCAAGAATGTATTTTTCATGTATAATACTTTTCGTGTATCACCATTAATTGGTGGGATCTTTCACCCTTTAGATCAATGAGTTGGTATACTCCTTACTCCTCCTGGTATACTTTCTCAATGAAAAAGGGCCCTCTTAATTAGGCAAACATTTTCCACCAAATTTTCACTTAAGAACAATTGATCTTCGACGTAACCACCCCCTTTGTGGAATATTGAGGTCAAATGCATGGTCAAAAGCCTAGACATCTTTGCTCGATAAACCTCCAAATTTTGATGAGCTTACAGTCTAACTTCATCAAGCGCGTCGAGTTCCTCCATTCTCAGAATAGCATTTTGCTCTTCAGTTAGATTATATTGGATGGCTATTCGAAGTGAAGAAACTAAACTTCAAGAACCGTTCCCAAATACCAATGAATAAGGAGTTTAGTGAAGATCTGTAGGTGGTTCGATCCATAGTGCCTCTATTAGCTTAGTATTCTTTTCTTAAAGATTTTCTTGAGCTTGACCAATATCTTATTAAAGGCCTCCAAAACCATTTGCTCTTGGATTGTATATTGAAGAGTAGTATCAATTAATTTTGTCTCGATGAATCTATAAATCTTTGCACTTTTGAAAGCTGTGCCATTATAAAAAATTATTTGATGTGGCACTCCAAATCTATAGACCACATTATGCATGATGAAGTTGATCACTCAGTTAGTAGTAACTTCTTTAAATGGGGTAGCCTCAGCCTAGTTAGAGAAATAGTCAGTCACTACTAGGATGAAGCGATGTCCAGTTGACCAAGGTGGATCAATTTGTCCAGTTACATCTGTACCCCAACATTCGAATGGCCAAGATGTTATTGTTGGGTGTAGTGGATTTGGAGGTTGATGGATTATATTCCCATGTACTTGACATTCATGACACTTCTTAGCATGATTGATACATTCTCTCACCATAGATGGCCAATAATAGCCCATCCTTTTGATCTTTACTGCCATCTTTGGACCTGACTGATGTGGTACCAAAGAGTCTTTCATGAACTTCGACCATCACTTTGGTAGCTTCATCTGTATTTAGGCATCGTAGCCACATTTGTTCAAAGGATCTACTATATAGAGTGTTGTTGACAAAAGCATATGCAACATTATCTTCTCATTTGCATGATTTATTATTTGGTAACTCACCTTCTTTAAAGTGGCGAAGGGTTGCCTCATGTGACTCTACTATAAAGGCTTCACATTGCTTTTCTAAACAACATCACTCTTAGCTCTTTCCGGGTATAACTTGTTGATTTTGGGAGTACGGAACAACGAGCATCCTGTTGGGTCAAATTTGATAACACCTCTACCTGAGGGGATTGATACTTTGCTAACTCTAGAACTCATCGAGTAAATATACCGATCATGATATAATCACCATTCATACTTTCCATCTCCTTAGTTAATTTTGCTAAGCAAATAGATTTACTATTCTCGGATCAAGAGACTCGAGTTAGTGTGACATTTTCCGCTTCATAAGCTCAAGAACTCATTTGTGATAGGCTAACTCAAGCTTGTTGATTCTATAGATGCCAAGAACTTGATTTATAATAAGCTGACAATCACTAAAAATATACAAGTTTTGAATGCCCATGAAAATAGCTTCTTCAAGACCTTCCACTAATGCTTCATACTTTCATTATTAGTTCCTCAACCTGTATGATCATCTCATTATCCCTCCTTCTGGTGTTATAAAGATGATGTCGATTCCTGCTCTTGCCCTTGGGAAATTTAGAGGTTGGACTTGTTTGATCAATGAGGCTCCATCAAAGTATATTTCCCAAATTTGTGATTTTTTTCTTTCACAAATGAGCATAATCTGCTCATCACGCAAATCATCATTAAGGGAAGAGTCTATTGGGATGTGCTGTCTAGTAAGAAAATCTGCTAAGACTTGTCCCTTTACTACATTTTGTGGAACGTATGTGATATCAAATTATTAAAGCAGTACTGCCCATCTTACGAAGTGACTTGTCAACGCTGGTCTTATCATCAAGTACTTCAGTGGATCGATCCTTGAGATGAGGGTAATCTTGTGATATAACATATAGTGATAGAGCTTTTAGACTACAAAGATCAATGCCAAACAATGCTTCTCTATCTGAGAGTATCTCATTTATGCTCCTATTAATCTTTGACTGATATAATAAAGAGCATTCTCTTTGATTTCTTCATTGTGTTATGCCAATAATGTTCCAAGGGACTCTTCTAATATAGTGTATAATCGAGAGGCTTCCCGAGTAGACACTATAAGGATTGGTGGATTTAATAGGTAGCTTTTAATGCTATTGAAGGCTTCTTGACACTCCTTGTCACACTTGAATGGAACATCCTTCTTCATCAGCCTTGTAAATGGTTGACAGCATCCTGATAGGTTTGATATAAATTAACAGATGAATGTGAGCTATTCTTGTAAAGAATGAAGTTGATGAAAACTCTTTGGTGGAGGCATCTCCACAATAGCCTTGATCTTAGCAGGATCAATTTTAATTCCTCTATGATTTACAATGTACTCCAAGAAATTTCTAGAAGATACCCCTAATGCACATTTTAGAGGATTCATCTTCAGATCATATTTTCTGATTCTCTCCAATACAATTCTCAAGTCTTCGAAGTGGTTTTCATGGTTTAAGCTCTTCTCCACCAAATCATCAACATAACATTGTACCTTCTGGTGGATCAACTCATCAAAAATATGTGTCATGGCTCTTTAGTATGTAGCTCTAGTATTTTTCAAACCAAAGGGCATTACTGTGTAGCAATAGATGCCAATATGTGTTCTGAATGATGTATGTCTTTCATCTTCAGGTGTCATTTTTTGTATCCTGACAATCCATCCATGAATGAGAACATGTCATAGTTGGATGTGTTGTCCACTAGTAGTTCTGATATTGGAAGTGAAAAGTCATCTTTTGGGCACGCCTTATTTAGGTCTCAGAAGTCAATGCAGAGATGGAGTTGGCCATTCTTTTTCCAAACTAGGACAATATTGGTTATCCAATCTGCATACTTCTTCTCTCGGAAGAAGCCTACTTTGATCAACTTCATAGTTTCTGCAATTACCTGTTCTTCGATCTCCAATCTCATTCACCTAGGAGCTTGCTTAATTAGGCATCATCTAGTTTAATAACATATTTATGAACCTACATCGGGATAAGTATTTCAAAATATGTCCAGATAAAGCAATCCCTAAATTCACAAAGTAGCACTTTAAACTCTTCAACTTTCTCATCAAGTAAAAGAGCACTGATGAAAGTTGGATGGGGATCATCCTCGGCTCTTAGGTTAATTTCTTTGAGTTCATCTATAGTAGTTATTTGTCCACCATCTTCAAGTTCTAAGAACGCCTTCTTCTACTTGTTCATTATTTGTGAGAAGAATTTCATGGAGATCATCTTTTCATCACTTAGTTTTGACCTCAGATTCTATTATATTATAATAAGCTCTATTTTGATAAGATTTGTGGATGAACCTCGGACCTTTAGTAATAAACTTATCACTTTTTCACAATCCTTGAGGACATCTTTGGCTCCACATCTTGTTAAAGATTTGAGTTTTATATTTAGTAGTTCCAATATGAATTACTAGCTTATGCATCATTCAACGCAATTTCTTTGGATAATATTGGTATTCTAGGCACTATCTCTAAAATTTTCCTGAGCAGTCACCAAAATTGTGAGGTTGGGACTCTTCAAATTTATAAAATAGAGTTCTGTTCCACCATTCTCGCTCAACGGTGGCACATAGAATGTTATCAACTCTTCAATGTTATGAACCTCCAGTGGAGTAATTTCATTGAAGTATTGCTGAGAAATGGGTATAATTTTGAAGGAGTCTTATGATTCTTCCAAGTGAGCTATCCTTCTTGATGTGACCCTGAACTCTACATTTCATAAATAGATTCAAAGTCATAGTCTGAATTAGAATAACTTATTTCATAATTTGTCTTTCTTAAAAGTTTAAAAGTTCTCTTGGGTTTAACAAGAATATCTTCTTCTTCTTCTTGTGTGTCACTTCCCAAATGAGGAACTGATCTTCTTGACTTAGGTGTAAAGTCAAGTGCTTTAGGGAGAGTTGGCATTTCCATCTTTCTTCTTCTTTTCTTTTGCCCTTTTACTTTGTGAAATTTATTTTAGTTCAAGTGGATGCTACCGCTTTTAAGAGGCTGCTATTTAGGCTCTTTGAGGATGAAGTACTTTGCATCTTCATAAATCTTGCTTCATTAATGGAGAATGGTTGTAGGTTACTAAATTTTTCTTCTCCATCTTTCAGATACTTCATACATTGATGCATAGTTGATGGGACCATGCCATACTCATGCAGCTACGGTCGACCCAAAAGAGCTCTAAATGATGTGTTAGTATCAATTACATGAAATTTGGCTTATGTATATAAATCTCAAAACTTGAGCAGGAGAATAAAAGAACCCAGAGTTTTCTATCCTTTTTCATTTAAACCATGAACCGTCAACTTAACTCTCTCAAGATGTTGGATATCAAGTGATAATCCTCTTAATACTTTTAGACTCATAAGATTGATAGAAGAACTGATCAATCAATATTTGAGAGATGCCATCACTCTAGTATAGTAACATATAAAGGATGGTTGTGATCTACCATTCCCAACATAAGATCTTCTTCAAAAAATGCGATTACTGGGAGATCTTGAGTTTGCAATGCTTCAATCATGCATTTTTCAGCAAAGTAAGTTTTATAACTTTTCTAATCTTTGAGAGCTTGTATCAAAGTTTCTGAGGTCTTTGACATTAAGAGAGCCTCATACCCACTGCCATGTGATCTTTCTCGATGTGATAGAATATTATAATCTATCTTCTCGCTTGATTTAGACTTTATTCTAGGATTTCTATGAATGATATCTTGGTTGACATCAATTTTTTTTCCTTATTCTTTATTTGTATTTTCCTTCTTTGATGAAGGTGGTAAGACTTTACCAGTTCCTAACTAAACTTGAATGATATTATCTTGCTCAGATTCTTCTAAAGAGGTGGTTTCTTCAAATTTCCTTCTTATTCTGGAGGATTGGCCAAAAGGTCTAGACTCATTTTTTAACTTCATACATTTCATGCATGATGATATCGATGAGTCTGACTCTTCTCCATTAGGAAAACTTAGATCTTCATCTGAACTGTTATCATCTTGTTGAGTCATTAAACAAAATTCGATGTTAACTCCTCGCTCTTCTTTCCAAGAATTATGATGGGTTGGTCGAGTCTGTCTAACTACCATTGTCATTTCAGAGTAACTAATGTTGAAGAACATCTGATATCACATAAATGATTCGACATGTCTCTACTGGACAAGATTCACCATTATCTTCTTCATCTAATTCATTAATGCAAAGTTTAGGCATAAAGTCTGTAAGCCTAAATGGTTGTCTTGTCGGTAATACTCTTCTAAATTATTAATGATCTTTTGAGTTATAGTTCTCTTCTTGATCTTCTTTTCTTAGCTAGCTTCTAATTTATGAGGCTGTGTTTAGTAGATTGCTCCTCATGTGATAAAGTAGCCTTATTGGGATGCCAGAGAAGCCCAAATACTTGGTTTAGGCATCTCTTAAGTCCAATATTGGTTCAAGTGGTGAATTCTACTTAACATTGGGATGCTTTGCCTTTAGTATTTTCACATCTTTTGGAGACAACTATTTCCCATTCTTCAATCAACTAATTTCTTTCTTTTTTATCTTTGATGGATGATAAAAATCATCATTGTAGAATCCCTTTTAGGGTTGACTAGAACACTATCAATAGTGTAAATTCACCTTGTCATCCTTTCTAGCTAATCCTTGAATACAATCTTCAATAGGATGGTGATCATGATAGGGAAAGTAATTTGGATTACTGACTTGATCAGCTTCTTCAGGCCTTTTAATTTCTGGTAATTTTAAGCCAGCTTTGACTGCTTGTCAAAGTAATTTAGCCACACTATCTCATCTAAAGGAATAATCTTTGTTCATCTTTTCCTTAAGAGATGGCCGCATTCGCTCATCATCTCTTGTTGTTTGTTTTGGATGCTCCCCACCACTTGGAAAAGTCTAAGGTTTATCATTGCCTCCTAATACCAATTTTGGCTATGGATTAGAATAGATAGGCTTCTTTCCCTTATCATCATTGTATATGCTTTTCCTTTATCCATATTATATATCACCCTTTTTCAACATTTGAGCTATAGGAAGAGGCATGAATTTCATTTCTTCGAAGTTTAAAGGTTTGTTTCTCTTTGCTTTATCTACATAGACTTCAGACTTAGGGCGATTCAGCTTTTCAATTTTAGCCACCCTATCGAGTAAGTCCTGGAATATTGTAATCGATGTCATACATAGAAATGGTGTCATTTTATCATCCATATTTCCCATTAGCAATTGGAATGTTATGTTCTCATCTTATACTCGTTATTAACGACTCATGAATTTTGTCACTGACTCATATTTTCTCCGTTTTAGCAAGGCAAGGTTACATGATTTTTCTCCAAAGAACCTCTTCAAAATATCATCTCTAACTAAAGATTTTAACCAATCATTCAATTCTAGCACTATTGAAAGTGGCTAAGGTCAAAACCGAAAAAAAAGTAGAGCTCCCTCCCTGTTACCACAAGTAGCCTTATATTGGGCTAGATGTTGCTTTGGATTACCAAGCTCACTGAAAGTATTAAATTTTGACCCTGAGCAACCTTTCGGGTACATCACTTGATCATATGGTGGGTACACCTTACTCACCAACTTTTCAATCTGGCTAAGACTCCTTTATCATTTTATTGAGTATTATTTCAAGTTTAGCTATCGCCTGTGTGCTAGATTTTGAATTATTGGTCAAGAGGTAGTTGGTTAACTTCATTCCTAGCTTCATGTGTAGCATGCACTATAGAGCTTAAGGTACCAAAGTGACTTGTGGTATAGAAGTTGTATTATTAGCTACCTGTTGATTAGTAGACAAAATAGGTGTTGCACTTGATATGATATTTTTCTGCAATATCTCCATCATGATATTCATTTGTACCATCATATCATTCATCTTGGTACCAAGTGCAATCTCCTTGTCTTTGACCTCCATTTGACGTGATTTCTCTCTCTAGCCATGGAATCAACAAGTATAGGTTGTTCTTCTTCCTCTATTCATTATTGTTGTTGTGCTCCTTACTCATCCTCAGGGGAAGAACTTGATTGTCCTTCTCCTTGTGCATTTGTAGGGGCGGCTATTGATAGGGCTGAATGACGACACTGATTATAAAAGTGGTACCAAGCTGATCATTTCCTAGTTCAACCATATAAACAGCTTCAATGCCCTTGATCTCTTTTCCATTCTTGTCTTTTTCTTCTTCTTCCTCTTCTTTAGCAAAGACTGAAGATCCATCTTCTATTTTTGTGAAGACTCTTCTTCATAAATGTCGAATTCAGGTTCAGGTTCCCTGGATTCATGTTGTTGCTGATGGTGCTGAGCGCAAAGTTCATCTATATCTCTAACAATATAAATGACTTCTACTTCCATAGTGTCCTCTTCATCACCTTCTTTTGTACTTGAATTTTATCGTTTCTAGTGGATCTTTACTTCAATGTGTGGAACAAACACTTCTTCTATTAAAGGATTGTGATCGAAGTCAACTTTCTCTTGTGTGTGTGAATTTGATCTGTGATGGGATCTCCTAGAGGAATCTCCAAGGTGTCGACCATCATGATTCTCATCAATGATATCCCTTCTTTTGGGTATCCAGTTCTGATGAGTTATTTTTGAGGCAAATTTCTAAGTATATGTGTTAGATGTCATGCCTCTTCCATTTTTCAAAATTTCATCACGGGGCCTTGGCCTCCATATCCGCTTATCCTTTTGTCGGGATCTTTCAGCAGTGGATTCTTGGACATGTAGTCCAAGTGTCACACTTCGACGCTCACCGCGTGAAGCATACTTGTCTCGATAACTAATTACCATGTTTATGGAAACCTCCTTGGTGGAGCTTTAGTATTCTCAATAACCACATGATTATGAAATCTTCTTTTCATTAAAGCCTCTATCCTTGGCTAATTTAAGAACTTTGTGTATTCTAGCAGATAATGTTTCAGTCGCCTCCTATATGGGGCTTGTTGTTGATTCTATAAGAATTACTTTACTTCACCAGAGCTATTCCTTTTACCCACTTTAGGCTATCAAAGTTATTATGGGTATGAATACTCACTTATGGCGACAGTATTGCTTGTTCACTAGGTCATTTCAAGGGAATCACGATTTCGCCTCAGCATTTCTTCTACCTGGTTAATTTACTTCCTGATGAGGAAGCTTCATGATCATGCTTTCCCGGTACAAAAGGTTCAATCAGTGGAGCAGTTGTACCATAACGCATTAAAAATACAGTTTGCCCACTGATAGTTCTCTTCATCATGGAGGCTTCAGATTGGCCTAGCCTTTTAAAAATTAAAGTTCTCTATCGAGGGAACTCCTTAGCTGGTTGTCCTGAACTGACATGAACATGGTTGGAGAGTGAATCGGAGGCCTTCCAACATGGCCTCGATGAATGTACCATGGGTGGCTACTTTAGAGTTGCCACGTAGCCATGAAACTCAAGTTACCAAATTGAATTATAGCTCCAACATCTCCTATGTTGATGATGTGATTACTAGTGATGTTCATACATGCCCTAGTGAACAGAAAGGAGTGCTTTGTAGATCCACTGCAAAAAGTGAAAGATGGGGATTAGTAATTATTAATTATTATTTCACCCCATACTTTCAAGATGCAGGTATTAATAGTAATAATAATAATAGTTCTCATATTGAATTTATTACACACATAAATCACCAATTTTTATTTTGAATTTTCTAAAATATTTTGCTACTATACATATATAACTAGCCAAAGATGGAAAGAGAATCTTCTCCCCAGCGTAGTCACCAGAAATCTATGGGCTCCAAAAATTTGCCACCGGCCTCTCGATAAATTGATGCAGAGAGTGGTTTAAGTGTATGTAATTTTCAAAAAATGAAAATAGTAGATAAGACATTACCCAGAGATTTCATCCTCATTTGGTGAGAACTTTAGATCTTATTCCAGGTTTCCTATAGGCGCAAGCCCCTATAGTTAAATACCTCTCCCAATAAGTGAGAGAGAACTTTCGATTAAAGCTAGTCATTAGGTCACTTAATGCATAGTGTAACATGTGGATTTTATGATTTATATTTATGAAATTCATTATTTTAGCTTAAATCGATGGTTGGGGAATCACAGATCTAGATCTCATGGTTTCATCATCCCGAGCCATCGTGGTCCCTACTCTATTAGGTCAGAGGAGGTAGTAGACCCAACCTGACCGAAGGATCCTTATCAACAACACATGGGTTACATCATCCAAGAAATCTTTATAGACCTGGGGTGGTGTTTATTTAAGGAGATAGGCTTAAGTCTAAATTACGATAGGGTTGTTTGACCTATCAAGTATACTCTATGATTCATAACTCAAAGGGAGCTATTGGGGAACATACGGCTATGGTCATGATCGTAATATAATGGAGTCTGACTGGCCAAACCACATCGATGACTGGTCATAACTTCATGGATTACACTAGCCAAGCCACCGAGGACAAGGCCACATCCTTACACATGAGATTGGTTGAGAGTGAACATAATAGAACACTTGATTTGACATTGGCTCTTGTGAGATAGAATTTTCTTAATTTGTCACCTTTGACAAACAATTTAGGAAGGTGGATAGATTGAGTTTTATTTTATGCTTTTAATTATAGAGTTTCATTTGAGCAGTTTTTTAGAAATTGATAATTAATTTGAGTTAATTTGATTAATTTGAATATGTTTAACAGCTTTAGATCCTGTTAACTCCATTCAACTGCTAATAGAGGATTAGATCTACTATCACCTGATAGAATTAGTTTCTCAGATATTTTATTGATCTGAAATTTTTTATAATAGATTTTTAAGTTTTGTTAACCTGGACCTAGTCCTAAGACTAAACTGGGAAGCAACCCACGCAATATCCTCAAACACTTAAATTTAAGCATTTGGCATACTGTCGAGACCCATGCGGGTGTATTTAATAATTCATATAATTTTATGTTTGAATTATGAGATTAATTTTGTATTTATTTGATCTCAACTTAGCCAGCGTAGCCTTTTCGATTACATTAAAATTTACACTTTAAATCTCTATGTCCGCACATGCATGTTTTTATAGCCTAGCTAATTTCACCTAATTAGTGATTACGCTGATTTTGAAAATCATAATTTAGAAATAAAATTCCTTAATTTTTTTATTGAATGAAAGCTCCTTCATTCATGCAGCATTTAGTCTAGTGTCATCTTCTCTCTGCTTGTACAAAGAATTGCATATCCGGTGGCATTATGTATTTTGAAGCTATAGATTCAAAAGAAGGTTTAATTTGTCATTTTAAAAGAAGATCTACCCTCTAATTACTTCGTGAATCAATAGAGTATAATATTTAAGTTGATTTCTCCTCTTTTGAATGTCCCTCATTTGACTTATTTCTTATTTTCATAGATAAAATTATGGATTTTGTATTTTTTATGAAACATCCCTAGATATTTCAAAGTAGATTGACCTATACTATAAATATTGATATATTTTCTCTTTCAATTCAACTTTCAAATCCATAGGATCCCTCCATGCAAATGCTTGCTTTTAATTAGGTATTAAAGCTAAAACTTCAATATCAAAATTTTAAGTGCTTGCATTGAAGTTAATTATTAATGCACATAGAGACTTATTCAAATCTTACATTCATTTTCCCTCTCTTTTTGAAAATGGTTCCTTCATTACCCCCCTCTAATTTCTATAAATAAGACCAAGAGGGGTTTTATATTCCACTCCATTTATTTGAAGAGTTGGTATTTGAAAGATAATGGTTAAAAATTTTAGTGGGCTTTCAACTCGCTAGATAAATTCTTGTTACCACAAGTAGCCTTAAATTGGGCTAGATGTTGCTTTAGATTACCAAGCCAAAAAGTATTAAATTTAATGAGTAACCTTCTGGGCACTTGGTCATATTGGTAAGGGCACCTTACTCACCGCCTTTTCCTACAGTCTATGACCGCTTTATCTTTTCATTGATTATTGTTTCTAGCTAAGCGTACTGCCTGTGTGCTGATTTTGAATTGTCTTGGAGAGAGTAGTGGGTTAACTTCATTCCTCACTTCATGCACGATGTATTGTTGAGGTACCACAATGGTGGTATAGAAGTTGTATTATTAGTCGTTGATTAGAAGACAAAATAAGTCACTTGATGTGATATTCTTCTACAATATCTCCATCATGATGTTTATTTGTACCATCATATCATTCATTTTGGTACCAAGTTGTCCAATATCCTTATTTGACCTCATTTTTGCTCTTTGCTATTCATGGCATCAATCACAAGCACTTCTTCTTCTTCTATTTTTTTATTGCTATTCTACTCTTTGCTCATTTTTAGGGGAGGAACTTGACTGTCCTTTTCCTTGTGCATTTACAAAGACAACTGTTGTTGGCACTGTACGATGACACTGATTATAAAAGTGTGTACCAGGCTGATCATTTCCTAGTTCAACCATATAGACAGCTTCGACACCCATGATATCTTTCTCATTTTGGTCTTCTTCTTCATCTTCAGTAAAGATCGAAGATCCATCCTTTAATTTTCTTTTGTGAAGACTCTTCTTCATAAATGTCAAAATCAAATTTGGGTTGCCTAAGTTCGTGTTGGTGCTGATGGTGCTGAGCTGAGAGTTCATTTATATCTCTGACCATATGGAAAACTTCTACTTCCATAGAATCCTCTTCATTATTTTCATCCTACACATGAATTTTCGATCGACATTTTTAGGGGATCTCTGGTTCAATGTGCGGAACAAGTACTTCTTCTATTAAAGGATTGTGATCAAAGTCAACCTTCTTTTGTGGGGGTAAACTTGATCGATGATGGGATCCCCTAGAAGATTCTCCAGGGTGTCTACCATCATATCTTTCATCTGTGATATCCTTTATTTTGGGTATCCACTTCTGATGAGTTGATTTTGAGGTGGATTTCTGAGTATATGTATCAAATATCACACCTCTTATATTACTCAAAGTTTCATTACGGGTCCTTGGCCTCCATATTTGCTTATCCTTTTGTCGGGACCTTTCGGCAGTCGAATTCTTGGACATGAGGTCCAAGTGTCACGCCCCGATGCTCACCATGCAAAGCGTACTAGGCTCGATGGCTAATTACCAGAAGAGATGGCAAGTTTCTTAGTGGAGCTTCAGTATTTTTCATCACCACAGGCATCTGAAATCTTCATTTCATTAGGCCTCTGTCCTTGGCTACTTTTAGAACTTTATGTATCCTAGCAGATAGTGTTTTATCTATCTCTATGGTGATGGAAGACATGGTTGGTTCTTCCAGAAGGACTACTTTATTTTACCAATAGAACTATTCCTCTTTACCCACTTTAGATTGTCAAAGTTATTATGGGTAGAATACTCTTTTGAAAGTATTGTTATTCATTGTTAGGGGATCTGAGCAGCTCCCAACATTTCCCTTCTTCTATCTTCTTAATTTTCTTCCTAATGAGGAAGCTTCATGATCATACTTTCTGGGTATAAAAGGTTCAGTACAAAGCAATTACCCAGAAATTAAAGACATAGTTTGCTCCTTGACTATTTGACCGGCAAGTAGGGAGTTTCAACTTGAGGCCTTCCAGCATGGTCTCAGATGAATGTACCACAAGTGGGTACTTCAGGAGTTGTAGCTATGATAGCTGAGAAAATTAAGCTACAAAATTGAATGGTAGCCCCAACATCACCTGTGAATGATGGCGCGTGATGCACCACTACCTATGAATGGTGAAAGGAGTGCTTTGTAGATTCATTTCTACAAAAGTGAAAGATGGGGATTAGTAATTAGCAATTATTATTTCACCCCATACTTTCAAGATGCAGGCACTACAGAACAAGATAATGGTGTAATAAAGATATACTCTACATAATGATTCATACATACATGAGCCTCATATTGAATTTATTACACACTTAAATCACCATTTTTACTATTGTTACTATACATATATGACTAGCCAAAGATGGAAAGAGAATCTTGTCCCCAATGGAGTCGCTAGAAATCTATGGGCTCCAAAATTCACCACCCTCGACATTTAAGAATTGAAGAGAGTGTGATTGAATATCGGTGTAATTTTTAAAAGGTATGAAATAAGATAAGACACTACCCAGAGATTTCACCCTTATTTTGCGAGGACTTTTGATCTAGTTTTAGGGTTCTTATAGGCACAAGCCCTATAGTTAATTACCCCTCCCAATACATTAGAGAGAACTTTCGATTAAGGCTAGTCATTAGATCGCTTAATGCGTAGCATTGAGTAGAAACACATGGAGTTTAAGAATTTAGATTATGAAATTCATCATTTCAATTTAAACTAGATGGTTGGGGAGTGATAATATGCCCGATCTAGATCCTATGATTCCGTCATCCCAGGCAGTCACAGTTCCTAGTCTACTTAGTCAGAGGAGGTAGTCGACCCAACCTAACAGAAAGATCCTCATCAACAACACATGGGTTACGCCCAAGAAATTCTGTACTGGGGTGGTGTTTGTCTAAGGAGATAGTCTTAAGTCTACCTTAGCCGAAGAAGGTTTTCCCTATCAAGTATATCATATGATTCACAACTCAAAGGCCAGAGCCATTAGGGAGCATACGGGCTACGGTTGTGATCATAATATAATGCAGCCTGACTGGCCAAACCACCCGATCAGAGGACTCTGGTCATAAATACTTCATCTGTGGAGCCTATTGGCCAAGCCACACATGTTGATCTCATTTCTGGATGAGGTTAATTTGGCACTTAAGAGATCCCAATCACAAATATGATTCTCCTAATTCAATGCTCACGACACTATGCTCAGTGACCTAGAGAACTCACCTTAAGTTAGATCTAACTTATTTGTCTTAGGTAGGATCAATTCAAAACATCCAAATTTAAAATAAACTAATCAAATCAACAATAATAATCATCAATCCAAGATAATCAACAGTCAACTCTAGTCAACCTAGAGTTGACTTAAGTGGGCCCACTTGGTCAAAAAGTCAACCCACTAAAATTTGACTAAATAAAATCACCAAAAATATTCTAAAAATCAAATAAATATTTTTAATCATGATAAAAAAGAAATTTGAGTTCATTAAGGCCTAGATTAAGTAAATTAAATTCCTTAAAGCAAAATGACTTAAATAAGCCACATTGAACTCAAATTTAAGAAAAATCAAAATAACTTCGAATCAATTGTCCTAAATCATATGGGAATTATAATAGGACATAACCTAACTCCCTGTTGGGTGTGGTTAGGTCAAATGGGTCATTTGACCCATAAGAAAGTAGGTTTGACTCATCTTAACCCAATTTGGGTTAAGTTAGTTAAACAAAACATTAGAACATGAAAATTCAAAATTACCTTAACCAATGTATGTGCAAAGAAGATTAATCATCTTAAGCATCATTAGTGAGCTAATTAACCTCCTTAATTAATTAAATTAAATAACAAAATGACAAAAAAAAGAATAGAAAAATGGAAAAAGAGAAGGAAAAAAATTCCATTTTTCCTTCTCTTTATCCCCACCTCTTTAGCCATGCATGGGGATTTTAGCTACACTCCAAGCATCTATCCTCATCCAAAAACTTAATCAAGAAAAAAAAATAGAGAGAGCATAAAAGTTTCGGCCATGCATGGAAAAGGGATATACACACTTCCTCAACAAAAACTAAGCACACACACACACCTTCACACCTCCAAACTGAAACCAAACGAAAGCTCCCCCTCCCTCCAAGTGCTCTCTACCATTGGAACCATAAAAATTGAAAATCCAAGCTAAAGCTTGGGCTAGAGATCAAACCACAAGGAATTAGCTCAATTTTTTTGGGGCAACGCTTTCCCTTGAAGAAACAAAGCTAGTGGAATTGATTTCAACATCTGAAATGCCATAAATCAAGGCACGCCATTAATGATCCCCCTCTTTTATTTAAAGTTTTTGGTCTTGGTCATTTTCCTACAAAGCTTATTCTATAGTGAGATCAAGCCTTATGGATTGAAAGAGGATCTTTCAACGATAATGTAGCATTTTAAATCATCCAATTTGGTTACCTATATCGAAAGATATTAACCAAAACCATGGATCTCTGCCGGAGTTTGAGAAATCTAGACCATCCGTTTCTTTTAAAAGAAATGGACGGTCTTGGATCTAGGCTATTATTTTGATTAAAATCCCTTTTAAGAATCATGGAATGATCATCGGACCATCCGACGGATGGTTTTAGGGACATGCCCCGCATGGGATCAATCGAGACTGTCATCTCGATCGATGGTCCAAGACTAATCCTCTCATTTTAGTAAAAGCGCACGGGACCCATTTCTTAAAAACCATTAAAAACCGTTATACAATAGTTTAATTAATTAAAATAAATTCAAACAATTTCAAAAAAAGCATATAAAATCAAAGAAAAATTAGAAAAATTAAAATAAAAGTTCTATGGATTTGTCTTGATGAGAGGAATCCATAGAAATTAAAATCCCAATTTTAATTAGGTAATTAATCCTTAATTTGGGTTTAATTAAAAAAATTAAACCCTAATTACTCTCAAATTAATAATCCAATTAATTTAAAACTTTGGGGAAATTGAATTCAGCTTAAAATATACCTTAGATAAATTTTTGGGGATTTATTTCTTTGAATTCAAATGAAATTATAATTTTATGTGTATTAACCTTTAAATTAATTAAATTAATTACCCTTTAATAAAATAATTAGAAAACTTTAATCTAATTATCTTAAATCAATATAATGAACATCAAAATATTAAGTAAACATAATTAAACCAATATGAACCTAATATATCACTAATTAACTTAATTTTATAATTTAAAGAATTAAATAATTCAATTAAATGACCTGAAATTAATTAAATCATAATAAATCAACTAGTTAACCAAAATTATGAATAAACCCTCATTGAAAAGGTATTTCGTGAATAATAAAAAAAAAAATAGCTTAATGAATCTTAATAAATAGGCTTAATTTTGGTTTTAATGAAATATTTAAAACCTTAATTACACCCTATTACATCTCTAATCAAGTTGAAACTTTAGAAACCCAAAAAATTAGTAACCCCACTTGCCATAATTATCTCAAACTCAATTGGTCTATAACTTTGGAATTATTGATTTTCCAAATCTCTAGGTCAATATGAACTAAATAATAATTAAGAAGAATCATTAATTCATTTTAATCAACAAATAAATTGAACTTGAAATATACATAAAAAATACTTAGGTTAATTCATCAAAACTTCCTAAGTCAAAGAATTTAATCAAATATCAAAATTGTAAGAAAATCAATACTTAATGAAATTCAAACATAATTAAACAACTTAAGTTAAGTTTAATGAAACCACTCATCCTTAATGAATTTAAATAATGAATTTAAAACCTAGGTTAATTAAATCAGATTAAGAATAATCTATAAACAAACCTAAGGTATTAATTCATATTAATGGACTTAAAACTTAAGCTTACAAATTCCTAATTTAATAACTTAAGTTAAATTGAATAAAATCAAACTCTTTAAATGAACATAAGCCAAATCAAATGAAATCCATATAACTTAATTCAAAATGAAATAAATCCAAAAAATTAAATCAAATAAAGCAATTCAAATAAATGAAATAAAATAAATCAAATCCAAACATAAATAAAATCAAAAGGATTAATTAAAATACTTAAGGATTTTAGTTAGACTTTGGAAACTTCATTAGATTTAGATGTTGAATGGAAAGAGCTCCATCCAAAAATGGAATCATTATACTTCATTCTTGAAAACCTATATAACTTTAACCATAAAATGAACATATAAAATTAAAATTAAATCACTAAACCATTTGAATTGAAACCAACCAATGGTAAAAAATTAAACCAATTCAAACTTCAAACTTGAACCTAAAGGCCTAGCAAAGACTTACCACACAAACCCCACTTCTACACACACTAGATTACTTAGGTCACAGACCTTAGATCTAGGTTAGATCTTTCTGTGATTTTCTTTTAATCTCTTGTGATATGTTATGTTGTGCTTTACATGTCTGTGTGGTTTATTGCTTTAGACTGGATGCCTAGGTTTGTTTGTCCATTAGAGTGGATGTTAGGGCATTCTTTCTAGATTTGACACTATTTTATATAGGGGACTGTGTTAAAGGGATCACTGTAATAAATAAATCATAAAATTATTGTTTATTGTAGGTGCTAAAAATCCCTTAACATAGTCCATAGGATAGGTGGGTTTGCAAAGCAACTAAGCCCATATGATTATGAAATATAAACTATTTTGTGTTGTGTGTATTTCCTAACATCATTTTAGGCTTAGATTTAGTTGAATATTAAATGTAAAATTGAGCTTAGAATTAGGTTAGGATCTATGGGGATTATCGTGAGCTAACCCAACCGAGATGGGTGGTCCCCCGGGTCGATGGATGAAGAAGGAGACTTTCTTGGAAAGAAGACCCATAGATCTGAACTTATAGTTCTGTTGTATTAAGAACTCCTACCCATTTTTCTTTCTTCGGGTGTACATCGTGTCGCATTGATTGGCCTTTTCTTATATAATTTAATCTGGCTTGATTTATTTTGGATGCGCAATAGAAACAATATGTTTTTCTTAGGTTTCTTTATGTGCTATGTTTGTGCTGTGATGTATGCCTGGACGTAGGCTCATAGGATAAACTAAATTTTCTACCCAACTAAATCAACTAAAATATAAAATAAATACAACTCATAATATTCATATAAAAGCTAGGCCATTAAAGCAAGATAAAATAATAAACCCTTAGCTAGATGTTTTAATATCATGCATAATCATATTATTTCACTTTTGATTAATGAAGGACTTCCATCCTTACCAGAGAACCTAGGCTTGACCTTTGAGAGCCTTTGGTGGAAGTACACATTCTTCTATTATGATTCAGCCCATAATCTTTTTCTAATTACATGCATTAGGCATAAATTGCATTCCTATGACCTAAATGAATCTTGAGTCAAAATTTATTAAAATTTGAAAAATGTGCATTTGCTAGATGCATCTTCATACCTTACATGATCTTAGAGTTTAGGGAGTAACTCTATGTTCATAGATTTCTTTCCTAAAACTGTAAGAGCCCAGCCATCTTGCATTCATATGACTTAGCCTCATGATTTTAAATTGCTTAGGTGGTGTTAGATGGCAACCTTCTCCGTGTGTTGTAAGTCCGTAAGAGTCGTGATAGGTTAGTTCCCTCAAGTAAGGAGAATGGCCAATGATTCTCAAGAATAGAACTAGGTCGAGCATCTAACATATGTCAGAAGCACCTTTAAACTCAGTTCTGAAGCATCCTTTTAAGAATAAGTCTTCAACCTTAGGCATTTCTGCAGTCTTGTGCTGCTAAAATTTAAGTCCTAGATTTCTAAAAAAAATGAAAACTTGAAATCTAAAATTAAATTCGAAATTTGAAGCCCAATCAGAGGATAGTTGAAATATTTACTAGGCATCCCAATAACAATAGGCATTTCTAACTCTTTTTCATTTGACTCTTGAAAATAACTCTCTCTAATTTGAACCTCTCCCAATTGAATTTCTCAAAATCATTCCTTTGAAAGCTACCTTAGTAGTCTTGATTAAACACTTATTTCTTTAATTGAGAGTATTCTTAGGAAGAGACCCTTCCTAAGATGTAATTAACTATAAAGGCTTGCCTTTATAGAGAACCATGATCCTAGGATAAAATTGACCCTATTCTACTTTTCCATGTAGCTGAAAAAAATACTGGTACTAAAGAGATTAGCCTTTGGAGTCTTTTATTGAAATGATTAAATCCATTATAGGAAAGCATGTTTATCTTTCGAGATAATATGTTTATTCCTTAATGTCATATTTGATCATCTAAATAAAATACTCCTAAACTCTATGTGGTGTCATTTCTTTTCTCTATATTAGAGAAAAAGAACCAACAATGCAGTCAGAGTACATGGGCCACGTCCTTACTGATGTGAGATTGATTGAGAGTGAACATAACAGAATACTTGATTTGACATTGGCTCCTTTGTGAGCTAGAGTTTTCTTTGTTTCATCCCCGATAAACTATTATGGAAGATGGATGGATTGAGTTTGATTTAAGCTTTTAGTGATAGATTTCATTTGAGCAATTTTTTAGAGATTGATATTTAATTTGATTTAGAAAATTTATTAATTGGAATATGTTTAAGAGCTATAGATCCCTTCAACTCTGCTTAGCTGCTAATAGAGAATTAGATCTACTGCCACCTCACAGAATTAGTTTCTAAGATATTTCACTGATTTGAAACTCTTATTATATATTTTTTAGGTTTTGTTAACCCGGACTCAGTCCTAAGACTAAACCGGGAAGCAACCCACACAAAGATCCTCGATTGAATTTCACATTCACATAGATCATGTGGTATTTATAGCTTAGCTAATTTCATCTAATTAATGAAATTATTGATTTTGGAAATGGTTAGATGAAATTCCTTGATTTTTGGTTAAAGGAAGCCTTATGATTTTTATAGAATTAGATTTATCGCCTTTCTCTATCTTTGACAAAGAGTTGGCCAGAAGATGGCATTGTAAATTGATTTAATATATTATTAGGTTTTTTAGATTAATATTTAATTGATTTCAATTTAGCTTGCAGCCTTTTGATACATTAAAATTTGTACTTTAAATCTCTATGTCCGAGCACTTGCAGGAATTTATAGCTTAGGTAATTTTACCTAATCAGTGATTTCATTGATTTTGAAAATCATAATTAGAAGAAAATTCCTTAATTTTTTATTAGAGGAAAGCTCCTTCATTCGTGTAGCATTTAGTTTAGTGTCACCTTTTGCTTGTACAAGAATGATCCGGGTGAAGTAGGCATTGATTTAGATTATAGTTTAAAACATAACTTGCACTTAATTTACTTGTTGAGTTTTTTTGTAATTCTCCCAATTTGATTATGTTCAATCTACATCACTTTTGATAAGTTATATCGATTTCAGTGTTTATTGCTTTAGCCCTACTTATACTTATTAGCTAGCATAGTAATCACCTCCATATTCATATAAGAGTTATTAAACCCAATTTGGATTCATCCCTAGACTTTAAGTTTATTGTAAGTTTGTTATGAGTTTACCAATAGTCCCCCCCAAATTCTGATTAAAGCTTCTTTAATTTTGAGGAATTTGCTTTTTTTGATTTTGAATGAGGGAGAAATCAGAGAGGGGAAGGACAATGCCTTCAATTTTTTGGATGAGGCAAAGAAAAAAGCTTTCATTTGGTTGGGATGAGAGGAAGAAAAGGAGAAAAAGGGGAACGGTTGGAGGAGCGATAAAACGCATCGATCATGCGAAGGGGAGGGAGATTCTGCGTGGAGGGAGTTCGTTGGCTTCATGCAATCCAACATGGAAGGAGGTGTGGAAGAAGAAGGAAGAATGAATCAAGGGCTGCCGTCCATTAGAGTGGAGTTAGGGCCTTAAGGTTATATTAGGATTTTAAATTGAGTCAACTTTAATGTAAATTTTATAATGACTTGATTAGATAATTAATATATATGTCGATATAAGATTATTCTCGATTCAAAATGAACAATCGAACAAGGAGCGGTTTGAGACGCCAAATTGAGTCAATTTCAGCTCAAAATGCATGCTATCATTTTGACCGATTTTCACAATGACTTCAAATTGAGAATAGTCTTATTTGATTGATTTCGATATTTTAAAGCTGATGACATGATCAATTTTAAGAGCGGAGGTTATTTGGCTAATGTCAGTGCCTCTTGACCTCAGTATACGTCCAAGCATGTTGACGACTCGATCGATTGATCATAAAGTTGTGCAATATTTATAACTAGTTATTTTGAACATGATGGTTCCCATTCATCGGAGGTCATTTGAGTTGATTGGTGATGCACGTGTATTACCTCGATTTGCACACTATCATTTCGATTATTCGACACCGCATACTCATCCAATTGAGCGGATAGTCTCATTTGATAGTTTTTGATGTTTGAAGTTAATGGTATGGTTAATTTCATGAACGGAGGTCATTTGGGCATCGTTGGAGCTTCCCTACTCTGATATGTGCATCGACACATTGATAGCTCGTTTGCTTTATCTGTTGATCTTTAGATTATTAAATATTTATATTCTTATCAAATTTGATGTTCTAAACATGGCAGCGATGTCCTTTCATCGATCAGAGGTCATTTGGACTATTTTCGATGACATCCAATATATTTTGAGCCCCGATTTGCACCATCCTCAAGTCCAATTTGACTTGTGGGCTTGACTTGACTTATGACACATATATGGAGGTCAACAATTTATTTTTAATTTTTTTTCTTTGCAAATTGTGATCAGATATGTATTTCCTTGAAATGTGGACTTTTTTTTAATCTTCGCTAGCATTTTTTTTGGGACATCTAAGCAAATTTATTCACAAACTCACACACACAACGCATGTGTGAGGACTTGAACCCAAGATCTCTTGGTTAAAAGCCAAAGCTCTCAACCACTAGGCTAAGGTGCCTTACACAGCTCTTATTTTTTAACACAAAGGATAATGATTTTAACTTTTAATATCAAATTTCTTCATCTCTCTCTCTCTCTCTCTCTCTCTCTCTCTCTCTCTCTCTCTTATTAGTTTATTTCTACTTATAGTTCTCTTCATTGATTAAGATTATATGTTATTTTTCTCTTAATATTATTTTTTATTTAATAAGAAGACTTTGTTCATGCTATTAGTTTAAGAGTTATGAATATAAATTATTTTTAAAGTAGGAAAAAAATGAGTGCAATATTAGGATTTTTGCTTTTAAACAATAGGTCATTATAGATATCTACTGGTACATTTTCTTTTAATTTTCCAGTTGCTGCAAAACATTAATATCACATGTTCTTATGATTGAACTCGTGATGATTTATCTATAATTGCCAAAATTATTCGATTCCAACTATCCTAAGAAAATAGGGAATATTCATCTGTAACTCTTAGCTAGTTCTACAAATATGCAATTTTTTTATGAGTAAAGAATCTCCAAACTCTAAAATTTACAAAAAAATACTTTATAGATTCTCACTATAAGAAAAAATAATTTGTGAAAAAAATTTTAGGTTAGCATTTTTTTCTTAAAATTTAAGGGAGATTAGATATAAATTCTCAAACTAGCCAGAAGATATATATATATATTTCTC
The DNA here is from genome assembly GCA_021442155.1 of Cymbidium sinense. Taxonomy (NCBI): domain Eukaryota; kingdom Viridiplantae; phylum Streptophyta; class Magnoliopsida; order Asparagales; family Orchidaceae; genus Cymbidium; species Cymbidium sinense. Next base: position 166,517,966 of record CM038214.1, read on the forward strand.
GTCATATATAAAAACACTCTCTTGCATAGTTAAAAAACCATCTCGAGTTAAAATTTTAAGAACTTTTTTATCCAAGTTTTTTTTGCCTAATTGCAATTAATAACCTTATTCCCTATTATGTTAAGTTGATGGTAAAGTGGCAAAATCAATAATGATTCAAGTTTGTATTATAATTAATTTTATGTGATGAATATCTAAATATTTAATTCATTATCATAGATAAGTACTTTAGCTCCAAATTAATCTAAAACAAATTCTATTAATAAAAATGCACATATCTAAACTATATGAATAATGAATGATGCAAGTGTTATTCTTTTTAGTAAAATAGATATTAACTAGTATTCCAACTATGACAAAATCATGATAGGAAAATCACACATTTATGCTTCAAATGTGTTATATATCTC